>LNAC01000494.1:65679-389502 GCA_002007465.1 Ailurus styani | reverse complement strand
CTGCCCCCTTGTGATCTCTCCCCCGCTTTGAAAAAAAAAAAAAAAATCTTTAAAAAAAAAAAAAAAAAAAAAAAAAGAAAAAGAGCTACTTACCATCCAGAGGATAGTGCAAACAGTTCTCAGGGGATGGATTGGAACTCACATGAGAAGAGGTACTGACATGCTTCAACTATCTGCTGACGACTTTTTTATGTGCTGAGACCACAACTGTATATGTTCCACTGATTGGTGCTGGTAACTTTTTAGAATTGTTTGGGTGTGGGTTTTATATCTTATGATTAGAGAGACAATAGACTGAAAAACTCTTCTATTTTAGGGAACATAGAGAATAAAAGTGGAAAATGAGAACAGAAGTAGAATTATGAAGTTTATTTGGTTGGAAAAAAATACTTGAAAGAATAAAAAAGGTAAAAATAAGCAGGTAGAAAATCTTGAAATGTAAGTAAGTTGAAATTTGTGGGGAACATTCATTTTCATATGTTTGTTTAAAATCCTTAGTAAAGGAAGAAATGATGGTATTTTCAGGTTTAGATTTGATTGTAGAGATTGGTAAATTGCCAATAGGCAAATTGGTGGGTTTGGGATTTGATTTCACTCAACTTGTGAGTAGCCTTCTACTGTTTCATAGATGCTGGCATAAGACATGAGACTTCTAGGTCAGAGAAAGAGGACTTTATTTACTCCTGGCACAGTAAGCAGCATGTGCATTAGTGTATTTGATTTAGTTCTTCTTGCCCCCCAGTCCCATAGAGGTGATGCAGTATGGTACAGATAAAGGTTGTACATACAGTGGGTTGCCGCTGAGGAGCAAAACTGTTCTTTGTCCTGGAGGGTGACTTTACCTTGTCCTTCAAGGTTACTCACTGCACACACAACCTGGAGAATGACCCTGAATAGAGCATGGTCAAGATCTTGCATTCCTGCAAGGCATATATTAGTGCAAGAGACTAGGCAGAATAGGCAGGTATTAGTGCAAAGAGGAATGTCTACCAACAGGTGCTATAAAGAATCAGGAAATACTCTTCTATTTTTCTTAAGTTTTAGAACTGTGAATATGGTATTTAAGGAACAGTTAACTAAAGGAGATTTTTTTTTTAAAGATTTTATTTATTGGGCGCCTGGGTGGCTCAGTGGGTTAAAGCCTCTGCTTTCGGCTCAGGTCATGATCTCAGCGTCCTGGGATCGAGGCCCACATCGGGCTCTCTGCTCAGCGGGGAGCCTGCTTCCTCCTCTCCTTGTCTCTCTGCCTGCCTCTGCCTCTCTGCCTACTTGTAATCTCTCTCTCTCTGTGTCAAATAAATAAAATCTTTATAAAAAAAAAAAAAGATTTTATTTATTTATTTCACAGAGGGAGAGAGATCACAAGGAGGCAGAGAGGCAGGCAGAGAGAGAGAGGGGGAAGCAGGCTCCTCGCTGAGCAGGGAGCTTGATGCGTACCTTGGTCCCAGGACCCTGAGATCATGACCTGAGCTGAAAGCAGAGGCTTTAACCCACTGAGCCACCCAGGCGCCCACTAAAGGAGATTTTAAAGAGAAAATTCTATTAGTGAGGTTCAAACCATGTGTTTGTGTAACATATAATTATGTAAAAATTTTAAAATTTGTACCAAACATCCTGTTACCAATTATGTCATTATATTGATAGTCATGCTGCAGATAGTTTTGGGGGCTTACTATTTAATAGATTCTGGGACTACAAAGATTAAACAACATGTAGCACTTCTGTGCACTGAGGGTCAGATAGAGGGACAGTCAGGTAAATTATGTCATTGTGTAATAAATGCTGTGATATCCAGGATGCTCTGGAAACATCATTGGGGACCCAACTCAGCCTAGGGTAATGTAGTCAGAAAAACTCTTGGAGGAACATACCTTTAAGTTGAGTCTTAAAAGACAAAAAAGTTAGCAAAATTGATAAGAAAGGATGAGCATACAGAGGTACTAGAAAAGACAAATGCACAAGAAATAAGGGAGTTTGTTGTATTCAGCAACTTGCCCATAGTATAGTAGTATTGATTGCATCAGTAGTAGTTCATGTATAGGGAGAAGATCACTGAAGTATTCTAAGCATGGGAATGATAGGACCAAATTTGTTTTAGTTTTTTTTAAAAATGATTATGTTGGCACTGAGGTTAGAAGAGAAGTGAATTTGGTGCTGAATGTGTGGAGATTCTATATTAAGCTATTGTAGTAATTCAGATAAGATTTGGTAAGGGACTGAGCTAAAGGCTGTGACAAAATAGGTGAAAAAGAAGGGATCAGTTAAAGCAGATTTGAGAGCAGAATTGACAGGATGCCATTAATGGGAAGCATGAGGAAAAATACAGAGAGGAAGTAGTAGCTGACAAACTAGTTTAGGCCTGAATATGTTGAGTTTGAGATACCTGTAGGAGATCTTGGTGGAGAGGGTACTTGATTATATGGATTTAGAATTTAGGAGTTTTGAACACCAAGTTGTGGGTTCGGGAGTCATTTATTCTTTAAAAATGATATCTACTGTGCTGGAGGCACTTTGCTAGGTGCAGAGGAACCAGCATTGAACAAGATATCTTCTTGTGTGTTTATGTTCCCATGGGACACAGACATTAAACAGAAAAATTGCAAATTCTTTTATTAAAGTGCTCCCTGTCTTAGATTTCAGAGCTCTAGTGTTGCCCAACTCCAGGAGCAGTGTTTACATAGAATAAAAATGAGCAATTTGAGGGTCTTATCCAGTTTGAACAGGAGTTTGCCAAGGAAAAAGTTAGGGAGTGGGGAGAGGAAATTGTTTCAGGCAGAGTTAATAGCATGTACCAAAGCCCGTAAACAAGAGAGGTTTTGGTATATTTAAAGAACAGAAAGGGTGATGTGGCTGGAGCATACAGAACCAGAGGGAGAATGGTGTAGAATGAAGCTGGAGAAGTTGGCTTGGGCAAGATTGTAGGACCTTATAGGCAAGAAAGCATTTTGGAATTTGTTCTAAAACAATAGTAAGCTATCGTAAGGTCTTAAGCACAGTGCTATGAGATTAGGTTTGTGTTTTTAAAAGATCATTCTAACTGCTAATATGGAGAATGCTTTGAAAGGAGGCAGAAGCGGAGTCCGGGAGATCATTAGGAACCTACGATGGTGGTAATGGTGGTTTGAACTAGATGGTGGGAGTGATAGGCAGAAGCTGGGTAGGTTCAAGTTCTTTAAAGGGTAGAACTAACAGAACTTGGAGATTGTCATTTATTAGGATATAATATTGTTACTGAAGTTATCCAGGATGCAGAGAGAAAATGGAGGATCAAATTTTGTGGGACATCAACCTTTAAGGGGTAGGCTGAGGAAAAGGATTCCACAAAAGAGAAAGAGAAGTGGCTAGAGAGAAGAAGAGAAATCAGGGAAGACACCACAAGTCAAGGGATGGGAGTTTGAGAAAGGAAAATGTTGTTAACTATTTGCTGAAGAGTAAGTGGGAAAATGATTACATATGTGATTCTTGAGGATGGGGAGGAATATTACGGTGTTTTTAGAGAATATTTAAGGACCTCGAAATGTTAATTATGTAATCTTAATTGAAAAGGAGCATGTAAATTTACATATTCAGCATGAATCTGGAGCTTTGTTTAAAAGATTACATATATGAGTATGTGTTTATGTAGCAAAAATATTCAAAGGCAATATAGCAGTATATTAATAGTTTTACATGGATGGCAAAATTCTTTTGTTATTAGTTCCTGTGCAGTTTTCAAATTATGTGAGCATGTATTAAGATTATAATTAGGAAATTATTTTTTACTTTGATATAACTTTATCATTACATTTATTTTATTAATATTTTACAAACATATTGTTGAAAGAGTGCCCAGTAGTTCTGTAAGGCTTGTAATGAGAAACTGCATTGCCTGCTCTCACCCTTATCCCATTTCCTATTTCTTAGGGACAACCATCTTCAGTTCTTTTAGTTGATTCTTTTGTTATTTATTTTCATATCTCCATATAACAAATTTGTATTGCTGCTACTTGATTTTTTTTTAATACTGTCTCTCGAGTTCCCATAGTGGAAGATGAAAATTTTGTTCTCCTATTTGTTCTTTTCCCAGAGCCACATACACATTTCTTGCCTTCCCATCCTCCCACTACAGTTAATCTAATTTTGGTTAGAGTAGTATTTAATGTTTATATTATTATAACTATGTAAATGCTCTTCATAGTTCTGCCATGGAGTAGTATTCTATGATTGCTTTTTCTTTTTAATTATTTATTTATTTTAGAGAGAGGAGGGGGAGGGGCAAACGGAGAGGTAGAGAGAGAATCTCAAGCAGACTCTGCACAGAGCACGGAGTCCTATGCGGTGCTCCGTCTCACAACTTGAGATCAGACCTGAGCTGAAACCAAGCCGGTGGCTCAACCAACTGTACTACCCAGGTGCCCCTCTTTTTCTTTCTTGTACATAGTCTTGTTTTTCCTTGAATACATTTATTTGTTAAGAGGTAGCTTAATTTTCTATGTTCTTACCATGAATTTAACCCCAAACTCTATCTTGTTATCTAAATATCATTTTAATTAATCTATTAATTTTATTTTCTTGAAGATCTAGCTCTCAGACTCTTCAATACTACACTAGATATTCTAATCTGTATTGTTGTAATTGAATCTGTACTGGATATTCTCCTGGTCTTTGGCATAGTCGTTATTTTAGACTCTCTCCTCCCCACTATACCTGTCATTTTAGGGATTCCTTTTGCTTCTGTTTTGTGTTGGATCCCCTGTTACTTGATTTCCTCTCTGTTGGGTCCTTATTTTAGTGGAACACATTCTCCAGTAGCTTCCTGAGTATTTGGTGACACAGAGTCAGCTTGAGATTCTCTCTCTCACTCTTACCTTCCCCCTGGTCCCTCTCTCTCTCAAATAGATAAAGTTCTTGAAAAAAAAAATCTCCTGTTATTAGATCTTTATTCTTGATTAATTCCATTCTGTTTTTGTTTCATGTATTCTTACATTGTTTTTTTTTTATCACTTTGAAGGTTATTAATGATAGTTTTTGGACACTTTCTTCTTTTTATGTGTCTGTATCTTCCAAGTTATTCTTTTGTCTCCTTACTTTGGTCTTTGTCTTTCCTATTTCAGGCTTTTCTTAAATGTATGATAGTCCTTGGCTTATCTGTTCACTTAAGCATTCTCAAAAGAGTTTTACTTAAGCATTCTCAAAGCTGCCCATTAGTTCTGTATCTATGGATGAGGATTTATGAGATGAGTGTCAGTTCTTGTAATCTGAATTTCCAAATAATCTGGCCGGACTGTCCTAATTTCTGATATCCTTATTTTTAGGTGTGTTATTGTAGGCTGCTTAGATTCCCCAGAGAAGAATCTTTGTTACCTGCCTGCAGGGTATGAGCCTCTCTTCAGTGTTTTGGAAACCAAACTGGGGAAGAAGCACAGAGACTTTCTCTTTATTCCTCTCCTTTTTTAGTGTGAGTTGTCTGTTCTGAACTTGCCTTGTGTCATCCAGTAATGATAAGACCATTTAAAAAATGAGAATAAATGGAGCGCCTGGTGGCTCAGTCAAACATCTGCCTTTGGCTCTAGTCGTGATCCCAGGGTCTTGGAATGGAGCCCTGTGGGCTTCCTGCTCAGTAGGGAGTCTGCTTCTCCCTCTCCTTCTACCTGCCGCTCCCCCTGCTTGTGTTCTCTCTTCTTTCTGTCAAATAAGTAAATACAAAAATCTTTTAAAAAGGGGGACGCCTGGGTGACTCAGTTGGTTAAGCATCTGCCTTTGTCTCAGGTCATGATCCCAGAGTCCTGGGATCGAGTCTCACATTGGACTCCCAAGAAGCCCACTTCTTTCTCTGTCTGCCATGGCCCACTACTTGTGCTCTTGCTCACGTGCTCTTTCTCTGACAGACATATAAAAATCTTAAAAAAAAGATTTAAAATAAACTTTAAAAAAAGTGAGTATAAACCTCTGCAGGGCTGGGGTGGGGCACTTGTCTTAACTGGAGTGAGGGAAAGGTAGAATTGGGAATTAGGACTCTAATAGCTTTTCAAACCAATTTTTTTTTTTTAAGATTTTATCTATTTGAGGGACAGTGAAAGAGAGAGAACGCACATGTGCTCATGTGCACACTAGTTGGGGGAGAGGCAGAAGAAGAAGGAGAAGCAGACTCCCTACCAAGCAGAAAGCCAATGTGGGGCCCCATCCCAGGACTCTGGGATCATATCCTGAGTCAAAGGCAGATGCTAAACTGATGGAGCCACCCAGATGCCCCTCAAACAGATTTTTAATCAATCCTCCTGTTCATAATACTTTCCCTCTTCCAGAAGTACTTGGTACTGCCACTTTATTCTTTTGGAGATTTTGTCATATAAATTGAGTTGTTTTTACTTTCCCTTTGACTGATTAGTATTCAGATTTGTGAGATCTGAGAAGTCATTTACCATAATTTTGTTACTGTTGTCTCATCTTCTGGAGTCTTTGTTCTTATGAATTTATACCTTAAAAGTCCTTTTACTGTCATATGGTGGGAGAATGTACGTATAAATGTAAGTTCAGACCATAGCTTTTGATAATTTTCGTGAAGAGCTAGTGGTTAATAATAGCTGCAATAGGTAATCTCCAAAGAAATGTCTGAAGCTTCAGTATAGCTATTTAGTCTATAATAATAACAAGTGATAATGTATATTTTAAACACCTTACAGTTGCATTCCAAATGCCAGGCACTAAGTCCTCCACTTTTGTTTTAACACATTTAAACCTCATTCAGCTTGGCAGTTGGTACTATTATTACCACCCGCTCTAGAGATGAGGAAATTGAGGCATAGAAAGATTATGGTACTTTTATATGGACAACACAACTAAACTAAGAAGTGGAGGAATAAAAATGTGAATCTAGGTAGTCATGCTCCAGAACCCACACTCTTAACCAGTGGGCTATACTACTTCTATCTGCTGCTGGAGTTACCTCTTTTGGTTGAGATAAAGATTTTAATTTTTATCAGGAAGGATGACCCATTTTATTTTTCTGCCACAATTTTTATATCTCTTTACATATCATAAATAGTCTACAGATAAACATCTATTTTCCTTTTGGTGATTTAGCTGAAGATGAATTACTTGTTATCTTGGATTTTTCTGGCAGGTCTTAAAAGGCTCAATTCCCCCTTCCCCCTTTATGCTATGGATATAGTTTTGATAATCCACCTTCATTGAGTGTTCATTGATAATAACTTTTCAAAGACTACCTTCTGCTTCATTATACTGTTATCCAGGCATATTGTAAATTTCTGGCAAAGTGATGAGCTGTAGGAAGATGTTTCCTTTCAGATTTTAAATAAATATTAATTATCTTGAAAGGGAATTACTCATATTTTGGTATATTTAGAACATATGTTTCTTGAGAACTTATAGACCAGAATCAGTTGGTTTGCTGGGTTTAGTCCTTTAAAAACATGAACAGGCTTTTTGTTTCCTTTATTTTAGTAGGAGTTGGAAGAAAGATGCTGTTAAGGGCAAGCACCTAATTGCTCACATCTTGATCCAGGAAGTGAATTAAACAACTAACTTTATAGAATCAAACTTGATCAACTTTAGGTTTTTTCACTCTCTTAACTATTTCAAACTATCCCTGAAAGAAGAATCAAGTTAGTTAATTTTTATAGTTATTAAATGAATTTTAACAGCAATAGATATAGTTATATTCAAATGTACATATACAAATATATTTTCTTGCCTTGTTTTTTTAAGGATTTATTGTGGTATGTTAAAGACATCAAAATTAATTATCTACTTACATAAAACAAATCCTAGAATCATATTTAATTTTTTTATTCAACATATAGATTTTTATTCTTGTTTTCAGACTGTAATATTCTTTTCTCCTTGCCCATTTTTGCCTGTTTCCTATATTAAAATAGAGGTCTCTCATTTCTTCTTAGAATTTATCACTCATTCCGGCTCACTCTTGTAAGAGTGATGCTTGGGATCCCCTCAACATTTATATATTCATACCATATTTGAGGCAATGTTTGGTTTGTAGGGAAATGTACTTTTTGCTTTCCTGTTGGTAGATTTGTATTCTTTAAGAATGAGAGGCTGTTTTCTAATTCAGGTCTTCTGGTTCTTTTTCCATTCATCAGTCCCTCTTATTATACCTTGGCTTCTAGAAGATGATCAATAAATGTTGACATAGCAATTCCATAGAAAAATTTGACTGAAGTTCTTAATTATATGTCTTTATTATTTCTCATCGTTATTTACCCAGTTCTAATCAAGAGCAACACTAGCCAGTACTAGTCTTGATTCCACACTTCCGTGTTTGAGATTCATTTACGACAAAACTGATGAAAGATGGAAAGGCATATCAGATTACAGTAGAACATAAGAAAGCACTGCCTTTGGGAAGAAGCCACATTCTTTCCTCAAGTTATCTAGTAGACAGTCCTCATTCACCCACCTCCATTATTTGATTTATCTTTTACATCCCATTATAGTTGGGCCATAATTACATTGTATTTTATAATCTTCTCAATTCACAGCAGTTAGGGTCAAAGGAATTCGGTTTGGTTTGGTTTTTAAATTAACAGGATATTCTCAATTGGAATTCTTTCAAAAGATTTTTAAAAATTCTCTTGAATTTTTTCATTTCTAATTTAATAGAGTAGGTTTGCTGAATTTAAGAACACTGTGCAAGAACTGGCTATTTAGTTGAATATTTGAATTGATAGTGTAAAATTAAAAGCACAAACAAAAAGTAATGGTAAGAATTTATCTCTGCTTATTTTCCTTCTGATGAATTTTTAATTTTTGAAATTAAAATACTGAATTGAGGGAAAACTCTGCATCCCAAACTGACTCCTAACATGTACAAAAGAATAATTCTGTAAGTGTTATACATCTGGCTATGCTGGTTTCATACATTTCTTTTCATTTGATTATTTTTTATAACTTTTTTTTTTAAGTTTTGGAAAGATTTATAAAGAAACTAATACAGAAAAATGGACATGTTTTTTAAATTTTCAGAAAGAAAAACTCTTAAATTCTTAAGAGACCACAGATAATTTTGTCTCTGTTTTTTCCTTTCTACATTTATCATTGAATTGCTGAATTTTTTGGAGCTCAAGTTAGACATAGATATAGTAGGTTTCTTGGGTTTCTCTTTTCCTATTTTTTTTTAAGATTTTATTTTATTTTAAGATTTTATTTATTTATTTGACAGGGAGAGAGAGAGAGGGAGGGCACAAGCAGGCAGAGCTTCCAGCAGGCAGAGGGAAAGAGAGGGAGGAGAGGGAGAGAGAGGAACAGGCTCTCCGCTGAGCAGAGAGCCCAATGCAATGCAGGACCTGATCCCAGGATCCTGGGATCATGACCTGAGCTGAAGGCAGACACTTAACTGACTGAGCCACCCAGGCACCCCTCTCTTTTCCTTCTTTGTTATACTTTCATATGTCTGTATTTTCTATGAGATATTACAAGCCAGGTTAATATTTGTTGATATGAGTTATGATTAAGATATTATTAAAGAATTGATAGTAACTGTGCACACAGTGGTGGAGAAAATGAAAGAAACTATATATTCGAAAGGTATTTGCTTACCTACATTATAAAAGAAAAGGCAGGAAAGCAAAGGGAGGGATAAAGTGTGTAAAAGAAAGGTAAAAGGGCGCCTGGGTGGCTCAGTGGGTTAAAGCCTCTGCTTTCAGCTCAGGTCATGATCTCAGGGTCCTGGGATCGAGGCCCGCATCGGGCTCCCTGCTCGGCGGGGAGCCTGCTTCCCCCTCTCTCTCTCTGCCTGCCTCTCTGCCTCCTTGTGATCTCTCTCCCTCTGTGAAATAAATAAATAAAATCTTTAAAAAAAAAAAAAAGAAAGGTAAAAGAGATCAGGAGAAAAAATACGAAGAGAATTACCTACGTGGAGATACCTGATTACGTATTTGCTTCTGTTTCAATTTATTTATTTTACTTGTTCTTTTCTCATTGCATTTTAAACTTCCAGAAAATGGGGGCCATTACTTCTGCTGCCTTTTCGACTCCTGGATCCTCATAGTGTCAACTCAGTTATCCATCGAGAGATTATCTGCTTTGTGTTTTAGCCTTTGCAAATATAGCTTTCAAGTTCTTATTGACATAAGTAAACAAAGACAGTGATAAAGACTTTTTGAGTCATTTTACTATTTCATGCATACATTTGTTTACACTCCTGTGTAGTTTGGCTCTTAGATCAAACTATTCATTGTCAATCTTTAACGTAGAGTCAGAATGGATCAACTATCTCACATATTTTTTCCTAATAAATAAATAAATAGGTATTTACAATAAAAGTTTTGTTCCTAGTGGATTTATTTGTCTTTAAATTGATTTTTAGCCCTAGCTTCTTCCACCTATCTTTCACCTAGGGCTAAAGATCAACCCAATGTACTGTTCCTTCTGTATTTAGAGCTGCAGAGCCATGCCTGGATCCCTGATATTCAGCTGACTTTTAGAGATTTGAAAAATCTTTAGACATCAAAGACAGCTTTGTTTTTTTCTTTTTAAAAGATTTTTATTTGAGAGAGAGAGAGTGAAAGCATGAACTGGGGCTGGGGAAGGGCAGAGGGAGAGGGAGAAGCAAATTCCTGGCTGAGCAGGGAGCCCGACAAGGGGCTCAATCCCAGGACCCTGGAATCATGACCTCTGAGCCAAAGGTAGACGCTTAATGAACTGAGCCACTCAGGCATTCTTCAAAGACAGCTTTAATTGAGATACACTATCCATACATACAAACTAGGTAAGTATTTTAGAAGGATTTTCAGTAAGAGTTGAAACATTAATTTTCTGGTTTTCTCTTAAAATAAATATCCGCTTAGCAGGCTCTAACTATAATCCTCTTTCCAACACAAAAGAATAACAAACATAGCAAATTTAAAGAAAAACAGTTTTTGTTTAAACCTGCTTTAAAAAAATCTGAGATGAACATAGAACATGAAGCAACGATCAGCAAAGAGCTAAGAAGGAAAATTGAACAACTTCAGTTCATTAAATTGTTGCTATATATGTTATCTAAAGCATTGCCAATTCCAGAAAATTAAACATTAACCTGTTCAAATGTAAGTACTGAAATATGTTTCCGTTTTGTTGTTCGATGTATATAACTGTCGTGGCTCGTATGAGTCTTTATTTAATCGCTTCCTATTTCCTTTACTGTAGTGGGAGCTCCTTGAAATCAGAGCCCATTTCTTTGAGCTCTATGTCTTGAAGATTTAACTGAGTTTGAGGAATATAGTAGGTACTGACCAAGTGTCAGATGAATGAATCAGTTTGTGAGCTGTGAATGTTTCTGGGTGTTCTTTATTTTTTAGGGGGGAATTGCAGGTTTAAAAATTAACAAATAAGGAAATGTTGACCAGGATGTGCTTTAACATGTAAACATCTTGAGTCACTAGTTTCTCATTTCTGAGGAAAAAATGTGGGCATCACATAAACTTTTTTCCTAACTTTGCTGCTTTTCTCATCTGAAAGCCAAATGTGTTAAGTAAATTTTAAATGTCAGATGATAACATTCTCTATTTAATACTTTGTCCTTTTCCTTTTCTTTTTTAAGATTTTATGTATTTATTTGACAGAGAGAGTGAGAGACGACAAGCAGGGGGAGTGGTAGAGGCAGAAGGAGAAGGAGGGAGCCCAATGTAGGGCTTGATCCCAGGACCCTGGGATCATGACCTGAGCCAAGGGCAGACGCTTAACTGCTAAGCCACCCAGGTGCCCCTACTTAGTACTTTTTAAGGGCATTCACACACATTTTTAAGCCCTATCCTGACAACAACCTGAAGGAGGTATAGACGAGAAAACCGAGGAAGAGATTTATGCCAAAGCTTATAGATTTAAAACCTAGGATCTGGGACTTTCGAATTTCTAGTTCAATGCTATTTTGTATTTACCTTAGAGACACTTTTAAAGTTATTTCTTGTTGCTTATTGTATTAGCTCGCTAGGGCTGCTGTAACAAAGTACCACAAAGTAGGTCACTGTAGTAACAGAAATTAGTATTGTCTTCATAGTTCTGGAGGCTAGAGTCTGAATTTGTAGTGTTGGTAGGGTAGGTTCCTTCTGAGGGCTGTGAGGGAAGGATCTGTCCAGGGTTCTCTCTCTCCGTCTTCTCCCTGTGTTTCTTCGCATTATATTCCTTCTACATGTGGCTCTCTGTCCAGATTTTCTCTTTTTATAAGGATGTGAGTTATACTGAAATAACAAATTGTATCGGCAACAACCTTGTTTCCAAATAGGGTCATATTCTGGGCGCCTGGGTGGCTCAGTGGGTTAAAGCCTCTGCTTTCGGCTCAGGTCATGATCTCAGGGTCCTGGGATCGAGGCCCGCATCGGGCTCCCTGCTCAGCGGGGAACCTGCTTCCCCCCCCTCCCCCGCCTGCCTCTCTGCCTCCCTGTGATCTCTCTCCCTCTGTGAAATAAATAAATAAAATCTTTAAAAAGCAAAAAAACAAATAGGGTCATATTCTGAAGTACTGGGGCTAGGATTCCAACATATCTTTTGGGGAGGGGATTATTATTTAATCCATAACACTTACCTTGTAGTAAAAGAAGTCTGACTGGAGATGTAGATTTTTTTTCCAGTAATTTAATAGAAACTTCTCATTTGATCATGACTGTGCTCTTACCTCTCAGATGAAATTAATTTAATATCAGTGGAAGACATTTTTGACTGAATCATCCCTGTTGTGGGTTCTTAGAGCCATCGAATTATCCAGTGATTAGTTTGTGGAAATTTCCATATTTATAGTTCTATTTCCCTGGAATTTTCTTATGTTAGAATACACAAAGTTAACTGAGAACTAAGCACTTCTCTTGGGGCTAATCTTTTAAAGTAAATCTGTCACTTCATGCTCCAGCTGTTCTCTTGTGCATCTAAATGGCCCCACTTCCCTTGAGGACTTAGGCAGATGATAGAAGAGTCTCTGAAGGAAAGTTTAGGTTAATCAGACTATCAAGTACCTAGTTTTGTTTTGTTTTGTTTTTTAATTATTTCATAAACAAATGGTGAGAAGACTTCTTGAACAGTAAGATTCAGAGGGAGTCAATGAACTCTTTACTGTTATTTAGATAAAATCCTGGTTAACTAGAACTTGGGTAACTGGACTATTTAGTTTGAGTCCCTGCCCTACCTTCTCCACCAACATAATGCTTTAAAAAGGAAGAAGTAAGTTACACAAAATGAAGGCTGTTCTGGAACACTGGACATTTAACCAAATCACTTACATATTATATGTATTATAACATGTATAATCGTCATCACCATTATTCTAAGGATGGGCCAAGGGTTAATATTGAAGTAAATGGTGATTTTGAGGCAGTGAAAGGTTCTTGGTTATACACAGAGGTTAGCTTTTTGTACTTATTGAAACTGGAAAGTGAACAAGCGTATTTTAGCACAATTTCTTTTCTTTTAACATCGGCTAAAACAAAGAGCACTAGATTAGATTCATGTACTTGGGTTTTTGCCCTGATTCTGTTCCTAGTTGAATAACCTTGGACAAGTAATTTCACCTTTCTAGGCTTCCTCTTTTATCTGCAATGAAAGATTTGCAGGTTCAGCTATGAAACTTTATGATTCTGTGAAATAATTTGAGTGCTTACTCTATTGAAGGTTAGTGCAGGTTTCAGTGAAGGAAAAGAAATGTTCCTTGCCTTCAGAAAGGTTATAAGTATAGATAGATGGAAAGCTATGATATGTGAAAAGTTGAATAGTAGTATAAAGTAATAATATGAGGTGTAATATTAATACATGTTGTGAGTGATGTGGACTGTAAGCTGTACATTCTGGGATGGGTTAGTACATATCTGGAGAGTAGAATCATCTGAAAATAACTGCACAGAACTGGGGGTTGAACGAATTTTAGGAGGCTGTGTTGACCATGCATAAAGGGAAAAGGACAGAGGAAGATCTCAAGCAAAGATGTAGAGGCTGGAGCTGGAAGTAATATTGATTTGAAACAAGTCACTTTGTCTCTAAATTACAGTGCAGACTCATCATGAGTATGTTTGGTCCCCAGCATGTCCAATTTAGAATGTTTTAGTACTTTAAAGTTTTACATGGTAAGAGCATTTGTGGTCAAATAATTTAAAGATTTTCCCTGTAGTTTGGTAGTATAAAAGTCAGGAATAAGATGAAGGAACTGAAAGAAAGACTGACTTAGAAAAATTCTGAAGTAAAAGGCAGTGGTTTTAAATAATTGGTTTTCAGAGTCATTGATTAGTTGAATCTAAATAGGATATATTTAATTGTGTTAATGTGTTTATGGTTTTTAAATACTAAATTATATGTGTGTATGCATATAAAACCTGAAAAACAGTGGGGTTTTATGTAATGTAAGTAGTAAAGCTGAACAGTGGTCGTATGCCAGGGAACTGGGAGCTGGTAATGGTATGTCATAAGACATGTAGGTAACTGGGAAAGCATATGTAAGATTACAGTTTTCACAGGAGTTAGTGAACTGGAGATCGTGAAAGCCTAACATACCCTTCACACACTGTAATGGCGCCATCATTAATTATATATCACAGAGGAAGGAGTCAGAAAGGAGAACTAAGAGCACCAGATGACTAAGGAGAACCCCCAACCCTCCACCTCATTACTTAGGTAGCACAAATACCTGTGCTGCTTTGTGACAGCAGTGGCCATGTGACCATTCCATTGGCTCAGATTGCCTGGCTTTTTGTCTGGCTTGGATAGTCACTTCCTGCCTCGCCTCTCAGTTTTCTGTTCACATGTCCAAGAAACTAAAGCAGCAGGAAATCTCCATAACCAGTATGCTTGGCATTTATTCATTTTAACTAGCACATACTTTCAGTTCTACAACAGTATATTTACTATACAAGAAAATATAATAAACAAAATGTAGAATTTGTCAGTGGGTACTAGGAAAAACTTGACACCAAATTCTGGATCTGTGGATTAAAAAAAACACGACCACGAAACTTGCTTATTTAAAATAAACTGAAAGGGGCCTGGGTGGTTCAGTCAATTAGCTTCTGTTTTCTGTTCAGGTGATGATCCCAGAGTCCTGGGCTCCCTGTTCAGTGGGGAGTCTGCTTCTCCCTCTTCTTCTCCCTGTGCCCCTTGCCCCACTCATGCTCTCTCAAATAAATAAATAAAATCTTAAACAATAATAAACTGAAAGATAATCTGAAATGAGATGACTTTATTAGGCTCCTTTGGGGTTTTTTTTCCCTCTTAAGAGAAATCCAATGTTTTCTATTACTAGGAAGATAAACACAAGGCTCAAACTCAATATTTAACAATTAAGTGAAAGAGGAATTGAATTTAAACAATTTGATTTTAAAATAATCATTTTTAGCTCTTTTCCTGGAAATATGTTTTGTGTTTCCTTCTGGGCCTCCTTAGATAACCTGATGTGCTTCTCCTGTTTCAAGGAATCACTGTATCAGTGCCAAGTTCTGTTTGCTCAGCTGATGGACACTCCAGATTATGGTTCATGATGCCTGAGCTTTGGGGATCTCCTTTGGTTGCTGGCACTATGTGTATATTCTATCCTTACTGGTGTGTATGTTTTATCATGGCTTACTATCATCAGAATAACTTGTATGTTCTCAAAGTTCACTTTTATATCTAGTTTTTAAACTTCTATTACAATATTTAATTTTAAAAGCTAGGTAAAGGTTTTTATAATTTAATGGGCAAACTGCTTTACCATTTAATCCTTAATTAAATATTGAACCACTTTAATAAAGTAGTCACCACACAAAGAATACTGAATGAGAAATTTGGGGGGAAAAGGCGGGGGGGGGGTAGAAAAATCCAAAAATCTCTCATTCAAATGACCAACTTGTCTGTAGTAATAAATAGTAGGGACTGTGTATAAATATCTGATCTTATTCTTGGTTATTGGAGCCTGGGTACATTAAGGTTTAGTCATAGCATGAGAAATCAAAGTTCTTTAGTCTGGTAGTTCAATATGAGATGTTAATGGCAGCTTGGAGTAGGTCACAGATCTCTTAGTTGGCTAACGGCTGTGAAGATATATTGTAGCTGTTTAAGGGGATGTAATGGAAAGAGACAAAAAATATATGATATATCCTCCTCTAATAAAATGACAGAAAAATGTAGTGACCCAGTTTGAATTGGCATTTGGGTCATGTGACATAAGGGGTTCTTACTACTGGGATTGAGCACCAGAGAGCTCATGCTCAAAAGGCTGGATGAAAGAATAAAATGATAACCTCAGTTAAAAAAAAAGAGTATTCCTGCATTTGTTCAGAACTTATTGGCATTGTGTTTCATATACTTTGTATTTTCAGATTCCTATTTTAGAACTTTCATTGCTTTGCCTCTATTGCTTTGCATGAAAGCCCTGTATGTAAGTAGGAGTGAGTAGTAGGAAGAATCTTTCTATAGCTTTTGTCCTCCTCTGAATACTAAAAATCTTTTATTATTATTAAAAAATTAATTATATTGATTTCTTTCAATGTTTGCCATATTAGTCTCATATATCTTTATTTCTAATCATTCCTGTTAATGACACAATTAAGCTTTAATCCTTTGTGAAAACATTAATTACTATGTAAATTGGTGTTCTAGGAGAAAAGGGTTCAGAGGTCAGATGGGTTTATGAAATGGTGCATACAATATCTCTTTTTAGAGATTTATAATGCACGTTATAATGTCAAAGACCCTGAGAATTGCTGCAGTAAGTAATTATGTTAAGTCCAGAGTTTCTTTGGAGGCCAATGGTAGAATGAAGTGACAGGGATATCTAATACCTTAGTACTTTTGTATTTTGGAGGGCTCGTTTTGATAGGACTAAAATAAAAGGCCTTATTAGCTTAGTTAAAAAGTTCTTTTTCATTTGAGACATTTTTAGTGGAATTATTTATTTATATTTTTAAAGATTGTATTTATTTATTTGTCAGTAAAAGGGAGAGAGACAGACAGAGAGAGCACAAGCAGAGGGAGTGGCAGACAGAGGGAGAAGCAGGCTCCCTGCTGAGCAGAAAGCCCGATGGGGGACTCAATTCCAGGACCCTGGGATCATAACCTGAGCCTAAGACACTTAACCCACTGAACCACCCAGGCGCCCATAGTGGAATCATTTAGCACAGTGTTTGGCACATAGTAGATGCTTAATAAAGAAAATAATTTTTGTTCAGGTTGACCCAGGAGAGACCATGAAAGTCTAAAGACCTTAGAATTAGATTGGGCTCCTGTAGTGTTTAGTATTTCTGTGGAATCCTCCTTTCTTAATTTCTCCAGGAAATATTTTTCATAAACTATTCTTCTGGCTTTGTCTGCCTTCATGTATAGGGTTGGAAGGTTGGAGGTGGGGAGACTCAGGAGCAGGGAGACCCAGGACATTAGGAATTCTGAAATCCTGAGCCCAACTGTGCCAGGGGCTCTAGTAAAGTTTCATCTATGGCAGATTTTTCCTTTCATCCTATGCATTTTATTTGTGCCCATATAGGTCTCAGCTGAAGGTGCTGCTAGATTGGAAATAATCAGGCTAATTGAATTTACCACCATATTATTCTGTTTTATTTTAGAAATCCTGAAGGCTTTTACATCTTGAAGGGTTGTATATTTCTGCCTTCTTAAGTTTTGCTCGAAGGAGAATGAACTATATTTTCATAATGTAGTTAAGTTAGGCTGTTTATCAGTGTATCCAGAATACTTACCATAGTAACAGTAGTTACTGTTTTAACCACAGTGTGTCAGGCATTGTGCTAGGCACTTTACATAGATGATCTGTAATTGTCACAGCAACCCCAAGTGATAGTTACTAGATTGTTTAATTTTTGTAGGCAATATATGATCTCTGAGAAATTGATACTGTTTTTGTTGTAGTTCTTCCCACAAAATTGTCTGTAATTCATTATTCTAAACTTGTTTTTAAAGCCTATAGTGAAACTCCAATAGATTGGAGAGTAACAGTAGGGGGAAAAAAACCTACTTATTAACTTTTTAAACTCACCCTTATTTTTACTTATTTAAATATTCTTATTTTTTACTGACGCATTGGATTAATCATTTTTTGGCTTGTTTTGTATGTATCTTGCGTAGAAGTAACCCAGTGGAACAGAAAGATGCTTGCTGAGGTCAAGGAGTGTATCTGTTTTTCCCCCACTGCTTTTATTGAGAGTGAGTTAGGGCTGTGCCTTTTGTTGCAGAGACCAAGATTATTGAGGGATTGTAAATCTGTGATGGTGGGATTATCATTTTAGCTCCCTGTCCTGCTGCCCTTTTAGGCAAAACTAGCGGCACTAGAGAGCTACCTGGGAGTTCCTAGTGATTCTTTCAGTGGATTTTTTTCTTTTTCTTTTTCCTTTCTCTTTTCCTTTCCTTTCTTCTTCTTCTTTTTAACCATGTGGGAATTTCAGAATGGCTATCCAAAGTAGTTGCATTGAACATTCAGTAAGAAAGATGGACACTACAGGGGCACCTGGGTGGCTCAGTGGGTTAAAGCCTCTTGCCTTCGGCTCAGGTCATTATCTCAGGGTCCTGGGTTAGAGTCCCCGCACTGAGCTCTCTGCTCAGTGGGGAGCCTGCTTCCCCCTCTCCCTCTGCCTGCCTCTCTGACTACTTGTGATCTCTCTCTCTGTCAAATAAATAAATAAAATTAAAAAAAATAAAAGAAAGGTGGACACTACATCTCACATGATTATACTTAGCAATTATTGGGCTGTTGGAATATTTTTCCTGTTTTGATCTTGAATCTTTCTCAGTCTCAAATAAACAATGCATCATGAAAAAGGACTTTGTAACTAACAAAGTGTTATGTTACTTTAGTTAGCTAAACTAATGGATGCCAATGTCAATCAAAGTACCTAAACCTATTAAAGCAGAATTCTTTTGCCAAATCCTAGAAGCTTAAATAACGTGCCAATGCTCCCTTTGCTTTATTATTCCTTGAGCTTATTCCTGGCAGACTAAAGTTGTAAAGATTTGTTAGATTCTACTCTCAACCGTTGGCTATTTCATTTTTTATAAGTTGCACTATGGAGTTTGTCGTTTATTATTTTATTGGAACTTGGAAAAAGGCTGAACAGTTTAAATGAATGATTTTTCTCCTCCTACTCCCTTTGCTATCCATCAGCCTTTCCTTATTGCTAGAAATGAGTTACCCGTCAAAAATAGAACAACTTATTGTGTTCACTGATTTACCTTTTTCTTTTGAGCTAAATAGTCCCCATTAAAAAAAAAACTGGTATAAATTAAGAAATGTGGAATAGGTGGAACATCCAGATAAAAAATATTTATTAAATACCTGTAGTGTACACAGCACTGCATACTATATTAGGCCACCTATTTTATTGTTTGCATATAAAGTGGAAGAATTAAGGTTAGTATGCTAAAAAATCTTAAAATTTATTTTGACTATAATCTGATTTTTATGGTTGGTATTTTATATTAAAAATATTTTACTTTATGTATATTATCTTTGTAGTTCATTCATAATTCTATGCTAGTCGTAGTTTGATTATTTTAAATAGCCACATAAATTTCCTGGTATCATCTTAAACTTTTGAGGAGATATAGTGTCTGGAAAGAGAAATTGAAAATAAAAATTGATTGGGATATAAAACAAAATATAAAGAACTTATTTTTCAAAAGAATATATAGATGATATTTTAAATAAATAATTTTGCTTGAGGGGCAAATAATTATGATTTTATTTTTTATAGTGTCAGTATTTGTTCATTTGATACATTTTCTTTTATCACCTTAATGTATCATTTCGATATTTGAGTAATTATTACAGGATTTAAGGGATTTATACTTATAACAATATAATGTTATAACTCAGTGTTTTATCTTGCCTGTTTTGAGAACTGTATTTCTTCTTTAAGAATGTTTAGTGGTCTCCAGAACAGTGAACAGCAGCATGGGGACCTTAAGTCTTGCTTCACTTTATTCTTCAAAATCTTTTTTTAAGTACTTCAAGAGACAATAAAATTAAGAATATTTGGGCCAGTAATCATGGTTGTTAACTATCATATTTACTTTTGTGCTTTATTTCTTGAAACTGGTTTTATTTCAAATTATGTTAATCTAATTAAAATAGAAGATCAGGCAAATGATATTAACGAAGCATTCCATGTAAGTAAATACTAGGTTGTAAATTCCAATCATAGTCTGTTGTAATAAAAACATACTTAAGAATATAACTATTTGTGGGTGTGCCTGGGTGGCTCAATCAGTTAAGCGACTGCCTTAGACTCAGGTCATGATCCCAGGGTCCTGGGATCCAGCCCCGATTCAGGCTTCCTGCTTAGCAAGGAGCCTGCTTCTCCCTCTCCCTCTAGACCTCTCCCTGCTCCTGTGCTCTCTCTCTCAATCAAGTAAATAAATAAAGTTTTAAAATATATATATAACTATTGGAGTGAATGCAATAAGAAATGGAACCAAAAACAGTCAATTTGAATAATTTAATCTGAAAAGTTTGTACTGTAATTAGTCTAACTGTACTGTAGTTAGTCTTCTTTCTCCCTTCCTCAGTTATATATAAAAATATATAGAAAAATGTTACCAGCCCTTGACTTTATTTTTCTGACTGGTTAAAATTGAAAGCATTTATCACATTATCTAGTAGTGTTACCAGTTAAAGATGACTTAACATCTCAAGTTTCAACTGGACAGATGTAATTTTTGACAGCCTGTCCTGGGTAGATAGGATTTTAGCCAAGGATAAGTGAGGATTAGTCAAAAAGGAATCCCCACTTATGTCATATGACGTGAAGGATAAAGAAGGCTCCTTTCTTCTAGATCTCTGAAGTGTCCTGCATTCTCCCTTAACTAATCTTAGGCAGAAGTTCATCACGGATGAGGACTCTTGGGGATGTTGGACTTTTTCTCATCCCCAATCTCCCCCCATCTTTCCTTTTTTTTTTTTTTTTTAAAGATCATTCGTTCATTCATTCATTTGAGAGAGGGAAAGCATGAGTTGGGGGGGGGCGGGGAGAGGGGCAAAGGGAGAGGGAGAAGCAAAAGATTCTGCCTGCCCTGGGACTTGATTCCAGGACCCCGAGATCATGACCTGAGCTGAAGGCAGATGCTTGACCGACTGAGCCACCCAGGCACCCCTCCCCCTACCTTTCTTAAAGTGTGTCACATGCTGGGTACAGGATAAAATGCTGAGCAGGACACGCCAGGTACCTGCTCTTCAGCAGCTTACAGTTTTATCTGTCCATACTTTTTATTTAGTAGTATAGGAAAATATGAATGAATAACTCACCATGTTGCCCTCAGTATTTAAGTAGATTGTCTTTCAAAAGGTGGGTTGTAAATTGGCTTGTTTGATACAGAGAAATATTCCTAAAGAAAAAATATAAATTTTTTTGAAGATTTTATTTATTTGAGAGAGAAAGAGCACGAGCGTATGAGAGAATGCGGTAGGGGCAGAGACAGAGGGACAAGCCGACTCCCCAGTGAGCAGGGAGCCTGATGTGGGACTAGATCTCAGAATCCTGAGATCATGACCTGAGCTCAAGGCAGAAACTTAACTGACTGAGCCACTGAGGTGCCCCCAAAATATTATAAGTTGTAATTACATTCCCAGATGATACCCATAATATAGCTGAACTATAGAACTAACAATATTATGGTTTCCCATTTTTTCTGATGATGCGAGTTCCAACTATAAATCTAAAATTTAGACAATCTATTTACCTTTAAAAGCAATTTCCATGACCAGGAGAATGTTCTCTCTCTCTCTCTCTCTCTCTTTTTTTTTTTTTTCCTGACTTCCATGTGCCTAAACAACAGGGAGTATTTCCATTTCTTCTCCCAGCTCACTGACAGTGAGGATATTTCTTTACCTCCTGTGGTAGTGGCGATGTCAATACGAGAATGAGTGATTTCTGCAGCTATGATGGGAAGGAGATATGGGGGCTTATGGAAGTGAGGGAAATGGGTGAAGTAACTGTAGCTGGAGACAGATACAGGAAAGATCATTCTAGAGATGGAGAATCGTTGGCACCTAGAAAAGAAAGAATGGGAGTTCAGGGGAGCCAAAATAGTATTGGGATGGGGTCATATCGGCCTGAAAAGAGTGAGATAGAGTAAGTTGGAGAGTAGATGGTAGAACAGGGAACTGGAGGGGAACGTTTAGCAAGAGCTCACAACAGGGAGCTGGAATCTTGGCAGTTAGCCTAGCCAGGGGCTTGAATTTCTCAGATGTGGCAGATTTGCATGATTGACATTTGCAAGTCAGATTCTGCCTGTAGGCTGTTTCCTTTTTTTTTTTATTAAAGATTTTATTTATTTATTTGACACAGAACGAGAGAGAGAGATTACAAGTAGGCAGAGAGGCAGGCAGAGAGAGAGAGGAGGAAGCAGGCTCTCCGCTGAGCAGGGAGCCCGATGCGGGCCTCGATCCCAGGACGCCGAGATCATGACCTGAGCCAAAAGCAGAGGCTTTAACCTACTGAGCCACCCAGGCGCCCAGGCTGTTTCCTTTTATTGACACTTTTTTTTTTGTAATATCATTAGAAAATATTTAAATGTCCATAGAACACATGGATTGGTTTTAAAAATGTTGCTTTTATGCACTTGAAATTCTTTTATTAAATTTTCCTTTAAATTACATAATCTTTGGAATCTTTTCAAAGATAAATATTACATCATTTAGCATAAACTAAAAACTGTAAAATAAATTCTGTTAAAAGAAAAAAATACTATTAAATAAGAAAATATGACAAATAAGCCTCTTTTAATCAAGGTAAAGAAAGAAGTAATTTCTAGTAATAATATGGTTAGTTTACATTAACCATCCATTTTTGCGTGCTGTTTCCATTCAAGCCCTGAGCATAGTAATCATATTTTTAAAAAATTTCTGTCCTGCTAATTCCAAGATTCTTGCCATATATCAGACTTCAGTTCTGATGCTTGTTCGGTTTCTTCAAACTGTGTTTTTTGCCTTTGGTATGCCTTGTAACTTTCTGTTGAAAGGTGGACATGGTGTGTTGGGTGTAAGGAGCTGTAGAAAATGGGTGTTTAGTAATATAATGGAAAGATGTGTGAAGGCAGCTGGGAGGGTGGAGACATTCTCTAGTCCTAGGATTAGGTCTTAGTCTTTTGTTGAGCCTGTGCCTCTGTACTGTGAATGTTCCCAGTGCTTCTCAGGATGATTGCCCCCTCAGCTGATGCAGGATGCCTAGAGGAGTTTTCTATTTCCCTTCCCGACACGGACGGAAGGCTAGAGCTGGCTGGCTAGAGCTGGCTGAACTATTAGGCTCTACCAAAATAGTTTCTCTTGAGAACAAACCTTTGAAAGGTAAATAGGGGCAACTGGCTAGCTCAGTCAGTAGAGGATACAACTCTTGATCTTGGGATTATAAATTTAAGCCCCATATTGGGTATAGAGATTACTTAAAAATAAAATCTTAAAAAAAAAATGGAATCCTCTAGTATATTTAAAAATGGTTGCTTTCCCCCTTCCCTCCCATGCCAGAAGCATGAGGAAATTTTTCTCTGATATTCACTGTGAGAATTGGGCTCAGGGAAATAAAACTCACCGTGTGTGGGAGCTCCCATGCTTGGGTTCCCTGGAGTTTTGATCTGTCAGATTTGTCCACTCTGAGCCTCTAGCCAATTGTCAGTTACAATTCAGGTTTTCCTACACAGCACTGGTTCCTGAGTAGGTTCCTCCTCAGGGGTTTCTGCTCTGATTAGGAGTATTTTTCTGTATCTGCCTGTCTGTCTCTGCAGTTTGGCGGGCAGTAGTTGCTCTGTGACCTCTCCTCTCTCACAGATCTAAGCAGAGTTGCTGATTTTTCACTTTGTTCAACTCGTTAAGATGCGGTGAAGACTTCTAAGTTTCTTACTTGACAGAACAGTAATGAAAAGTTTGATAGGCAGCTTTTTATGCTTTGAAGGAGCATTAATTTTATAAATAAATTACCTGCCTCTGTTACCGAAAGTGGAAAGTAATGGAATATTGGGGGAAAGGAGAATAGACTTGAAAGGAGGAGTACTATACTGAGACTGAAATAAACTTGAGAAAAAGATGGAAAGTCATACTTTTTATCCTATATTTCAGTGACTGAATGACCTTGAATAAATTTTGAAATCTTCCTGGGTATAATGTGTTTTTGACTTGTTGTGAGGATTAATCAGATGGACTTTTCTCCTTTCCTTTTTTTTTTTCTCTTTTTCCTTTCCCTTTCACCTCCCTCCCTCCCTTCCTGCCTTCTTTCTTTCCCTTCTTCCTTCTACTAATACCTACCAGAGACGTGAGACATGCCAGAGACATGCTAAGAATGCAAAGATGATTAATAATTTTTTTCCAGTCTCAAATTCTAAAAGAGAACCTAGATACAGTATTCTATGGTAATTATTTATTTGCATTATTTCTTTTTCCAACTTTAAGAGATTGAAGCCTTATAATGGTCTTTTGACTTCACTGTGGGGAGGAGTGAGGGTGGGGGAAATACTATTACAGTAATCTGGGAAACTGGCCAGGAGAAGATCTGTATGAGTCATAGACTTCAGGATCTAGAATCTCTACTGACTGATTGCATATCAGGCAAAAGTAAGGAATTGAGGAATGACCATCAGGTTTTTGGTTTGGAGAGCTGAATGGATATATGTCATTAAAGAGGAAGAAGAGGGGCACCTGGGTGCCTCAGTCGGTTAAGCAACTGCCTTTCAGTTCAGATCATGATCTCAGGGTCCTGGGATCAAGCCCCACATTGGGCTCCCTGCTCAGTGGGGAGTCTGCTTCTTCCTCTCCATCTCACTCTCCCTCTGCTCCTCCCCCTGCTTGTGTGCTCTCTCTCTGTGTCAAATAAATAAATAAAATCTTAAAAAAAAATTAAAAAGGAAGAAGAGAGAGGAATATGGCCTCTGAGTTGCCTGGGGGGAAATCAGATGGATGTACCCAGTAAACAGCTGAATAAATCCATCTGGAGCGTTTAGCAAATTCTGAGTTGCAGACAGAGGTTTAGTAGTGCAGAGCATTGTCTGTTTTCTATTGACTTGCCTACTCATTCTGAGGAAAACATGTAGAATGAGAAGAGGACCATGAAGTAAACTTAGGGAATGTCAACAGTTTAAGGGTAGGTGGAGGGAAAAAACTTGTAGGAAAAACAAAACAAGGATTTAAGATATGGAGGAGAATGAATACAAAGTGATATGATATTTTAGGTCCAAAAGAGTAGTTATCCCCCAAATCACATACACTAAAGAAGTACACTAAGATGAAGATTGTACAGTAACCACTTCTACCCAGCAGAGGAGTTTGGGTCAAATTGTGAGGAAGTCAGTATCATGGGAAGGCTGGACAGGAGGCCTGACTCGTCAGCATATATGTTGTTTAGAAACTGATTAGGTTGCATAAGACTGAAAATCCTAAATAATAATAAGATAAAATTTATTTCCTCTCAAATAAAAGAAGTGTGAAGATTGAGACTCCAGGTTTGCATTGGCATTTCCATGAAGTTGTCAGGGATCTATACCCCTTCTACCTCTTGACTCTGATGTTTTAGTGAGCATGGGCTGCTATGACAAAGTACTGTAGACTGAGTAGCTTATGAAAAATAAAAGTTTATTTCACACAGTTTTGGAGGCTGGAAGTCCAAGATCAGAGGGCTAGCCTGGTCTGGTTCTGATGAGGACCTTCTTTCACCAGGTAGACTGCCTGTATCCTCACACAATGGAAAGAAAGCTAGCTAGCTGTCTGGCCTTTTCTGGTCAGGGCACTAATCCCATTTATGAAGACTCCACCCTCCTGATATACTTACCTCTCAAAGGCCCCACCTCCAGATACCATCACACTGGAAGTAGGGTTTCAACACAGGTATGGGGGGGAGGGGGAGGAGACACAAACATTCAGTGCATTGCATCTGGCATTCCCAAAGTGGTCTCATTTTCACGACTCACGATGGAGGCTCAGAGCCCTCATATTCTCCTTATAGGCTGAGAGCAGGGTAAGGGGACATAGAAGAGTATACCCCTTGTATAAGTCTTCCAACTTAAATCAGTTTCTCTTTGGCCAAACTTGAGGCTAGTGAACATACCCAGCTTGGAGGGAAATAGGGGAACATTATCTTTTAGCTGGAGAACCATAAATTCAACTAAAAATGTGGCTTTTTCCTACTCTAGTGAGAGACCTTGGAGGCAACTAGTAAGTCTCTGCTATAGAAGAGGTTAAAATTTTTTTTGTGTGTATGTGTTTGGGGGAGAAGAATAGACACTTCTTAGAGCTCTGTAAATTTGGTTAGTCTGCTGTTTTGGCACTTTCACGGTGTTTCTCTTGTACATTACTGTGGATAATCAGAAGAAAACTGTTTAAAGACAGGAAGAGATTATGCACTTGACAGTGTTTGGATCTGCAGACCATTCTGCTTTCAAACACATTTAGTTTTGCAGATATTTAGGGAAGCCAATTATGGAAGGCAGACCTTTACTAAAATATTTTACTTACATTTTATAAATTATATTTTGATATGCCAAGAAAATATTGAAATGGCATAGTAATCTGATTTATCACCATGAACCTATTATAACACATTTTCTATTTAGCTGGCTTTGTAATTGTCAATATTAGTGTAATTTATCCCCTTCAACTGTTTTGGAATAGAAAGTATGGTTTCTAATTATAGGGTGGATTAGGTTAAAAGGATTAAACTAATATAGGATGTAGCAATTCTCTGCTCTTTGAAAAGCTAACATCTGGGGGAATTTGGAAGAAGTAAATGTGTTTAGAAATTGCCTATTCTCTTAGCGTCTTATCGTGATAGATTTTTTTTTTAAAGATTTTATTTATTTATTTGACAGAGAGATCACAAGTAGGCAGAGAGGCAGGCAGAGAGAGAGGGGGAAGCAGGCTCCCCACTGAGCAGAGAGCCCGATGCGGGGCTCGATCCCAGGACCCTGGGATCATGACCTGAGCGGAAGGCAGAGGCTTAACTCACTGAGCCATCCAGGCGCCCCTCTTTCTTTTTATTGATTGGGAGTCTGCTAGCTCTGATTTTACCCGTCAAGCCAACATACATGGAGTTCATTGAATAATTTTTGACTGGTAGGGTTAGATTTTTCCCATAGGTATACTTTACATTTTTTATTTGGTAACTTTAGTGCATTGGTCCACACAGATCTATAGGAACTACACAGGCTTATATTGTAGAGAAAAAAAGAGTTCAACTTCTTAGTGTTTGCTTATAGGAGCAGAGTGGTGGGAGTGGTGGTTGTGCTAGCAGTTACCTTAGGTTCAACTTTGACAGGTGAGCTTGCCATTTCTTTGTCCTTTGCTTGGTCACAGAGTAATATTTCCTGGATATATAATTTCTTTGAGGAAGATTTTCTAGATATATTGGTCTAAGCTTTAAGAGTCACACATCCTAATCTCAACTCTTTTACCAAATGGACTTGCTCTGGGCCATATTTTAGTTAAAATAAGATTATATAATCTTATACTTCGGAAGTACTTTAAAGGTCATCTGGTCCAAACTTCTGTTCAATGAATAAAGCCTCTTCAGTATCCCCATATTCAACCTGTACTTTTACTCTTTGGATGCTCATATTTCCCAATCCCAAAATGGTTCTTTCCCAACCCATAACATTTTTGGATAGCTCTAATGTTTACTTGGTTATATTAAGTTACAATTTGCCTTCCTCTCACTTTACCATTGGTTTTAGCTCCACCCTTTGTAACCATATGAAATCAGACCAATCCCTCCAATAATTGACAACCTATTAAATATTTAGGCCTTTTCTTTTTGCAGACTATACATTACTGACACTTTCAAACATTGTTCATGACTTGTCTTTTTTTTTCCCTTCCTCATCTTTTTAGGAATACTACCTCTCCTTTCTAGTTCTATGCTTTATTAACACATTTAAAGATAAAATTAGCCCTTGTGGCAGGGCAGTCAAATATGCTATTAATTCATAAATTTACAGTCAACTAAAACCTGTCTTTTTACATGGGCTGTTATTAAGTTACATTTGTCTATCCTGTACAGGTTTTTTGAGTCAAACATGGGATTATATATTTATTTTTGTTAAACTAGCCTTAATCAGGTTTAGTGCAGTGTTTCAGAGTATTTATTCTTTGCGATATGAATTCAGGAATCAAAATATATTAGTTATCTCCTAAATCTTATTTTCAAATTTGTTGGTTATGCTGTGATTGCTTATCTAAAATCAGGGAGTTAGTTTGATTATTTCTATCCGGACTTAAGGAAGTTGGATTTCTTAGCTCACATTCTTTTCATTGATTTAGGCACCCATGAATGCTAAATGTTTCTTAGTGCAATTGATTAGAAATTGAATATCTGGAGATTAATTTTATAGAAGTTCTTGTGTATAATCTTATTTGGTTTCCCTCCCCCGCCTTAGCTGTTTTTCTTTTTTATCTATTGATTATTTTGGCTTCTTATGTGGAAATACATTTTAGATATTTATTTTAGATACAAATACAACTGAAGAATCAGACTAAGTTTATCTAAATTTGAAAAATATCGATTCCACTTTCTGACATTTAAAAAAGGAGTGGATTTTTGCTTATGTTTTTGAAGATAAAATAAATAACTGTATTCTAAAGCTTTTCATGGTACCCTAAATTTTAATTAGGAGATGCGATAGGGAATGGCTTCTAGATAAATATTTTTCAATTACACATGTACATAATACGGCTCATTTTAATATAAGCTGAAAAAATAATTAAAAGAGAATTATGTAAAAAAAATTCTTAATAAAATTACTGTAAGTTGCTGCTAAATAATAAGTTACTTTCATATGTGAAAGCATTTTATAAGCTGTATAACAACACTATAAATATAAGTTGCTATTATTTTTATATTATATTCCATAGTACTAGAGTAGATGCTTTCTATTGTGTATTGGTATATAGAAATCTGTCTCAATAATAGAATATCTTATGCAACCATTTTATTACTTTTAGGTACATAGAGAATTTTACTTTGACCACCGGTGTCGAATATAATATAGATAATTCTTTCATGCTATTACCCTTTTCTTTAAAATCCCCTTTTCTTCCTGCTTATCCCATTTCCCTTAATACCTAGATTAAGTGCCATTTCCTCTGTCAGTTGAAGCTCTTTTGTCAAGAGTCTGTTATAATGGCCTTTTCCTATTCTGGTTTCTTTTTTTTTTTTTTTTTTTAAAGATTTTTTTTTTTTTAAATTTATTCATTTGACAGAGAGAGAGAGATTACAAGTAGGCAGAGAGGCAGGCAGAGAGAGAGGAGAGAGGAGGAAGCAGGCTCCCTGCCGAGCAGAGAGCCCGATGTGGGCCTCTATCCCAGGACCCTGGGATCATGACCTGAGCCGAAGGCAGCGGCTTTAACCCACTGAGCCACCCAGGCGCCCTATTCTGGTTTCTTTATATTTTGTTTCCTGGACTCCCGTCATATGCTACTTTATATTACTGATCTTATTTTTAATTATATGTTTCATCCTATTAACAAGTCTGAAAATTACCTTAGAGCAGAATTTGTATCTTCTTTTTTTTTTCCTCCTAACACCTAGAATAATAGTATCAGCTTACTAACTGTTGATGGTGATCAGCATAAGTGTTTATTTGGAAAGTTTCTCAGAATGTTTGAAAATAGTTTATGTTTCTAACATTAAATATTTATATTTATTTTTATGTTACTAATTTGTTAAACTCGTTCTTGTGTAAAGATGGATTCTTTGACCATATTGCCATAGATTCTTTATTAGTGGGTCTTAAATTAATATTTCATTTGTTCTCAGTACTTTACACAAAACAGATGCTTAAGAGTTATCTAAGGAAGAGGTGAATAAATGGTCTGAAAGACTGAATGCTGTAAGTGTCTTAAATACTTCAAACTAATGCTAGAAGATACATTAAGATCTGGGGAAAAAAACCCCAAATACGTAGTTCTAATGGTTTTATATGGAAGTTTAAAAAACAATAGCTCTAAAGAAGTTTTTTAAAATTCCCATACATTTATATGCGCTGAAAATCAGAGGGGAAGAATGATCCTTTGTCTCTCTTGAGTTGCAGTTTTCCTTTGAGTACTTGCCCTCTTCCTTCTGTAGTATTAAGAGTTCTGGGTCCTTGTGTCTGTAGCTCTGGTCTTCTGAAGCATTTCTTTTCTGTTCTTCCTATACCTTAAGGAGTCCAGATCAGAGACATTGCTGGAATTTGTTATGAGAAAAACTCTTCCAAAATTCCTCCACCTGGGTGGCTCAGTGGGTTGAGCATCTGCTTCAGCTCAGGTCATGATCCCAGGGTCCTGGGATGGAGCCCCACATCCCTGCTGAGCAGGGAGCCTGCTTCTCCCTCTCCCTCTGTCTGGTGCTCTGCCTGCTTTGATCTCTTTCTGTCAAATAAATAAATAAAATTTTAAAAAAAAAGCAACCAAAATTTCTCTAGGGAAAATGGAAAATGGATCATAAGCACTATCCTCACTTAATGGTGCATATTAATGTGGATGCTTTAAATATGACAATAATGAGGTAGGTCCAACTGAAGACATCACTAAATGCCAAATGTGTTATAGCTAGGTGATCATTGGGATATGGTATGGGTTAAGGAAGTTGGAATAAGGGAAAACATTAAAAAAGAAGGTACAAAAATAGTAGGGAATGTAGGGGTGCCTGGGTGGCTCAATCAGTTAAATGTCTGCTTTCGGCTTTGGGTCATGATCCTGGAGTCTATGGATCAAGCCCCACATCGGGCTCCCTGCTCAGCTTCTCCCTCTGCCCCTCACCTCGCTCTTGCTCTCTCTCTCTGCCCCTCACCTCGCTCTTGCTCTCTCTCTCTCTCAGGTAAATAAATAAAATCTTATTTATTTATTTATTTTTAAGATTTTATTTATTTATTTGACAGAGAGAGAGAGAGAGAGAGAGATCACAAGTAGGCTGAGAGGCAGGGAGAGAGGAGGAAGCAGGCTCCCTGCCAAGCAGGGAGTCCGATGCGGGCCTCGATCCCAGAACCCTGAGATCGTGACCTGAGCTGAAGGCAGGTAACCCACTGAGTCACCCAGGCGCCCAATAAATGAAATCTTAAAAAGCTCCTTTACCAATTGCAATCACCTTAAAAATATACTTTTTTTAAAAGACCGATTTTAGGTTTGCAGCAAAATTGAGTACAAAGGTACAGAGATTTTCCATATACACGTTGTATCCACTGGCCAAGTCATTTACCAACCTGAATATTATCTTAATATCTCTGAGTTAATACCCAGTATCACTTTTTTTTTTTTTTTTTTTTTTTTTAGTACTTACCTTTAGTTAAAGCTACTTTCTAGCCAAATCAGTCTGGCTACACATTTATGCTGTTACAAGCTTGATTTGGGTTGTTAAAATTAAGGTTAAGTCTACTTTTACTCCAAGACTAGTTTAGTTTGCCTCTGATGTGTGACCCGTGGTTCGCAACTGAATGCTCTTGGTGTTCATTGAGGTCTTTCTACTGCGAGTAGTTAGTGGTTTCCCAGCTCTGTGTGATCAATACTCTTTGACCAACCTGGTGGAATTTCACCTCATATATATGCAAAGGGACTCCTATGTAGATTGTTGGAGCTTTTTTCCTGTGTAGCTCCCTTCTGTCTGATACTCTCTCCACAAATTCCAGCTGCCTTAATCCCTCTCAAATTTGATCATATAGTATATCCAGTTTTCTATTTGCCTAAAGAAAGAGGGCAAATTCAGCCCCACTTACTCCATTATGGCATAAGTAGAAGTCTGGTGTCTGGTGTTAATTTTGATATTAAAACATTGAAATAGAGTATGGGAAGACTTCCAAGGTTAGTCAGCAAGGATTAAGAAGGATTAGTGTTTTGGGTGAATGTAGGGAAGATCTGCTCCCTGTAAGGATAACACAGAAAGTAAAGACTTAAACTATATATATCAAGATTCTATAGTCAAGTGGGAACCTGGGTATTAAGTATAAAATCTTCCAGCTGGATTGAAATGAAGTAAATACTATTATCAAGTATAGTCAGTACTGTATTTCCAATGTATTTAGCTTAGATAGAAGATTAGATGAAAATTTTTACTATGAATTTTCTATGACTAACTGTGTTTCTACAAACTGTCAATTTTTTTAAAAGATTTTATTCAACAGAGAGAGAGAGATTACAAGTAGGCAGAGAGGCAGGCAGAGAGAGAGGAGGAAACAGGCTCCCCACTGAGCAGGGAGCCCGACCTGGGGCTCCATCCCAGGACCCTGAGATCATGACCTGAGCCGAAGACAGAGGCTTAACCCACTGAGCCACCCAGGTGCCCCAATTAATTAACTTTTTTATGAATTCTCACTTTTATATCTTAGCCTTTTTTAGTTCTCCCAAATTGATAGCCATTTTAATCCTGAATGTGCCTGTCTATGTAAGGCAAGCATTTCTGTTTCTAGGTACACAAAATCATTTAATTTCAAATCATATTCCCAAACATTACTTGTCTATCATAAATGACATCAATGAGACATTAGCAGAATTGCATATTTTTATGCCCAGGTATCCATGTAATTGTTAAGTGTTTCATTCCTGTCCCTACCTTAACTGATAGAGTTATCCCTGCCCTAGAACACTTAGTATCTTTAATATCTGTATATCTATCAGGTATCTATTTCTTTAAAACTGATACCGAGTATTTTAAAAAAATAGACATTTTAGTGTGTTTAAAAGAAGGCTGGGTTTTAGTATTATTATGTGGTCGCATAGACAGTTTTTGACACTCTAAGTCAGTTTTTAGCTTCACTGTTGATGAAGAATTTTAAAAAGAGGATGTTAGAAACAGATTTCTAATTTTTTATACCTCCTTAGCACCAGGGTATAAGCTCTGCTGAAAATTTGATCAGGCTGATCCAGTGTCACTGCTAAACTACTTATAGTCTCATGAGTAGCCTCTCAGTAGCTGTCAAATGCTCGTTGCTACTTGTTAGCTAGCTGTGATCCAGCTAACTACTGGCATTTTATCACCTAGGAATCACATTTGGACATTGATATGTGTCGTTGGTCAACACTGGAATTATACAGTGGCTCAGGAATAAGAGAGATCTCTTTTCTAGATCCAGTGTGACTAGGAGGAAAGGAGTAGGAGAAATTAATCTGCTTTAAGTTCTCTGTATCTAAGTCTTCTCTGGTTACTGACACTGGGATTTAAGCATAAAAGAATGGGACTAAATTTTGGATGTAACATTTTGGATACATACAGCTGAATAGAGCTATATAGTGCTAAATGGCAACAGCTACACCATTCTTTACAAAATACCCCTCTTGTAGTCCTCTACCATCTTTTTATTGTTTATTCCCTAACCTTATTTTTTTAAAGGAAGTAAAGAGGAGAGAAGGAAGTTGCTGCCTTTTAAGGATTAATTTTATTAAAAATAACAAATAAAACAAAAATCTACCACCCATGATTAAATAGATTAACTTATTTCTTAAAAAAAAACTTTTTTTTTCGATGTAGGGATTGAATCAGTGTGACAGAATGGTTTTGCCAACGTTCATGTTGTCAAACTTAGTATTTTATTGAGAGGGTGAATCTTAAGGAGATGCTAATGCTAAAATAGGTATCCAAGTGGTATCTGACACTTCTCATTTGAATGGAAGAAACTAAAAGATACTATAAGAGCCTTATGCGTGGGGTAAGAGAGTCATTCACTCATTAAAAAATATGTATTGGAGGGGTGCCTGCCTGGTGGAGCATGTGACTCTTGATCTTGGGGTTGTAAGTTCAAGCCCCTGGGTGTGGAGATTACTTAAACATAAAATTGTAGAAAAAAAAAGTATTAGAGACTTACCATTTTAGGTGCTGGAGATAGAGAGAAAACAGGTAAAGTACAGTATAGTAATGTAATTTCAAAACAAATTAGGTATAGCCTTTTTTTTTTTTAAGTTAGTATCCAACCTTGTCATCCCTCTGCCTTTGTACACATAGTGAATTAACCAAAAGATTTTTTTCTTTTTTTCAGGGCCTAACCAAATGAATTTTAAAATTACAAATGGGGATCTGTTAACTTGAAAGCTTTGTTTATTTGAATCTTTTTTTTTCTTTTTCCTTGCTAAATGTAGGAAGATGGCAAAATGTTAATAATTAGTTTTATTACTGAAGTTTGGAATGGATGAATGTTTTCTCATATTAAATGGCAGCTTTCTCTTGCTTTTCAATTTCAACTACATCTTGTTGAACTATTAAAAGGATAGTGTGTAAAAGACAGGTTCTTTAATAGGTAACAGACAGACTTAAGTTTGAAAAGTAGGGATAGGACATTATGGTCAGGGTGATAGATATGGTCATTTATAGGTAGTTGGGTTTTTCATTGCATAGGCACTTACCTAATAATATTTCTACATAGTTCATAACTCTGTGTTCCTCATAGGGATATTGTGAGGCATAATAAAATGTTATCCACATATAAAAAAATAGCACACATTATAGTATGTGTTCCTGAAAAGTTTTATAAATATTAAGTTATGTTATTATAACTAACACATGTAAGGTAACTTGATAAATCCTGTTCACAAGATAAAAACATCCTTTCTATAATATCAACAGTCATATCTACTTTAACTGTTCTCTAAATTTGCATTTTAAGAAATTAGACATTTTCTATTAGCCAACTTTTGTGAAATGATTTTTTTAAATAATGATATACATACATACATAATTTACATATGTACATATACATGTATGTAGAAAGACTTGGGATTTAGCTCTGAACTGTAGAAACTATTCACCTTTTACTTATGTGTAGTTTGAAAATCTTGTTTGCAAATCAACAATCCTGTTCTAGAAACCTTTTTAATATCTTGCCCATAGTTCCTTTTTTTCCTACCATTTCCTTTGGAGGAAGAGATTTAATTTCAAATTAGATAGCTAAATTATAGAAAGAATTGAGTGAAGTAAGGTCTTTACCCCTTTCACAGACTGTAAAGTCCTTCATTTACAAGGCTGGTTGAGAACTTGCTATTATTTAGACTTTTGGTGATAGTGCCTGTTGTATATGCATTATTAGTTGTATACTTAGTTGTCCTAGTACTGTTAAGTGATAGGCATGTAACAGAGTTTGTTCATGTGAATGGTAAAAATTTGTTTCTTTGTTAGATTTTGTAATAGTCAAAAACTAAATTTGAAGTAATTTTCTTTAGTCGTGCAGTAATGACATTTTCACAGATTTTAAAGTTCATTAGTTAAGCAGAGAGGAGTCACTTAAATGCTTATTAAATAGATTTATATCTAAATTCTGAATTATATTTTCAAACATGAAATTAACTAATGCAAAAATATTTCATTGTAACTCTAGCCAGTTTATTTACTTATTTATTCTTTGATTGTTCTATATAATCTTTGGTTAAAAACTTTTGTACATTAAGCTTTTCTATACATTTAGGATAATTTCTTTAGCTAGATTCCCAGTAATGGAATAATTGGGTCAAAGTGTATGAGCTTCCCCCCACCCTCAAATTCTTGATGTAGATTTAATGCCAGGTTGGCTTTGAAACAGTAATACTCATTTACTGTCATCAGCAGTATGTCTATCCATTCCATCACATGTTATGTGTTTGCAAATTTAAATCCCATTGTTGCTTTAGTGTCTATTTCTTTGATTCACAGCGATGTTTAACATTCTCTACATTTAAAATTAGTTGTGATTAGGGTGCCTGGGTGGCTCAGTCGGTTGAGCATCTGCCTTTGGCTCAGTCATGATCTTGGGGTCCTGGGATTGAACCCTGAGTCTGGCTCCCTGCTCAGTGAGGAGCCTGCTTCTCCCTCTGCCCTTACCCCCTGCTGCGCTCTCTCTCTGTCTCTGTCTCTCTCTCTCTCTTTCTCTCTCTCTGTCAAATAAATATATACAGTCTTTAAAAAAATTAATTAAAAGTATCTAAATCCGCCCCCCCCCACCGTCCAAAAACCCTGACCAAAATTAAGTCAAACAACAACCTGGAAAAAAATGTTTCAGAAAATATTATCAGAGGTTTCATGTTTTTATCTAGCCAAATATCTTAGATTATTATGTGGTATGAGTGAAAAAGTCTAAAACTTTTGCTGGAGGGGGCGCCTGGGTGGCTCAGTGGGTTAAAGCCTCTGCCTTCAGCTCAGGTCATCATCTCAGGGTCCTGGGATGAGCCCAGCATCGGGCTTCCTGCTCAGCAGGGAGCCTGCTTCCTCCTCTGTCTGCCTGTCTCTCTGCCTACTTGTAATCTCTCTCTGTCAAATAAATTAAAAAAAAAACAAAAACTTTTGCTGGAGACACAAAGTTACCATTATGATTGTTAATTAGAGGGCAATGCTATAAGGAAAGTTGCCCTCAGGTCTTCTGAAGGATGTATGGGGATGTTTGCTCCCACTCTAAGTAGGTCATAAGGTTTTAAGGCTTTTCTTTTCCTGTCTGTCTGTTACCAGTTAGTCTTCATCTGTTACTTCCTCTTACTGTTATTAATGTTTCTACCATTAGCTATAACTCATGTTTCCTTCCTGTTCTGTGGACACATATGTATATGTGTATGAACTCTTATTGCATGATTCTTAATTTTTTTATGTATTGGATCACATTATAATCCATTAGGTTAAATGCCATGCTACTTTATCAAAAGTAGTTGAATTTTTAAAATATTCTGAAAAGGAAAAAAGAAAATACTAATTTGAAAGTATACATAGTTTAAATATTTGTATATTCAATATTTCTTTTTAAAATTTCTACAGTTCAGTAGAAATTGAATCCAAGTAAAATGTTGTCTTATGTTTGGTGATTTCATGCCACAGCAAGAGACTCTGCTATGATTACCTGCGTGGTGGATAGGTACCACTCCCACTCCTCTGGAATCATCTGCATTCAAATGATATCTTTTACTGCAGGACTTTTTCCCCAGAACCTTCTGGAGGTTCTTACTTCTGATGGCCCTGATGCCTCTCTTGTGGGGAGCTGATGGGAAATACACAGGACCTGTATCTGAAGCTAGAGCAACTGTCCTGCTATTGCTGTGATTCTGAGAGGTCCATCAAGAGCAAGAAGGGGTTAGAAAAAGCTGACAAATGTGGGAGAGATTGTAACATTAGAGCCCAGTACATGATTGGTAATATGTTATTGGATGTGAGAGAATTAGTTGAAGTTATAACAGTCATTGTTACTATTTACTGTGTACTCTAATTCTTTCAACAATATTACAAGGAAAATATTCTTTCTATTTTACAAATGAGGAAACAACTCAGATTCTGTTTCATTCAAGGGGAGCATAGGTACAATAAACAGATGGAGAGATGAGTTTAACTTTGGATGTGATCAATTTAAAAGAGAAGTATCTTGTTAGGAACTTCAAACAGTAATTTAGAGAAGCAGGTTTAGAGTGTGGTAGAGACAATAGGGCTAAAGAGATAGGTTTGGAAAATCTTATGCCCTGAGATGGTAGTTAAAATATTGGAGATTTGCTGGTGATATATTATGGAGTCGTCATGGCAGTAGAATTAATTAATTGTTCATCCATGCACTGCTCTCTGCCATTCTTTCTGCAGCACAGATCTTGGCTGCTTGGAAGCGTTAATTTTGTTCAGGGGAGGTTACAGAACTTGGACATATGAGGTGGCTTAATGGATAGGTTTTTTCAGTTCTGTCCCACTGTATCACCCCGATGGTGATGTGCTGCTACAGCACAGACTCTAAGCGTGGGAGGACAGGCACACCACTTGGGAGATGCTTTAGAATTTTTTCTTATGTCATTTGAAACTCCTTTCCCCCGTTGATTCTGTACCCTTTCCAGTACATTTTTTCATATTCACTGTCTTAGATCCATAAAGAATAGAGATTGTTGCTTTTAATTCCATTTATAAAGAGATACCCTTTCTGTTACCTAATTAATTTGAAGAAAACATAGTAGAAATATATTAGCCCCTTTAATATTACGAAGAAGTGATTATGAGGAAGTGATTTGCTTAACTTTAAGGAATGGTGTTCATTGCAAGAACACAGCAACAGCACAGGCCAGTGCTCTGGCCTGGACTGCTCTGGGGGCTGTTCTGTTACCCCCAAGGACCACCATGTGGTCTCTGCTTCACATTCTGCCTCTCACTTCCTATTTTTCCAAGCGTGGTGAAACATGCTATTGTTCACCATTTGACTTAGGTCTAGGTTTCTTGTCTGGCCTCTTGACAATGGTTTGGTGCGAAGCTTAAGATTTGACAAACTGCAAGGAATTACTTGGGGCCAGGATTCTTCTCAGGCTGTAGGGGGACACAGTCCTTGGCAGGCAAATTTGAGGCTTCACAGTGTCTCCAGGAAAAATTCACAAATCTCTTTTTTGAGGTGAGGTTTGCCAACATGGTCATTGAATCATGTGACAGGGTTGGGAGTCGTTGGAGGGACAGGTTGTGTGGGATATGTATGTTTAAAGAATGTGTGATAAAAATCACCAGTAGGGCTTGTTTGTTTGAAACTATAGGAGTATTCTAATTCCTGTATCCGTTATGGACTTTGGGGATGATCCACACTTCCACAGGAGATACTGCTATCGAAAGAAGCATGTCATGTCCCTCATGTGTGTTAGGGCAGGGAAAGTGTTGAGAAGCATGATCTAAGAAGTGTCATTCAACTTGAAGAGGTTAGGATATGTTTCCAATAACATAATGTCTGTCTACTCTCCTGTGGTACTTAATAACCGCAGAGTAATTCTCATTTTAAGTGTTTGGCAGTTTTGGAATGGAGAAAGAACTAAATGGACAGAGCAATTGAATTTGTACAGGCATTCTCTTTTCATTATATGTGTGATGTTTTTTCATGAAAATGAAGAAAATATTCATTTTTGCTAATGCTATCAATCTTTAACAATAAAAAATTCACTTGGCAAGAGAAATGGTGTAGCTCTACAGAATTGTGGTTATTATTAGATTGTTTTGTTTACTGTAAACCTGGCTTAATATTGGTAAATATAGTGTAGCAGAAACTGAACTGTTGTGAGCTATCTGGGCATCAGTCCAAGATATCATTAAAAATACTGCCTCAGACTAATTTGGGTTTATGAATAATATTTTGTTAACAGCTCAACTGAAATTGAGCCACATGGTGTAGCTTAAAATTCTGAATCCACAAGATAATGAGAGTAGTACAAGTGTATAGTGCATACTTAATATTCTGTATTTGAATGATGAATTTATATGTAATTTTGTGTTAACCTTTAAACTATAAGTACCCAAATGTTTAATATGATTTGATGTTTTTAAACTTTACTTAATGCTGTTGCTTGCTGAAAATTTGAATCCTTATAAGCTAATATATTATATTATTGGTTTAATAATCAAACCTAAAGAGTAAGGAGACGTTGCCTGAACAAATATTAAAATGAGCTTTTAGCACCCATTTTGGCATATGGATGTGCAAAGAGCTGGAGTTTATGTTAATGTTCACCAAAAAGATCGAAGGATATAAAGTTCTTGAAAAGCCCAATTACTTAATTCATTTAATAATGAAAGATAATAACTATACCTTAAAATAGGTTATGGAGATTATTAATGTTGGATTATAAATTATTGATTATGTTAGGTATAACAAAGGGAATGATAAGTGACACGATCCAAGGAAAAAATCCCTATTTAGATGTTTCTTTTCGATTAAAGATACGTTTGCCTTTTTTCTTTGTGTACTAGTTAGTTTAAGTTCTTTCTGAATAGACATGTATGAACTTCCACTGAGAAGAGTTGATTTTCTGTAACTGTTGCTGTGTAAGATATTTTTGTAATGAAAAAGTATGTGCATTATTTAAAGAATGAATGTTAAATACACCTCTTCTCAATAAATATTTTATTCATTTTCCAGGTTAGCACTCTACGTATATGAATATCTGCTCCATGTAGGAGCTCAGAAATCGGCCCAAACATTTTTATCAGAGGTATGTTTGATATGCTTTCCGTATTTCATTTTGATATCTTATAAGTGAATGAAAATATTTTTTTAACAATTATTTGAAAAAACTATCATTATATATTATATAGTGAATGCTTGATTATCAGTATGCATAATATAGTCTTCGTAGATTATTTGTAAGTCTTTTTAGTGTCCCATTTTCAGGCCAATAACCTTCTTCTCAACTTTCTAGCCATTTTCCCCCCAGAAATAGAAACTAATATTAGCCTTGGTAACAATAATCAAGGAAGCAAATTTGCTTAAAAAAAAAAAAAAGGCAAATGCCACCATATCTCTAGTTTTAGCTACACTTTATTTTGACATTATTCATAATTTTGTAAAATATGGTTTTATTTGTTTTTATTTTGAATGGATAATAGTGGATTGGTGACTAAATTTCAGTTAGAAAATATTTTGATCTTATTTCAAGTTCTTGTATCTTTTCCTGCTTTTCTCCACCTTTTTTAAAGTTTGAATTTGAGCCTTTTTACAATGGTACTTTCTCCTCTTTTCTTCTTCATTTTATATAATGATGAAGATGAGGAGGATTTTGTTGAGTTGTTTTATATGCTAGACACATAATGTGCCAAATACTTTATATTATCTCTAATTCTTACAAGAAATTTGTAAGGCAGATGGTATTATTCCTGTTTTAAAGGACAGAACAATAGGGCTCAGAGAATTTATATAACTGTCTCATGGTCATACAGCTTATTGAGTTATGGAACTGGAATTTAAGCTTAGATCTATGTTTATTCGAAAGCTTTTGGTTTTTCCCCGTATCTGTGCTGTCCAGTATGGTAACCACTAGCTTTATATGGCTTTTTCAGTGCTTGAAATATGACTAATCCAATTGAAAAGTGCCAAAAGGATGAAGCACACACTGGATTTTGAAGGTTTAGGGTGAACAGAAGAACATAAAATATCAATAATTTTAAAATTTTGATCTCATATTGAAATGATGGTATTTTGGATATATTGGGTAAAATTAAATATATTGCTAAAATTAATTTTACCATCTTTTTCTTTTCTAATATGATCACTAGAAAATTTTAAGTTACATATGCAGCTCTCATTTGTGGCCTATGTTTATAGTTTTATGAGACAAGTCCGACTTGAAATAGTGTCTCTAGTCATTTCACCAGTTTGACCCTGACCACATCAGGGACATGACAGGCACCCCCTTGAACAAAGTGCCCTCCCTGCCAGGGGTGCAACCTTCTTGAGATTCACTTGCTCCAAAAACAAATGGAGAAGTAAACAAACACACATAGCCCCCAATCTTTTATCTAATTAATTAATACATGTGAACTGTTAGGGCCTATTTGCAAATAAAGAATTTGGGAGGTATGTTTAGAACATAGAAGAAATTGTCTTACCATAGAATGAGTATATACAGTGTAATAAAATTTGGATTTTAAAGTTTATTCAAATTGAAACAGAAATTTCATGTGTTTATATCTCATGAAATCATTAATTAGAAGACTTTAACTAGAAGACTTTGTATTTCACCTTGTTACCCCACTCTCACTGTTTGTTGTTATAGAGGCAGTGATTGAGATGCAAAAGTGATGCTCTTAATATTTGTATTCTTAATCATTGCCAACTTAGAGGGTATTTGAAAGAAACTAAAGCCAGCTATGGAAAGTTAAAATTTTTATTTTAATGCAGTTGAAAACTTGATGAAACTTGATGAAAGGATTTACCGTTCTATTTCCTTAGATCAAGGAGCATTTTGAATTTACTCAACTTGCTGAATCCTTGGGGGTTCCCATGACTGTATTTTTTTTTTACCAACATTGTAAGATGTCAGATACAGTGATTCCTAAATGTCATGAAAAAGAAAAGGTTGCTAACACATTTAAGAACATTGACTTAAATGGATCATGTGGATTAAACATAACTAGATTTTTTTTTAAATATAACTAGAGTGAGGGCGCCTGGGTGGCTCAGTGGGTTAAAGCCTCTGCTTTCGGCTCAGGTCATGATCTCAGGGTCCTGGGATCGAGGCACGCATCGGGCTCCCTTTTCAGCGAGGAACCTGCTTCTCCCCCCCTCTCTCTGCCTGCCTCTCTGCCTCCTTGTGATCTCTCTCCCTCTGTGAAATAAATAAATAAAATCTTAAATATATATATATATATATATATATATATATATATATATATATATAACTAGAGTGAGATAACTAGATTTTATACTGATACCCTGAATTGAATGGAAAATGGATATACAAATTTCTAAGTCTATTTCGTAAAAATGAAGTTATAATTTCAGAAGAGATTCGTACTTTCCTGACAAGTACTTACCATGATTTTATTTTCTCTGGCTTCATTTGGAATACAAAACTGAGGATTTCTCTGAATTATTAGTGTGGTTCAATTTCACAAGAGGAATCAATTAAGCTGAAAACAAACTGTTGTTACCAAGAAGATACAGTACTTCTGGACTTTGGAGATTAGTGTATGTGATTCCCAGAACTATCCTTTACTTTCTAGCTTCCCAAACTCCAAGTGGCAGTGTGAAAATGCATTCTAATTACCTAAATAACCAATATACCATTTTCTGTATATAGGGAAGGGCTAGATTAATTGAGGTGTAAGTTTCGCAAAATGTAAAAGAATAAGTTAGATCTATCTGGACTTAACATGGGTAAACTTCCAAACATTTTCAAGTAAAAGAAGCAAGCTGAAGTATGGCATTTACATGGAAACCGTTGAACATAAAGGAACGTGATGCAATACTATATATTTTTGTGGGTACATATTTATGAGTGTAAAGTATAGTAAAAAGTCTGAAAGAATATACATGCCAGAACTAGTTTCTGAGAGTAGGGATTTTAAAGGAATTAAAATGGAATTTTATCCTTATGTGTGTATGTGTATATATATATATATATATATATATATATATATATATATATATCCTATTTGTACAGTTATTTATTTATTAAAGATTTTATTTTTATTTGACAGAGATGGCGGTGAGAGAGGGAATACAAGCAGGGAGAGTGGGAGAGGGAGAAGCAGGCTTCCTGCTGAGCAGGGAGCAGGATGTGGGGCTCAATCCCAGGACCCCGGGATCATGACCTGAGCTAAAGGCAGATGCTTAACAACTGAGCCACCCAGGTGCCCCTGTACAGTTATTTAAAAATAAAAATAATAGAAGAAAAAATACAAAATTATCTCAATTTTAAAATGGAAGCCTAGAAGTAGATTTGTGACAGGCCATTGCTGAGTACACCCTAGAGTTGTAAATGATTGCAGTTGGCTGAATTTCAGTACCTTTCTATAATCTTCCTCACACTAAGTTTCCATAATATCTAGCTCCTTGTATTTGCCTATATATACCATAGGCTTCTGTCAGCTGGGCTTTACTTTGCCTAAAATCCCTCCTGACCTGAGTAGCTGAGAATTTGCTTTTCCTCAGGAAGGCTGTCTCAGGGCTCAACCTCTCTAAGCTGATAGTACACTCTTATTGAAGACTTTTGCATACTGTGACAGGAAGCTTGGACTTTATCTTCTGGCAAAAGGGAGCTTTTAATGCTCTTTAAGTAAAAGAGAAACATTGTTTGGTTTGTACTCTGATGTCTGTGTGAATGGCAGTACCACTTCCCCCACCCCCAACTATGCTTAATAAAGGAAGGAGAATGTAATCTTTTAGAGCTTTGTACCCTATTTAGCATTGCTTTCTCTCTTACTTTCATTTGGATCATATGGAAAATTAAAGGCTGCTTGTTGTAGAGCAACTTCTTAAATAGTTTGAGAAGTAAAGGACCATTTTATCTAAGTTCTTGTGAGTCCATCCCCAGAATTTTTACCTAATTCAGAACAGTTACACAAGGAACTTAAAGAAAAACTAGGAAGTTGTCTTTATTTGGGTTGGGTATTGTGATAAAAAGGAAATGATTCAAGTGTCACCAATCACTCAGATCTTCAATGTTCTTACCCTGGTTTAGGGCAAAGTATTCTACCCATTTCTTCCCATTTTGTCATTCTCTGTCAGAATGAATGAGGATATGGATGACTATGACATTAATGAGCCCTTTTGAATCAAATTTGCTGTGTTGGGCCACCTTTCCCTACTGTGTGTTTCCTCTACAGGGAAAATTGTGAAAAGGTCAAATTGGAACTCGAGACATCATCTGAAAAAAATAAGATGTATATGTAAGCAGCAGCCCAGTCTCTCACTGAGTTCGGCCTTTTTTTTTTTTTTCTTTTTTTAAAAGTTGGGTCTACACTCAGCATGGAGCCCAACATGGGGCTTAACTTTGAGACCCTGGGATTAAATCCTGGGCTGAGATGGAGAGTCAGACACCTAACCATCCGATCACCCATGTACCCCATAGGTTTGGCCTTTCTGATAATGCCTTGGCCTGGGCTATCAGCAACTGAACTGCTCTTAATAGCTTTTGTTATCAGCCAGAACAGAGCCTCAAACTATTAACCCAGCTGGTTTGGGTTTTTTTTGTTTGTTTGTTTGTTTTTGTTTTGTTTTCCCTTAGTTAAAAGAGATTGCATTGAACTAATGACAGAAATCACATCTCTACCCAGGTTATGTTTTTTTTGTTTTTTTTTAAAGATTTTATTTATTCATTTGACACAGAGAGAGAGATTACAAGTAGGCAGAGAGGCAGGCAGAGAGAGAGGAGAGAGGAGGAAGCAGGCTCCCTGCTGAGCAGAGAGCCCGATGTGGGCCTCGATCCCAGGACCCTGGGATCATGACCTGAGCCGAAGGCAGCGGCTTTAACCCACTGAGCCACCCAGGCGCCCTCTACCCAGGTTATGTTAACTAGCTCACTGTTATATTCGATTAATAATAGATTCTAAACTAGTACCTGAATCCCAAATATAGTTTCTACAACTTTAAATTTTCTTACCCCCATTAAGACAAAATTGAACATTTTTAAATTTAAATTCCATTAATTAACATATAGTAGAGGTAGAGTTTCCCAAAAAGCAGAGGTAGAGCTCACTGATTCATCAGTCTAAATACCCAGTGCTCATTACATCACGTGCCCTCCTTAATGTCCCTCACCCAGTTACCCCATCCCCTCATACTGAATATTCTTTTTTTTTTTTTTTAAAGATTTTATTTATTTATTTCACAGAGGGAGAGAGATCACAAGGAGGCAGAGAGGCAGGCAGACAGAGAGAGGGGGGAAGCAGGCTCCCCGCTGAGCAGGGAGCCCGATGCGGGCCTCGATCCCAGGATGCTGAGATCATGACCTGAGCCGAAAGCAGAGGCTTTAACCCACTGAGCCACCCAGGCGCCCCTGAATATTCTTTAGAAATAGTCTCTATGTAGAGCTCTTCCTCAGCCTTATCTTTTATTTATGTTATTATCTTTCAGTACTCAGTAATTACACATAGAATACTAAGAAATCTTTACCTTCTATGTCAGTTTTTGTTATTTTGAATTCTTTAGAAACTTTTTCTGGATATCTCACTTCATTATGCAAAGATAATTCCAGCTTATTCCTTAAATTTTACATGGTATTTATCAAGCCTCAGAATGAGGCTTGGTGACCTTACCAAATAAAATTAAGAACTAGATTGTTGCAGATACCTAGATTTTTTTTTCTTCTTAAGAATTTTATGTTGTTGGGGCACCGGGGTGGCTCAGCGGGTTAAGCCTCTGCCTTCGGCTCAGGTCATGATTGATCCCAGAGTCCTGCTCAGCAGGGAGCCTGCTTCCCCCTCTCCCTCTGCTTGCTTCTCTGCCTACTTGTGATCTCTCTCTCTCTCTCTGTCAAATAAATAAAGAAAATCTTTTTTTTTAAAAAAGAATTTTATGTTGTTTATGTTAATAGCATTTTTTTGCCATAAATTCGCCAGTAAGTTAGCCAGAAACAGAAGCTTAAAAACATTTAACAGATTGCTTTCTTAGATTTTTATTAGGAATGCTAAATTATTGAACATCAGAGACTCCAAAATTCTGTTCTGTTTACCTTTCACTGAACAGAGACAATAACAATTTCCTAACCAGTTTCTTGAACTTTGGTTTGGAGGCAACATAGTATGGTAGGTAAGAATAATTGCTTTGGGGCCATACTCTTGGGTTTGAATTATGTTCTACATCTTACTTACTTACTCAATTTTCTTAATTATAAAAAGAAGATAATTGTAATAATACTTTAAAGTTGTGCTGAGGTTTAATAAGTTAGTACCTGTAAAGTACTTAGAAGATCCTAGCATGTAGTACATACTCAAAAGTGTTATTTTTAACTTCTTGACCAATTCTTTTTTACTTTGTGTAGTTTCTGTACTGGAGTACAAATATAAATATATGTCCTATGTGTACATATATGTTCCAAGTATCTGTCACTTGGATGGCCTGAAATTCTTCTGTCTCGTGGGGTTACCTTTCCTATCAAAATAGCTCCAGCTCTAATCCTTAATATTACAGGTTCCCAAAAGTCCTCTCTAACATATCTGGGGCTTACCAGGGGAAGAGGGGCCTGGAGGTTCTCTTGCTGTAACTTCTTGCTCCCACCAAGTATTACAGCCCCACTGCTCCTCCTTCTTAATGGCTGCTACCTTTTCTTTTTTTGAAGTTTCATGTTTCTCTTATAGCCTCCAAGCTCCACTGGGTTGTTGCTCTTATATCTAAAAGATTGTTACTGAAGATTATGGGGAAAACTGAACAGTATTCAGCTTTGTACAGTACAGGCAACAACATCAACTTGAATATTAAACATTAAGTTTTTTTGGTCTCCTTGCCATGGGAATTTCTTACTAGCTGTTTACCTAGGGGCTCCCAGTTGCCTTCCGTCTTGTTGACTCCTCACAAGTTCTCCCATTGTCTTCTTTTTTGAATCCTCCTAGACATTTCAGACATCTTCTTCCTAGGAGATTATCAGCAGCCTCCTGAATTCTTGTTATTTTATTATATGGCATATTAAGTATTCATTCTCTACTTTCCAGCCGTTCCTAGGAGCTTCTACTTTTCTATCCCAAAAAATAAAAATAAAAATAGAAGGGACCCATCAGGGAGTTTTCCCAGTAAAAGACATCATCTGCACAAGTAGGACGTATATCTCAGCAGCCCAGTCTCTCATCTGGATGTAGTCTTTAAGAGGACTTCTACCTTCTAGAATAGAGCAGTGCTATTCAATAAAACTTCCTGTGCTTAGTAGATGATTTCTAATCTGTGCTTCCAGTAAGTTCTCCACTGGTTTCATGTGACTATTGGGCACTTGAAAAGTGACTAGAACGAATGAAGAACATTCATTTAAATTTAAAGAACCACATGTGGCTAGGGGATACCTTGTTGAATAGCACAGTTTCGATTATCTCCTTTAAAGTCTGATCAGATTTTTCTCCCGTTATATGTCTACGTGGTTAATTTTTTAAATTAAAACGAATTTTTTTTTTTACATTTAGGTTAGTATATAGATGCCTCTATACATGGAAGATTTTAGAAAATTAGTGGGAACAGTAGGTTATGTCTAAATTAAAAGACTCTGGAATTTTGTCTAGGAATAAACATGTACATAGGTATACAGTTCTTTTCTTTTTTTTTTTTTTAAGATTTTATTTATTTATTTGACAGTTAGAGAGATCAGATCACAAGTAGGCAGAGAGGCAGGCAGAGAGAGAGGAGGAAGCAGGCTCCCCACTGAGCGGGGAGCCCGATGTGGGCCTCGATCCCAGGACCCTGAGATCATGACCTGAGCCGAAAGCAGAGGCTTTAACCCACTGAGCCACCCAGGCGCCCCTACAGTTCTTTTCTTAACACAGGAACTAGCTTTATCCATTTATGATATTAACGTTTTTGAATATTGGTTCTCAAGAAGTATGAAAAGATTTAGGAATACTCTGAAAAGTTCGGAGCCCATGAACTTCAAGCCTACTACTGTGCTATTGGAGATGCCATGGACGTGGGTCTGGATCATTCAAAGAGGTTCCACATTGACAAGGCTAGAACCTCTGAAAAGGAGCTGCTGACATCCAGACTTGTCCCGAGCTCTAGCTCGTATAGCTGCTGTAGCTACTGCTGCTGCAACCAGCAACAGTTTCGCTTTTGGAGCCATGGGCGGGAAGCCTCTCTTCTTCCTCCTGCCATTTGATCTCCAGCTAGTGTCCTTCTGATGGCAGGGCTGAATAGGAAACCAGGAAATGTAATTTTCAGAATCCCAGCACTTAGTGTAGAATAGACAAAGAAGGGTGAGTGTGGGGCTGAGAGATAATAGGTAATATTCCAGTATTGCCAGATGCAAGTAATGATGAAAAGTTAAGCAAGTGTGTACCTGTATTTGTATGTGTGTATCATTTTTTCTTTGTTTATACAAATACTAATTTATTATACACACTGTTACATGCCTTAATTTTTGTTTCATTTGTTTGACTTACAATGTTTTATATTGGTTGTTCATGAAACTTCATAATTCTTTTCCTGGTGGTAGGGTATTTCATTCTATGAAAGGTGCCATAATATATTTCACCAGCCCCCTACTAATGGAAATTTGGGTTGTTTCTAGTCTTTTACAATTACAAATAATGCTTTACTGAAAATTGTTATATATATAATTTTGCACACCTGAGCACATTTATAGGATAAATTCCTAGAAGAAGAATTGTAATATCAGATAGTATGGGCATTTATAAATTATAATTATCATTTATAAGCCATATGGCGTGTCTTACCCCCTACCAATATACTTTTTTTTCACTCATTTTTGGCTCTCTACCTATATAGAAATGCTGAAAATGCTAGTTCATATAGTAGAGACACAGCATAATCAAGACAAGGCCCTCAAATGTAGGATATGGCAGTGGGAATGGGCATTGAGCTTTATTTGTAAGTTGTAGGAGAATACAGCCTTTAGCTGGGCAAATGATGGAAGGAAGGGAGGTAGATGATCCAACAACTTTAAAAAGCCTCAGGATGAAAAATATATATCGGAGCTGGGGTAATGGAAGAAGGAAAAAGAGAATAAAGAGAGAGGGAAATTGTTTGCATAGAGGTTATTCAAATACCCAAAAAAGACTGAAGCCCATGAAACTCAATACAACAGAAAATGCCTTTTCATAAACAGCAGAATTGTTTCTAAAATGGTTGTTGACATTTAGAGGTATTTTCAGGTCTTTCCTCAACCATGTCCATCATTAATACATGTTTGCTAAAAAAAAAAAATTAAACTACCTAGATGAATATGATTTTAAAACAAAAGTCTTCCTTGACCCTTTTCTAGAGATAATAGTTTCAAGCTTGGTATGCTTTCTTTAATATATATACCCAAATGCACACATACATATTTACACAATTTCTTTTGTTTCTTTTTATTTTTTTAAAAGATTTTATTTATTTGACAGAAAGAGGGGAAGAGAGGGAACACAAACAGGGGGAGTGGGAGAGGGAGAAGCAGGCTCCCCGCTGAGCCTGGAGCCCAACCGGGGCTCCATCCTGGGATTCTGGGATCATGACCTGAGCTGAAGGCAGACACTCAATGACTGAACCACCCAGGCACTCCCACAATTTCTTTTAAATAGAGAAGGTCTAGGGGTGCCTGGCTGGCTCAGTTAGTTAAGTGTCCTACTTGATTTCAGCTCAGGTCCTGATCTGAGGGTTGTGAGATTGAGCCCCGCGTCACACTCTGCACTGGGTGTGGAGCCTGCTTAAGATTCTCTCTTGGGGCACCTTCGTGGCTCAGTTGTTAAGCATCTGCCTTCGCTCAGATCATGATCCTGGGGTCCTGGGATCGAGCCCCATATCCATCCCCTCATCAAGCCCCACATTGGGCTCTCTGCTCAGCAGGAAGCCTGCTTCTTCCTCTCCTACTCTCCCTGCTTATGTTCCCTCTCTCGTTCTCTCTCTCTCTCCCTGTCAAATAAATAAATAAAATCTTAAAAAAAAAAAGATTCTCTCTTTCTCTCCCCCTCTGCCCCTTTCCCCGATAAAAAAAAATCATTAAAGAAAAATGTTTACACTATAGATACTGTTTTCTAATCTTCCAAATCTCCAACTTGAATAGCCAATGTAACATGGCTCTCTTTCCATGTAGATATGTCATATTCTTCTTAATGATTGCCACTCTTCTATAGTATGTAAGTATCAAAATTTATTTTACATTCACAATTGGTGAATGTTTTCAGATTGTTTCTAATTTTCATTATTACTAACAATGTGGCAATGAATGTGCCTTAGTTTTCTATAGATCAGGGTTCTGTTTTCCAGTAGCATCATCTCATGCTTCCTATAAACAAGTAATACCTATAGTAGTAATTAGTTTGGAGGCAAAAAAACCCCATTCACTATGGAAACATATTCTTACATACAACCATTTCTTCTTTGGAAATATCGAAAGCATTAATTGTTGATTATTCAATAACTGTAAAAGGATGGCTTTTTTGTTATTTTCATTATGATGGACCAAAGTTTTAGCTGCTTCTGCCTCTTACTTGGAATTTAAAGTGAGAAACGTGAACTTTATGTAGTAAAGAATATTATAAGGATGAAAAATGATATATGGGAGGCATTTTTGAGCTGCCCTGAAGAACAATGAAATATAATACTTTTGAAAATACAAATGCAAAAATAAAATAAAAACATCACTTTTAGACTTCTTTCGCAGAAGTCCATATTGAATGCAAACCATATAGGTATTTTCCTCAATTACTTTATCTCCTGAAATTGCTGGTGGTTGCTTGTGGAAGTGCAGGAGGGAACTGCCGAGCACCGGCCGTAGCACAGGAGGATTCACGTTAGACTGAGTCGAATCCCTCCTCCAGCATGGTCCAGCACTGAGACCTAGTCATGCCACTTTAACTGTAACCTAAGTCCTCTCACCTTGTCCTTTTGATTGAGCGTTGCACTGTCTGCTTTATTTCATAGTCATAATCTGTCAAGTTCGGATGAACTGAGATGAAATGTAGGTATGCTACCTTGAAAAAATTGCTGTTTATATAATTCGGATGATTCCAGGGATTAGGAATACTTCTGTGTCTGGGACATATCTATAAGGTTCATTACTATGCCCTTTCAAGAAGACACCAGCTAGTGAACAAATGGTAAGAGAAAAGATTGAGAGAAAGATGAGATATAGGTTTTTGACGAAATTATAAATTTAGAAGGACATCAGAGTTTTGTTTATCTTCAGACTCATGAAGTACTACCATTCCTTATTCTTTTCATGAACCAAGAAAGTAACAATAATGATTAACGGTAATTCAGATAAAAGATAGCATAGATATAAAAATTATTTGTATTACTCTTAGGAGAATTCAAGTTAGTATCTGGCTTTTATATATATAACATGTTTTGGCTCATTGTTCATATTTAGTCTATGAATTCAAGTTCATTAATCCCCAGGATTTCTCCTTCAGCTCTTTTAAAAAACAGCTATCACTTAATTAAGATGAATAAAAAAGGGCGCCTGGGTGGCTCAGTGGGTTAAAGCCTCTGCTTTCGGCTCAGGTCATGATCTCAGGGTCCTGGGATCGAGGCCCGCATCGGGCTCTCTGCTCAGCAGGGAGCCTGCTTCCTCCTCTCTCTCTGCCTGCCTCTCTGCCTACTTGTGATCTGATCTCTCTCTCTCTGTCAAATAAATAAATAAAATCTTTAAAAAAAAAAAAAAACAAAAAAAAACTTGTGATCTGATCTCTCTCTCTCTGTCAAATAAATAAATAAAATCTTTAAAAAAAAAAAAAAACAAAAAAAAACCAGCTATCACATATCTAATTTCCTCACCTTCAGAAAATTTTGTTTTTCGAGAGGAAATTACTTTAAAGCTCCCATTTGTTTATATTTTGTATATTTAAGAACTCTAAAAAAATGATTTAAGTGATTTTAATTACGGTTTTTCATCTTTACCTTCAAGAGTTACCTCTTTTCTTTTTCTTTCTTTCTTTCTTTCTTTCTTTCTTTCTTTCTTTCTTTCTTTCTTTCTTTCTTCTTTTTTTTTTACATTTTGAGCCACCTTCTCAAGTCCTATCTTAAATATATATGAATATATGTAAATATATGGATATATGTAAATGTATATCTAAATATAAACATTTGTAAGGTTAATATTTCCATCTTGTTGAACTCTTTTTAAAAGATTGATTTATTTTAGAGAGAGTGTGTGAGCATGGGAAGAGGGGTGGGGAGGGTCAGAGGGAAAGGGAGCGTCCTAAACAGACTCTGTGCTAAGCTTGGAGCTCAATGTCATGACCCTGAGATCATTACCCGACCTGAGTGAGTCGGACACACAACTCACTGTGCCACCCAGGTGCTTTTTTTAAACTCTTATTTTATGGAAGACATTTGCCTTCTTTCTCTTCATCCCCTCATCAGGAATTTATTTAAAAACTCAATCCTTAAGGTGTAATTTGGAGTCTACACATATTAAGTCCAGTCATTTGCAAATTCCTGGGTTAGTAGTAATAATTGATTTTCGTAGTGATGTTAATAATGGTGATTTTGATGTGTCTTAAGATCCTGAAATACCTTAAGTTCCAGAAGTCTCTCCTTAAAGTCCTAGCACAGTGGGAAGCAAATTCAGGAAAGTAATGGTGGCATCTTCTCAAACTAGCAAATCAACAAATCACTATATAAAAGGAGTACTTATAGAACTTGAATAAAAAATAATATGAAAATGATTAAAATTTTATATATTACCTTAGTATTTTAAATGGGAAAATATTGTTTTGTAATATTTGTGGAAAAAGGTATTATTAGGAAAGTATTTAATATCTCTTTTATTCATTTTAGATAAGATGGGAAAAAAACATCACATTGGGGGAACCACCAGGATTCTTACATTCTTGGTGGTGGTAAGTATCTTTTATTCCATTTTTATTAGATTGACGATATATTCCAGTAGGCCTGCACTATACCTGTTTATAATTTCATGTTCCTTTTTTGTTTACTTATTTTTGTTTTCTATAATTATTTAATGAAAGGTAGCACTTTAAAAAATCTAAAAACCAGCTTTAGTGTTCTCTAACTTAAAGATACTGCTATTGAGTCAAGCTGGAACTGGGTTTGGTATATGGAATCTTCTACTGTAAGTATGATTCTGTATTAGTCAGCTTAGGCTGCCATAATAAAATACCATAGACCACATGGCTTAAACAACATAAATTTGTTTTCTCACATTTATGGAAGCTGGACATTCAAGCTCAAGCTGCTAGCATGGTTTGTTTCTGGTGAGGTCTTTCTTCCTGGCTTTTAGACCCTCATGATCTCAGCTAAACCTGAGGATATGGAAGGTAGAGGCAGTGGTGAATTTTTAGGACAGTAAAGAATAGTCCGGAAGAAAAACTGAAATAGTTGAATATAGATTTAGGGATAGAGTTGTGTAGGACTGTGAGACTATACTAACAGCCCAGTTGATAGCAGAGCTTAAAAATTTCACTCTAATACTGGTGTGTCCAGGTCTGTGACTTTTCTGCAGCAGCAGTGCGGTTCAGGTGCCTACATGGACAAGCTAGGCTGTTTGTTTGCATTTCTTCAATTTAGCAGGATTTTCTGTTCAGTGCCTTATGTGTTTGTCTCTCAGATGAATTAAAAGAGAAAAACAGAAACTCTCTTCTTGTGCCAAGCGCATGGTTTCCTTGGCATGTTATTTAATGCCATCATCTTTTTAACCTCTTTCCTGAAAATACGCCTTACTAGTGGTTCTGTGGTGAATGGAACCACACTTGATCAGTTGTGGTTGTGGGTTTCCCTTGTTTGTCTCACATATGTATGGCAGGAACAGGTGCAGTCCTTTTTCTCAGAGCTGTTCCTGTATTTGGAACAACGGTTTATTGCAGCTAAACACTATCATTGTGCTGTTTTCCTGGGGTTTAAGACTCAGCTGTTATAATACATATTATAAAAGTCAATTTTTCATTTTACATAGTATATATTATGATATCTAGATCTATATTGTAAAAATTGAGCTGTTTTCTGAGTGTAATTGAGTCTCCTCACCTGTGTACACCTTATATTTTGTATGTTTCTTCTTAGATCTGCAAAGTAGCATAAGAAACCATTTTAGGAGTCTGTCCCTATTGGATTAGTGGGCTAACAAAGTGAAGATTTTGAAAATTTTCCATTAAAGAATTAATGTTATTTCTTGCCCCTGTTTCTCTTTTGCTCCATTTCTTATGAATTTAACTGATTTTCATACTGTTGATAGTTGATAATACCTCACTCAATTCTTTAGCTTTTTCGGTCTTAACTATCAGAAGGTATAGCTCTTAAGTCTGCCATTGCTTTTCCTTTTTCTATGGCTCTAAGTTTCAGGGGAGCTCTTCCTCTCTGGCTTTGGTGGGTGTGTGTGTGTGTGTGTGTGTGTGTGTGTGTGTGTGTGTGTGTGTGTGTGTGTGTGTGTTTTGTTTTGTTTTGTTTTTATTTTTTTTATTTTTATTTTTTTTTTTTAAAGATTTTATTTATTTATTTCACAGCGGGAGAGCGATCACAAGGAGGCAGAGAGGCAGGCAGAGAGAGAGAGAGGGGGAAGCAGGCTCCCTGCCAAGCAGAGAGCCCGATGCGGGCCTCGATCCCAGGACCCTGAGATCATGACCTGGGCCGAAAGCAGAGGCTTTAACCCACTGAGCCACCCAGGCGCCCTTGTTTTGTTTTTAAAGATTTTATTTATTTATTTGACAGAGAGAGACACAGTGAGAGAGGGAACACAAGCAGGGGAAGTGGGAGAGGGAGAAGCAGGCTCCCTGCTGAGCAGGGAGCCCGATGCAGGGCTAGATCCCAGAACCCTGGGATCTGACCTGAGCTGAAGGCAGACACTTAAGGACTGAGCCACCCAGGTGCCGCTGGCTTTGGTGTTTTAACTGATACTTGTACGTAGTTGGAGGTATCAAAGAAATGTTAAATAATGAGCACATATGTATTTTATAGTCTATTCAATTTAAATGTAGCACATGTAAAATATGGGTACAATAATCTCACTGTTTTTAAATTTTTTCCCCTGAAACTACTAACAAACACTTTGAGGAGCCTACTACGTCTATGTAAATAAGTGGGTCTTAATGATTTTGAGATTATGGGATCCTCTGAGAACTGATGAAAATCTATGGATCCTGTCCTACAGAAAACTGCCCAGATCCTAAGCTTTCCTGATCATTGTGTATAGCCAGCCATGACTGTGGGCCTTAAATCCAACAGATGCTTGACTTTTTTTGTTGCTGTTAACTGTTTCAGAAGTCCCTTTGATTTTCTTTCTTCCTTTTTTTTTATTAGAACTTTTTTTTAGAGCAGTTTTTAGTAGATTCACAACACAGTTAAAAGGAAGGTACAGAAATATACCTCTGTCCCTAAATAGGCATAACCTCCTCCATATTAACATCCTCCGTCAGAGTGGTACATTTGTTATAGTTGATGAACCTACATTGACACATTCATAATTACCCAAAGTCCATAGTTTACATTATAGTTCATTCTTGTTGTTGTACATTCTGTGGGTTTGAACAAATGTATAATGACATGGTCCATCAATATAGCATCATACAGGGTATTTTTCACTGCCCTGAAAATCCTCTGTGCTCTGCCTTTTCATCTATCCCACTCTTACGCTCCACCCCTGGTAATCACTGATCCTTCTACTGTCTCCATAGTTTTGTCTTTTCCAGAATCATTTAGTTGGAATCATATAGTATGCAGCCTTTTCATATCGGCTTCTTTCAACTTTGCAATATGAATTTAAAGTTTCTCCATGTCTTTTCGTGGCTCAATAGCTCATTTCTTTTTAGTGCTGAATTATATTCCATTGTCTGTATGTACCATAGTTTATTTATACATTCACCTACTGAAAAACATTTTGGTTGCTTCCAAGTTTAGGCAGTTAAGAATAAAGCTGTTATGAACATCCATGTGTTTTAGTTTTTGTGGTGAATATAAGGTCTTTGTCTAGATTCATGTTTTTGCATGTGGATATCTGGTTGTTCTGGTACCATTTGTGGAAGAGACTATCTTTGCTCTATTGCATTGCCTTTGCTTCTTTGTCAAAGATCAATTGACTATATATGTGGCTGTTTCTGCCTCTCTATTCTGTTCCACTGTTGCATTGTCTGTTTTTTCACCAATACCACACTGTCTTGATTACTATAGTTTTATAGTAAGTCTTAAAGTTGGATGGTATCAGCCCTCCAATTTTGTTCTTCTTTAATATTGTGTTGACTATTCTGGGTCTTTTCCTTATTCATATAAACTTTAGAATCAGTTTTTGATACCCACAAAATAACTCGTCGGGATTTTGATTGGGATTGCTTTGAATCTGTAGATCAAATTGGGAAGAACGGACATCTTGACAATATGAGATGCCTGACCTTTTTAATCCTTAACTCTTTAGAGATTCGCTCTATCATATGTGCTCTAGGTTAGGGATTCAGGATTATGGTAATGGTTACTCTTTTTTTTTTTTTAACCTGGGAAACTGTTAATGCTATTAAGGTCCAGATGAATAGGATAATGTGTATTCTTCTAGAACTTACTGCTTACTCATTTGGTCAAATGCAGGGTCCCTTCTGGATGGACCAGTTGCAATTTCGTGACTTCTTCTCACTTTTGTTTTTTTATAGAATATTTGAAAATGGAGCTGTCCTGTTGTTTAAGTTTCTTCATCAAATATTTACAAAGTGCAAAACTGTGCTCCCCTCAAGGAAATAAGTACAGGAAAGATAAACCGTTAATAGAATTATAATTGAGGTATATACTCGCTATAATAGCAATTCAGGAGGAATGCTTCTTTCAGCTTGTGAGATTTAGGAAAAGCTTTATACAAAAAGTGAGTGTGAAATGAGCAGGAAGTTGAGTCAAAGAAGGATATTTTGGGCAAGGAATAGTTAGTATGAAGTCTCAAAAGGAATGATCATGAATCTAAGAAGTGACTGGTAGCTTGGATCAGGTGAATTGTAAGTCCAGTACTATGAAGTGATGGAATAGAAGGGTTAAGACAAAGGCAGGGGTCAAATTATGAAGTCTTGAAGTACATCAGAGGTTTTAGATGAAAGCACGAAGATTTTAAACACTGTACATGACGTGATTAGATTTGTGGTTTTAGGCATTCACTTGGCATCAATGTAGAGATGGATTGAAGAAGGCTGAGAATAGAGATAGAGTCTAGTTATAAGTTAAGTGTAATTTTCCAGTTGGAGGTGATAGTAAACAGTAAGTAGAATAGTTAGAATGTGAAGGAGGAGTTTCCTAGGTTTTAGATTTGGGGTGAACAGTTATGTCATTGACTGAAAGAGGAAATATAGAAAGAACAATTAAGCTTTGGAGAAAAGGCCATAATTTATCTTGAACAGGTTAAATTTTGAGATGCCTAAGTGACATTGAGTTAGAGATGCCTAATACAAGGTCAGAGATCTAGGTCTATATATCTGAGACATGTCCACAGTGGTTTGGAAATTATTAGCACAGACAATACTATTGGTGAAGAGTGTTTATAGATTCAACTGCCCAATGTAACAAGTGAGCAGCGTCTGGGGTTGGAATCCTGAGGAAAGTCAGCATTTAAGCCTGGGTGGATGAAGAGCAACCTCAAAGGAAACTAACTGGAGAGGAAGAAGAGTAATCAGGAGAGAATAATATATGGAAACCAGGTAGGACATTTAATGTAGAGATGAAATTCTGCAGCAAGTGTAAGTAAAAGGACCCAGAGATTTTTCCTGAATTGGGAAGAGGGTGAAAGTAAGATTCAGAAGGCTGCTCTAATTCATTTTTCCACCTCAAGGGTTACTGAGAATAGCTGAAGTGTGTGGTGCCACATGGAGTAGTTTCAGGATTGACAAAATTTTTTATTATTTTTATTTGAGGGAGAGAGAGTAAGCGAGAGAGAGAGCATGAGTGGGTGGTGGAGGAGCAGAGGGAGAAGCAGACTCCCCACTGAGAAAGGAGCCCAATGATGCAGGGCTCCATCCCAGGACTCTGGGATCATGACCAGAGCTGAAGGCAGATGCTTAACCAACTAAGCCACCCAGGTGCCCCACATTTTTCTTTTTAAAATAGAATAAATTTGAGCATGTATATAGATTGAGATGAAAAGAATAGAGAGGTTGAAGATGTATGAAAGAGAAACATGCACAGAAGTGTAGGAAAAAAATGCAGGGAAACTGAGAGGTGGAGGCCTTGGAGAGGAAACGGGAATTTCTGCTTTTAGTATGGATAGAGGAAAGTGTGTGATTTTATTTTTTGGAAGTTTTTCCTTGTTTCTAATGTAATTTCCTTTATCACTCTTTTCTTTCCCAGTTTGCACCCTGCCCAGCACTATAGTATTTCCCATGCCTCCGTGTTCGTTACCTTTACCCAGATCAAATCCCCTTTGAAATATGTATTTCCTGTTTGTTTTCTTTAGTGAAAGTTCCCAATGCTTCTGTGAATTTTGGAAATAGAAATGCCCAGAAACTTCTTTCTCCTAAAATTATTGTCCTTTTCAGTTTGGGTAACTTAAAAATAGATACCTTTTAAACCTTCCAATTTAATGTTTTAGTGGCAGAAATTATGCTTTATTCTTACTTTATTTTATATGTAAAACACCTTTTGAAATTACTTTGGGCCCATGTTTTTATATCCTGAAATTAAGTATATATGATGCTGCAGAGAAAATAAACTAATAACTAAGATTATCATGAGAATTCAGTTTCTTTCACTGGGAACGGAAAGTCAAATCTTACAGTACGCTAGCACTCTAATGATTTTAGACTCTAATGGATGACTTCAGGTATAGCTAAGAATAACCAAATACCCATGTGAAAACAGTAGCATCAAATTAGTCAATTGGCTCACTAGAATGGTATAATAATTATCATTGTCAGACTGGTTCTTACTCATCTTGTATGTCTTGCCTATAATAGGCATTGCGTAACTAATTATTTATTTGAATTGCGTTAAAATAGGGTGGGGGGATGGGTTAAATAGGTGATGGTGATTAAGGAGTACATTTGTGATGAGCACTGGGTAATGTATAGAGGTGCTGAATCACTATATTGTACACCTAAAACTAATATTACACTGTATGATAACTAACTGGAATTTAAATAAAAACTTTTTAAAAAGTTAAAATAAACAGTAAGATAAGACAATGCAGGTGACAACTAAAATGGGAGGATAATCTTGGTGAGAAGGCAATAAAAAGTGTTAGCAAGAGAGAAAGCAAAGAACAGAGGTGGTTAAGTTATAAAGAAAAATCAAAATGTGTCTGGGAGAGTAGAAAAAGAAAGAAAAAATAGAAAAATTTGGTGGTGAGCAGACATTGTAAATAACATGGAAATTTCCACTAAATATGAAGGATTAGAAAGGAAACTGAGGCAAATTTTACTGTATTAATAGGAAGGCTTCTTTTTTTCTTGCCATACTAGTTATGAGAATTTTTTAGAATGTCTTTATTCTTCTTTTAAAAGTACTTTTGCCTGTACCATCTCTTTTATCTCTACAAAAGCTTGTAAAACATATAACGTATTCTCTGTTTTTACACAGAGAAACTAATGGAAAAAAAACTATTTTCTCAAGGTCAGATTTAGAATTTGAATTGAAATTTTGTGAATTGTAACCAGTGCTCATCTCAGGAACAGATGATATTTCTTCAATACAGAACAGAATTTAGTGGCCCACTATTAATAAGACATTAATTACAGTTCCCTTTTGAACATCCTGAGTGGCTAATTCTAGACAGTAGATATAAATGGGACTCAGAAGAGTTGTCTCTTCTGAGTCTGGTCTATACTGAGGCATCCATGCATCACTGGCAGCTGCATGTGGGGTGAGGGGGTGGTTGCCATAGGGTACTCAGGAAATGAGTCGGAGTATGAGGGTCAAAGGTAGGATGACAAACTGTTTGCTCTCTTATCTAGGACAGGTATCTACTGCACTTATAACAGCCAATGCTGCTTGGACTGCCAGAGCTGCATAAACTTGCCCATAATCAGCATGAGCCATCTTGAAATGAGAACTCTTAATACCATACTCAGTAGAGGAAAAATAATGTAAGAATAAAAAGTGCAAGTCCAGCTCTGCCACTAACCAATTGTGTCCCCCTAGGCAAATTATTTAACCTCCTTAAGCTTCAGCTCCCTCCTTGACCAAACAGGCATAATAATGGGAGGATTAAATGCTGAATGTATGATGCTTAGTATGTGATGCTTGAATTTAGCTCATAAGCTATTTTAATTATACTTTAAAATACGAATTTATCATGAATCTAAGAGTATTAAGAGAATTTTATGATAGTGGGACAAAATGTAATTCTTACATTTTATAAATTATTAAATAATGTTAAGGAATAAGACAAGCACATGTATTTGGAGGTTTTAAGGTGATGAGCAGGTACACGTACATTTTATGTAAAACCCTCCTTAGTTTATGAGTAGATAGTTTTCTTCAGTATAGATTATGAGAAACATTCATTGAAAGTATTTTTTGGGACTAAGAGAAACAACTTCCTTAGCTATTAATGATTTGAAATTATAGTAATATGGCCTGTCTCCTGTGTGGTTTTTTCTTTTTTTCTTCTTTTTTTAATTTTTGTTTTCAGGTTGTCCCGAATGTGGCCAATGGATTAAGGTTTTATAATTATGCTAGCATCCCATCTTCTGGACACCTCTGGAATGTTTATTCACCCTTGTAGACTTTTCTGACAATCACTTTGCTTTCCTTATTCCCTAGAGATATTGACAGCCAGTGAAGTTATTTTCACTCACATCCTCAGAATAGAATAAAAACAGGGTTTGGATGAGAATCCTCAACTTGGAAATGTTGTTTTCTTTGATTTTTGTGGGGAAAATTTTAATAATAATAAATGGCACAAGAACAAATATTTTAATACTTTGCAGGTTTTGATTCCTGTGTGTGTTTATTTTTAAAGATTTTATTTATTTGAGAGAAAGAGGGAGAGTGCCAGAGAAAGAGCATGAGCAGGGGAAGGGGTACAGGGAGAAGCAGTCTCCCCGCTGAGCAGGGAGCCCAATGCGGAAGTTGATCCCAGGACCCCAGGACCACGACCAGAGCTGAAGGCAGACGCTTAACTGACGGAGCCACCCAGGTGTTTGATTCCTGTGTTTAGTCTCTAACTACTTACTTTGTTTTTATTGTATTTTACTTTATTTATTTATTTGAGAGAAAGTGAGAGTAAGTAGGAGGAAGAAGCCGAGGGAGAGGGACAAGCAGACTATGAGCTGAGTGTGGAGCCCCGCACAGGACTTGACCTCAAGACCCCGAGATCATGACCTGAGCCAAAATCAAGAGTCAGTGACTTAACTGACTAAGCCACCTGATGCCCCTCTAACTATTTCATTTGTAAAATACATATTTTTTACTTGTTTCTGCTGAGGAACAAAGAGACTGTGTAAATCTAAACCATTACTCGTGATGATGAATCTGTCACATTTCAGGGAAAGTACTTTGATATCAAGCTTAATAGATGAAGAGATGAGAGCAAATGAAAAGCTCCTTAGCCACTAGCATGTCCAGTTGTACAGAGAGAAAGTCTGTATCTGTGGAATTGCAGAATTTTCTGCCCTTGGCCCTCATGGGAATCAAGGAAAGAGTTCAGTGGGTCATCAAAAAATCTTACTAAAGAAATCAAATGAAATTCCTCCAGCTAAGAGCAAATCAAGTATTACTATGAATCTTACCTACTTATTAAAAAGCCTAATTTCTCCTCTTAAGACATAGTCTACATTTTCATATGATAAATGTTATGTCATCATAATATCAGCCAAAAGCATTTACCCAGAATATTTGTAAAGTCTTAATAATATATAAGATGTAACTTCTACATAGAGTTGTATTTAGGTGCTTTAGGAAATTGAGTTGAAATTTTGAATTCGGCTCATCACTAGTTTTGGATCCACCGTCACATACATGCCATGGATTATATGTATATTTTTTTCTCTTATGCAGGATGTGATGTAGCATATTGCATAGATTGTGCATTAATATGTACTTGAAATATTAGTAGAAGAAAATCATAGTTTAAAATTTTAATTTATCAAAAGTTTATAGAGGTCTTTAACCTTGTTATTTTCTAAATTAGCTAAGTGATTTGTCTTCTGTCCCACAAAGCCAAGCATGGATTAATTGCAGAATGTGAACTCATGTCTTGGTCACAGTGTAGCTTTGTTGCTGTTGTTATTGCTATAACTCATTTTTTTTTCAAATATTAGAATGGTATTGTAGCAGTCCCGATACACTGTATCAGTCAAATAACTAGTATAAAACATGGGTTGGATTTTCTACAAAAGATAAACTTTTGAAATATCTTTCCCATCTGTGATCACATCTTAGGTAAAAACATACAAATACTTATAAAATAGATGAAATGTGTTTAACATGAATATCAGAGCATTAAAAATAAATTCATTTAATTTTTAAATTTTTATACTTTGAATTTCATAATGTATTTCAGATTGTTTTTGACTTAATTATGAAACTTTCCTAATGAATAGGGTTTTTTAATTTGAAAATTTGCCTCATTTTTATGATGAGTATTCTTTAGTATTAGTATCTCATAGCTTTCTGGTGGCCACCTGAGTTCTGTGGTCTTTGAAATGATGGGATAGAGATGAATACACAGAAAAGAATTAACATTTGTTTTAGTCACTGTAAAATGGTACCTAGAACAGGGCTGGCCAGGGGTAAGGTTTTGTTTTTTCCCTCAGTTTTTTCAAATTGTGGCAAAACGCACAAAACATAAAATTCACCTTCTTAACTATTTTAAGTGTTTATTTCAGTGTTATTAAATACATTCATAATGTTGTGCAGCCATCACCGCCATCCATCCCCGTAACTCTTTTTACCTTGTAAAACTGAAACTCTATGTCCATTAAACTATAATGTCCTATTCCCTGCCCCTCCAGCCCATTAACCACCATTCTCTTTTCTTTGTGATTTTTGGCTGCTGTAAGCACCTTGTATAAGTAGAATCATATAATATTTGTCTTTTGGAGGCTAGTTTATTTCACTTAGCATAATGTCCTCACCGTTCATCCATGTTGTAACATATGTTAGAATTTCCTTCCTTTTAAAGGCTAATTTTCCATTGCATTTATGTCATACATTGTCTTATCCAACAGTGAACACTGGGATTACTTCTGTGTTGTAACTATTGTGAATAATGCTCACCTTCATAAATGAATATCTCTGAGATTTTCTATTCTTTTGGGTATAGTCAATCATATGGTTAAATCTATTTCTAAGTATTTTATTCTTTTTGATGCAATTGTAAATGGAATTGTTTTCTTAATTTCTCTTCTTGATAGTTCATTGTTAGTTTATAAAAACACAACTGATTTTTGTATATTGATTTCATATCCAGCAACTTTACTAAATCCATTTATTTAGTTCTAACATTTTTTTGGTGGAGTCTTTAGTAATTTGACTCTTCTCTCTCCGTTTCTCTCTTTTTAGTTCCTCTAGCTCTAAAGGTTTGTCAAGTTTATTGATCTTTTCAAAGAATCAGCTTTTGGTTTATAAAATTAATACTCCTGTTCTCTGTTTCACTGATCTCTGTTCTAATCTTTATTATCTCCTTCTACTTACTTTGGGTTTCATTTGTTCTTTTCCAGTTCCTTAAGTTTTAAAGTTAGTTTGTTGATGTAAGATCTGTCTTGTTTTTAAAATATATTTATAGCTTATATTTATAGCTTTATATTTCATCCTAGTATTGTTTTTGCTGTGTCCCATAAGTTTTATATGTTGTATTTTCATGTCATCTCTAAGTATTTTTTAATTACCTTTTTGATTCTTTTTTTATCCATTGCAAGTTTGTGTTAATTTCACAGATTTGTGGATTTTTTAGTTTTCCTTCTGTTTCTCATCTCTAACTTCATCACGTTGTGCTCAGAGAAGATATTTTGTATGATACCTATCTTTTCATATCTACTGAGACTTAATGTATGCTCTAACTTATGGCCTATCCCGTAAAATGCCTCAATTACACTTGAGAAGAAGGTGTGTACTTGTTCCTGGGTGTAGTGTTCTGTACATCTATTAAATCTAATTAGTTTATTGTGTTGTTCAATCCCCGTTTCCTTGTTTATCTCCTCTCTGGTTGTTTTATCTAGTATTCAGAGTGGAGTATTAATGTCTGTAGCTATTATTGTGAAACTATGTATTTCTTCCTTTGGGAAATGTCTCCAAAGGGTATATTTCTATATCTTTTTTCAAGGAGATCATGCGTAGGTGATGTAGAATTATCAGAAATATACCACATATAAACTTATCCCATTTTAGTAAATTGTTTTATTATCCCTCATTTTGATCTTGTAAACTTTTGACCTCCAATTAAGTCCATAAAAGGAAACAAAAAAATAGAAATAGAACAACGTTACTATTCCAGAATAGATGCTTAATTTAATTAGATATGTATAAATAATCATTTAATTATAGTTATTTAATAACTTTTAGGAAATAATCTAATAATAAATTAATAGTTTTCTCCCAGTCCACTTTGTAAGACAACATTTTAAAAGTAATAATGTAGCGATTTTCAAGAAGGATCTTATAACATTTGTTAGGAAATTAAGTAAGAAGAGATATGAAGGTGTTTGTTATAATACTGCACATAATATTCTATTATTAAACTTAATACAATTTAAAAACTACCATTATAAAATTTTGGTTTTAAGAGCTTTGAAGTTCCTTAAAAACATGGAAATAGAATAATTGCAATATACTATAACTCATAACACACTTGACGCAGGTGGAAAACTTTTAGCTGTATCTTTGTAGATCTGTAATTCTTAAGTCCAAAAAGGGACATAGAAAGGCCAAGTACAACTTTTAATTGATTTCCTTCTTGTGAAAGAACTGAAGTTTACTCACATTATTTTTCTTTATTATTCTCCTTATTTTCCTTGCTTATTATAGGAACTTAAAAGGAAATTAAATGCCAATATTCAGTCATTCATATTTTTCATTTTTGAATGTAATCTTATTTTACTGAACTAGTCATGTTATAAGGCCTACAGTGTTTTCTCCTATGGGGAGAGAGAGGTTCAGACTGAGTCTTTTTTTTTTTTTTTAAGATTTTTATTTATTTATTTGACAGAGAGAGAGAGATCACAAGTAGTCTGAGAGGCAGGCAGAGAGAGAGAGGAGGAAGGAGGCTCCCTGCTGAGCATGGAGCCGGATGCAGGGCTGGATCCCAGAACCCTGAGATCATGACCTGAGCTGAAGGCAGAGGCTTTAACCCACTGAGCCACCCAGCCGCCCCAGACTGAGTCTTTAATGGTCAAACCAAAGAAGCCAGGTTTAATTTCCCAAGTTTTTATTGTATCATTGTTAACTGTGCATTTGGAACAATGACCTGCCCTAACAATATGTATGCATATTAAGCTTTTAAGTAAACTAGTCATAGTGTTGATTTTATTATTGATAGTATGTTTACTCTATGTCAAATGCTCTGTTTATGTTGTGTAATTTAACTTTCTCAACTCCATTTTATAGAGAGGAGGATTGTGTTTCTGGTCTGTTTAAGCAGCTTGAGTTAGTAATTAATTGTCAGGGCTGGCTTTGTCTTAGAGATGTCCTATTCTAAAACCTGTCCTCTTAACTACTTAATTTAGTCTACTTTCCAATTTTTGTTGAATGAAAAATGTATAGCAAAAAAAGATTTCTGTTCATCAGTGTAATTGCCTTTGTTCGTTACCAGTATTTCTAGACATTTGCTTTCCTGATTTTTGAATCATTTGCTATTGTTAATTGTTAATTTTATAGATGGAAGGATGATCAGAGACATAAGTTTTATAAGCAGTGTAATTATTTTTTCCCAACCAGTTCCACCTTGCTTATTCCCATTGTTCTTGAACAGAAGGGGAAAAAGAGAGAGCATGGACTTTTTGAATTTTCAAAATTGCTAACCTATTTTGGTAATTGCAAGGGCAAACAAAAGGATTTTTTAAGAACATATATTTGTTTGAACAGTGTGATTTAATGGTTAGGATACTGGCCTGGTAGTTGGATAACAAAATTATCTTGAAAAAAATAATGAACCACTTTATTCTTTAATGATTGTTAGGATATTATTTATTGTTTTTATCTTCATGGGAAAGTTGTGAAAAGCATTATAATTATTTCAGTCATGTGTTAAGTGATATAAACAATTAAGAATGGCAGTTTAAACATTTTTCAAATTATTTTATCCTTTTAGAAAAAATCTTAGCATTTCTGAAAGAGCTAGATCACACCCAGTTATTGCAGGAGGAACCTTGCCTGAACTTAAATCTTTCAAAGAAATATTTGTCCTGAAGAAGAAAACACATTTTGTATAAAAAATAATACGTGTCTTTCTATTTTTAGAATTGTGACCTCTTATTTGATATTATATGATATTCTTAATGTTTCCATAATTACTTTTTTAGTGTATTTTGGGATCTCTACTGTGCAGCTCCAGAAAGACGGGAAACATGTGAACATTCAAGTGAAGCAAAAGCCTTCCATGATTATGTGAGTTAATGTATAATTTTACTAAGTTATATTATCAGTTTTCTTTTTAACCACTGCTCTTGAAAAATGCATTGGACCATCTATTCTTTTCCTTTTGTTTTTAGAAATTGGTTGTTCTTTTTTTCTTGAGAAATAGGGTTATGACTTTAAAAGTGAAATATAAATGAGTGTTTAAGTCTCATTGAAAGCTTAGGATAAGAGGCTAGTCCTAATGCCAAGTTATTAAAGGGTTTTTTTTAATCTTTAAGCATGCCTGATTTGTAAAATTTCAGATATATAGAAATTAAGTAATAATTCCTTATTCTACAAAAGGAGTCATAAGAATTCTGTAAATGATAAGTTCCTCTTTTTCACATTAAGATTGAAAAAATATATCATGATAATATATTTTTTGTACCTTTTGATTACACATCATAAAGCTAAGTATCTGTTACTTAAGTGTCTGAATTCATTTCTACAAATAAAATTTATTGTGAATTAAAGGAAACATGAGAGAGCAAAACGATTCTGTGAGAAAATGAAAATTGCATTAAAAAATGAAAAACAATTTTTAATTCCTAAGGAAAGACAGTGGACTGTCCCTGGCTAGATGATATATACTGAGCATTTTGTTTGAAGAATTGCAAATGTGATTTTAGAGAGTTGATGGTATGAGGAAGTAGAATTGTAGAAAAAAGGAGGGGAAAAAAACCCCAAGATTTTTTAAGGGAAAAATTGCATTTAAGAATAAGATGGTATTGTGAAGGGGCTGGGAAATGTAGAACTGACCATAAAGGAAGAATAGCTTGAGTTTGGGAGGAATGAAATCCAGCATCCTTAGTTTGGAGGAATTGGAAATGGAGCTGGAACCTGAGGTTATCTGATATTAAATACTAAAAACTTAATGAGTTTGGTAGAAGGGGGACATCATTCTCTGTGAATAGCCTTACAAACCAGAGCCAGGGCTCAAAAGGGAAAAAAGACCTTCCAAAGGACATACTTCAGCCTTAGACTAAAGAGTAGAAATAGCCAGGACAATGACAGCCCCAAAAGTAGCACAAGGAAAAGTGTGCAGATGGAAGAGCAGTAAAAGTCTTGGGCATCTGGAGGGACTGTGTAATACTTTAACCTTGGATTAAAGTGACTGTTCATGCGTGCCTCATCTGATGTTGACTATATTCATAGAGCTTGCTATACAGTAAACAATAATAGCTCTTGGGGATAATGTGAGTGAAAGGCATGTTTCTGCATGTAAAGAAAAGTAGAGAAAAGGCAGATTAAGTAGGGCCCAGGATACAGGACTTATTTGGACAATCTTGTTTTCCATTTTTACCCTTGGGTGGTGGCAGAAAGTAGAGCAGAGACCCAACCATGAAGATTATAAGGAATCTGGCTTGCATGGGGTACTCCATCTCATCTATCTCCTATACCAAAAAGATAAGCCTAGGTTTAGTCTGCTAGCCTTGGGAAACGTTTTTTAAGTACTCACTAACTTTGACAACTAAGTGGCATTACATAGTGCCAGTGTTCTACTCCAAAGGACCATAATATTTGTGAATCTACATTTTAAGAAATGAGTTATATAAATACTTCTTCGTAATTCCATTGAACAGACAGATGTGCTCTACTGTTCGCCATGGAGATCTTATAAGGAATCCTGAACTAATTTAGATCTCTTAGAACCACTGGATAAATCATTGTCATTCTCAGAGCCTCATCATCTTCGTCATCATACACATGTTGCATTCACAAGGCGTTTTCAATATTTCAGAGAGTGTTCACACTTACTAGCTTTAAAAACCCACAAAATATTTCAGGTGTTTTTTAAAATGAGCGCTGGCTAGAGTTATGAGTGAAATTAGAATAGATTTCAAGGAAGAATCATCTGTTAGCATGTAATTTGGTTGTAAGAAAATGTAGTTTAGAAAAAATTAAGTATGTGGATTTTATAATCATTATGAATATTAGCACATGCTTTATCAGATGTTTTATAGCTTTATCTTAAGTATTAGTTTTAAGAAACTTGGTTTGTTTTTAGGTCGCTTTTTTATTATACCTTGAAGCCAGTTTATTTTCGATGGTAATACGTCTCCAGAATTTTCTTTTAAATGGAGATTTGTGAAAGGATTTGACTTACATAGTTTCATGTTATAATTGGATTTTTAGAAATACATTTTTTTGGTAGCATACTTTAATAATAATTTTCATGAGTAGGATTTCCTGACTTCTTAATAGTGATAGTTTCTAAAAATGATCAACATAATTCATGTTTGATGTGTAGATTTTGAACGACTCAGGGAAGAAAATGGGAAACAGGAACAAACAATAAGATTGAGGTAAAATTCTGGAATGTTATATTTCTTTATTAGAGTTCATTATGGAACCATTTCTGTAGTAGTAATTAATATGTATACCTACTGAATTTTAAGGTAGCTCTCAAGAGAGCATTCTGAAAAATATTTTCTCCAATAGCTTCATCTTTAGATTAAAAAAATTATTTTTTGCATATAAAATTCTCATGTATAAACATAGTCTTGTTATTTTATAGTCTTTGTTTATCTATAAGATTGAATGGATAATGAAATGTAGACTATGTTTTTTTGAAGAAATGACAGAGGCATAATGAGGTAAATAATGAATAATCTTTTAACTACAAAATAGGCTAAATTGTTAACAATGATCACTTTTTGATGTTGGAATTATGTATGACTATTATTTTTGTCTCTATATATTTCTGTATTTTCCAAATATCTTTAGTTAATATTAATTTTATGTTCAGGAAATTTACTTTAAAACAGCTTAAAATTTGCCTTTCAGTGAATTACAATGTCTCTTCTGAAAATAGAAAATAAAAAACTTAGTAAAATAAAATTTATATTTGAGGTGGTCCTGTGTTTTTATACACTATAGGCATTTAGCATCTCTTATGAGAGACATTTGTTTTTTGTATGTGTACCTATTAAGGGGGAGATCTATAAACTGAATAAATGGAACTTTTAGCCATTGTATACTTTTTAATTTATTTTTTTAAGATTTTATTTATTTATTTATTTGAGAGGGAGAGAGAGTGTGAGCGTGAACATAAGCTGTGAGTAGGGGCAGAGGGAGAGGAAGAAGCAGACTCCTAGCTGAGCAGGGAGCCAGATACAGGACTCATTCCTAGGACCCTGAGATCATGACCTGAGCCCAAGGCAAGCGCTTAACCGACTAAGCCACCCAGGTGCCCCCGTTGTCTACTTTTTAATAAAATCTTTTTTGGGGGGTAATTATTATCCCAGAAACATTTTTTAGCTTTTGGGTTTTTTTGTTTGTTTGTTTTGGTTTGTTTTCTGACCATTGCTTCTTTAGATTATGGATTTTTGTCACTTTATAATTTTATTTGTCAAATGGTTATAGATATCCTTTCCTTTCTTAAGAGTTAATATCCTTTCCTTCAAAAAATCACCCTGTTCATACTTATTGTGAGAAAAAGTGAAAAAAAAAAGACAAAAGATTTAAGATGAGTAGAACCTTGATCTTCTTGAACTTATATTTTAAAACATATTAACATAAATATTGAGCATCTATACACAATGCTGTATATAAACGCGTGATACATTTGGAAGTGAACAGTTAATAGTGTATACAGATGCAGTTTTGGGTGACAAGGTATAAAAAATACAAGGAAATTATTATTATACAAGTTAGGATAATGGTTACTTACAGGAAGTGGGAAGAGGTTATGATTAGGATGAGACTCATGGAAAGGGCTTTTGAGATAGTTGGCAAAATTCTATTTTGCCTGACCATGGTAATAGTTACTTTATAATAACCATGTGTTTGCTTTGTAATATTTAATAAAAGTCCATAATTTATTTTATATTTTTTCTATATTTGTATTTTAAAAATTTTAAAATATAGTTAAGATAATTTATATTAGAAAAGAAATATACACAGTAGTTTCTAATGTGTTTATGGGTATTGCTATGGTTCATCTTTGAGACCTGATGGCAGCAAATAAAGGGATGCTCTCCAAACAAACCTGTCTGATTGTTCTCTGCTATGACAGATACTGTGAAATATGTCTACCTGTTGATTTTCTAGAGGGGAGTAGAGAATAAGATCAGAAATGTTGGAGGAAATTTAATAATTAGGAATTTATCTTATATAGAGAGTTTACTATAAAATAATTATTTTGCCACATGACTGGGAGATATCTAACTTAGACCAGTTATTTTTATCCTGAGTGAGAAGTAGGTTCATCTGAGCTGTAAAATTAGTATTAGATACTACATTATTAGATACTAGATTATTATTAGATACAACATTATCATTAAAAAGTAAACCATCATCTTACATGATTAAAAATAATAATTACTTGGGGCGCCTGGGTGGCTCAGTGGGTTAAGCCTCTGCCTTCGGCTCAGGTCATGATCTCAGGGTCCTGAGATCGAGCCCTGCATCGGGCTCTCTGCTCAACAGGGAACCTGCTTCCCCTTCTCCCTCTGCCTGCCTCTCTGCCTACTTGTGATCTCTCTCTGTCAAATAAATAAATAAAATCTTTAAAAAAAAAATAAAAAAAATACCTACTTACTTGTAAAGTTTATTGAACTAGCTTTTATTTTCTCCCTATTGATATGTTTTTATTTTACCCTGAAACCACAGGCAGTGCTTTTATGTGGAGTTAATTAATGTTCACTAGATTTTTTTTTTGCTTCAGATTAGTGTAGAGTTGTTTTAACAGTTTATTTCTAATATCATTCATTTCCTAAGAAAAGTATCAATATATACTACTAAACTTAATGAGAAATGTATATAGTGATTATAATTTTAGTTCTCTGGTATGAATGAAGATTCCTTAATTGTCTTAAAGCAATGATAAAGCCAAAATATATTATTTGCTTTAGTGAGGTAGTAATGAAATCACATTATTACAACGAGCTTTTTAAGAGCAGAGAATTAGATTTATTCTTCCCTGGAGTCTCTCAAGTAATAGATGTTCAATAAATGTTAACAATGCAGTGGTCTGTAAATTTGGGAGACTGGAGATGTTTTAAATTGTTCAAATGTTCAGATAAAGTGATAGGCTTTAGTTATAATTGTTGATAACATGTGTCTGATTTGTATTCTTGCCTAAGAGAATGTTTATAACATCTAGAAAGGATTGTTATAGGTTTATAATGATGTGCTACTTTTAAAAAATGATATACATGTGATTTATGTAAATAAAATAATAGAATAATGTTTTTATTCATACCTTATGAAAATTGTTTTTTCAAATAATCATATATCATTTAAGAAAATACTTCTGTAGAAAGTATAGTATAGTGAATATATCAATAATTGTAATAATTTTGCCTGGTGACAGATAGTAACTACACTTACTGTGATCAGCATTTTGTAACGTATGTAAATGTCAATCACTATTTTGCACATCTGAAACTAATATAATACAGTATGTTAACTATACTTCAATTAAAAAATTTTTAAATTATTTTATTTATTTTTGTGAGAGAGAGAAGAGAGTGTGCACAAGCAGGGGGAGGGGCAGAGGGAGAAGCAGGCTCCCTGACGGAGCCACCCAGGCACCCCCCCAACAAAATTTCTTTAATAAAAAGGAAAAAAAGGGACTATTGTGGAGAATTAAGTTCACCCTTTGCTGTGTTAACATCTTCTGTGTGCCTTGCTAATATTCCTGTACATTAGATGTTTATAATGGGATGTTTTCTGTAATGATTTGTGAGCTTCCTCAGGGAACATGCTTTGTCTTATTTGTTTTTTTCATAGCCCGGCATGGTGCTAGACATGAGATGTTCAAATTATGTTTGGTGTTTATATAAATAATGATTAAATAAAATATTACCTAATAAGTATTTGTTATTTCTTATTTTAATAAATCTGGATGTTGTAGTTGCAGGAAGATTATTTAATACTACTTTTATTTATTTTGTATTTGAAAACATTTAGATAAGACAGAAATCTGTAAAGACATAACAAATGAATCAAAGCAGGTAGCAAAGGCTTTATATTTAAGGATGTACAGTACCAGGAAATCTGTCTGGGAACAAAATAAATATTATCCCCATTCTCATGGGCTACCATCTAGTGAAAGAGACTTTTTCCCAAAAAATTTGAAATATCAAGTAGTAAAATACATGGAGAGACATATTGTAGTCTTATATTGCTAGATCAGTCAGAATTTATATATACATGTAAGAATATGGAGAGAGATGGCATACACATAACTTCTGATGTGTGTTTAGATTTCATCATATAGTAACCATAATTAGTAAATGCTCAAATGAATGTATCACATTAAGCCATAGTTCTCTTAAACAGTCCATGTAAACTAGAGTCTTAATAGGCTAGGAACAAATAGAGTTACATTTAAAATCCATTAAAGATGGTAAAAACTATTATACGTGTGTATTAATATTTATCAGTTATTATATAGGCTTTTCTTCACCTCAATAGGTAGGGACATAATAAGATTCACTTTTCACCTTATCTGCAGTATAGTTTCTACCACTGTTTTCATTTCTTATAGGATCCAGTTTAATTTCTTTTGCCACATATAAACCTTATAAACTGCCTTATATTCTTTCTAGCGTAAGGTAAGTTGTTTATTTTTTGTTCCTGTGTAATTGTTAATTTGAAGAAGCACATCCACACTTTACCTGTGGTGTCCCAGCTTGTCACTGAGCCTAGGATTGCTTCTGGGTGGTTTCTACGTCCTGCTGGTAACAGTATCAGCTATGTTTCCTATTTCTTTTGATCCTAGGATTTCCTATAGGGCAATAAGTTATGTCAGTCATTTGACAGAAAACATGAATAAAGGGAGACAATCAAAGAAACTATAAAGAATTGTGGAGGAATTCTACTCAAAAATCTTTTACAGCATAATTTATAGCATTATGTAGATATTGTGAAATCCTTAAATAAATGAAGAAACTAATATGGAAAAGAGATAAGCAGAACAAGGATGATTTGTTTCATTGTGTAAAATAATGTATTTTTTCAAAGTACGTGGTTTAAAGGAACTTCATCTTAAGTCCCGTTCTTTCATTTTTATTAAAATCTAATTTCTGGTGAATGTGAAAAGATGAATATGGGAAAATCTTTATTTTTTACTATTTTTGATGCTGATGTTACACCGCCTGTGATTATGTTGCCAATAGAGTCCTAACATAAAAACAAAACCTGATAGAAATATGATACTCTTTCAAAAATAATACGTATTTCTAACATATTATTAGAGATAGGAAGGTCATAAATTTAAAAGTCATATGAAATAAGTTATTTTGGAGATTTATAAATGGAAAAGTAAAATATATATCAAGATACCTTAGGTTTGTGGTGTTATATTTCTATAGCCACTTTGTTTACTTTTCACATATTATACAACTCGATTTAAAATTACTCTATTTGGGGGGCACCTGGCTGGCTCAGAGAGTAGAGCATTGACTTTTGATCTCAGGGTTGTTAAGTTTTAGCCCCACATTGGTATAGAGATTACTTAAAAAATAAAATCTTTAAACAACAATAACAACAACAAAAAGGCCAAAAACACTAACAGCTCTATTTTGGATAACTTAGACAACTTCATGAATGACTTGTTTTTATTTCTTTCCTCTTTGATATGAGGGAAAGAAATTAAAAATACTGCCAAAACCAATCTAGTTTCCAATTATTCTTGTATGTCTTGGATTTTATGGGCATTGGTAGTGAGATTAGGGGTCCATATCTCTTTAAAATAAGTAAGTGCCTCACACATTTAGGTGTTGTGTCTTTGAAAATATATTAGAAATTTAAATAATAGTTACTTCGCCAAGAAATAATGGACATAGCTATAAATGATGTGACTCTGTTTTATAATAATAAGAGTGCAGTACCTGTGTTCAGTCTTCATGAAATGCTTATAAATTTGACTGCATTTATTTTGAATATTAAGCCCCCATACACACAAATATTTGACTCAATACTCTCCCCTGTCTCTTGGGTTTAAAAACCACAATTATTATACTACTACTACTACTACTACTATTAGACTATTATAATACAGGGGATTATTTGTAGCCAGCCACAGTAGATAGATATCATCAGTTCTCAAAGCTCAGGTGCTAACTTTTGAATCTTTGAACTCTTTAAAGGAAATTCTTGGAATCTCTTCAAAGAGAAGGTACAGATTTTTTTTAATGTGGTTTTATGATTTTTCTTATCAAAGTCAAACTTAACTTTAAAAATGTGATAATTAAAGTATCTAGATTTTTAAAGAAGAAAGGGGTACAACTACTAATAAATGTGATTCTACGCAGAATTGTCAGTGAGAAGTGATTTTGGTAGACATAACTTAGAATCATTCTGTCATTTCTTTATTAACTCTTTTTTGAGAATCCATTTATGTACAAGTTACTTTGAGGCTGTGTGAGAGGCAGACACATAAATATTTCTCTCGCTAGGGGTTCATAATGTGGAGAGGTATATGAGCTGTATATTATGATTAGTTGCTATGAGTATAATGTAGATGATAACTGTTATACTGTATGACTTTAAACACTCTGAATGTGCACTGACTTTGAATGATAACTAGGATTTGGGTGAGAGGAGGTGTGTGTGGGAAGGTATATCAGAGAAACAGGCTGACATTGGAAAAATATAAGGTATATATAGGGAATAGTGAGCAAAGCTGTTTGACTATAGAGTAGAAAAACCAAACACAGGATTAATGCTTAGCCAACAGTTAGAATTTTGAAACTGCAAGAACGCTATCAAATTTTCCTTTTCATTGGTTTCATGTTGAATTTCCTGGACTCTTGGCCTAGGAGTGAGAACCCCCTACCAGAGGGGCTCTTGGTCTCTTCACTTTTAACTGTAGCAGCTTGGTTCTCCTTTCCCATTTCTTTCTGTTTTCTCTTTCTAATAATGGAACAAATCTCCATTTAAGTCATTACCCATGCCATAAATGAATCTTCTCTTTATCCCCACGATTGTTCTCCTTTTCCTCTGACTAATCATCCAAACCAGTCGATTCCATTGCCTAAATATTTCTTCACATGTCTTATGCTCTCTAATCCCATTGCAGAGGCTTCAGTTCATGTCTTTATCATGTTGCAAGAGCCTTACCACAACTGTTTCTGCATCTGTCTTCCTTTACCCCCTCAGGTTCAAGAACTCTTTCTTAAGAGTTCTTTGTAAGAGTCTTGAATAATCATCTCTGTTTCTCTTGGTCTCTTTCTATCTCTTTTGTATATTGCCAGTGTCAGAATCCAAAACAATCCAAAAACTTAAAATAAAAAGGTTGAAAAATGATTATATGGTACTATACTACTTACTATATTAGATAGGGAACTTGGTACCCAGAGAGATAAAGGATATGCCATTGTTTAAAAGTTCTTTGAGGTTTTGCCAGGAAAATTCAGGTTTTCCAAATATTCCCTGAGTACTTTTCTACTTCCTGGATGAAACTTTTGTTATGTCTGCAGTGGAGAATCATTTTTTGAGCTTATTCAAAATATAGTAAATTATAATTTAGAATGATTAATATGAGGGCAGTATGTGAGAGGAAACGAAGAAAGGAAAGGACTAAAGGTAAAGACCGCGATGAGGCTCTCTTTAGTCTTGGTATAACCTGAAAAGCCCTTGACTTAGGGTGGTGGCAAATGAAGATGAAAATGAAGGAGGTGTGAGAATCAAGGAAGAGAGAAAAGTTTTGAAATTTTTAGTCGACATGACTGATGAACGAGCTTTATGATACCATTAGCAAAAATCTGAAATTTGGAAGGATTGAACATAAAGTAGGTTCAGCTCTAAGACTACTTAAATAATGAGAGAATAAGGGTAAATTAAGAATTGAGGCCTGGGGATAGAAATTTGGGGGGAAATGCTCACATTTAGGAAGTGATAGGAAGGAAGATGCTAACATTAAGACCAATGAGAGGTAAATACTTATCACACTGGATAGACTCAGTTAGATATCTTGGTGTGTTCTACATAGCCCAGGAAATTTCCTGAGTCAATTCACTATTTCACAGTGCTTCCAATTTAAACTTTAGGGCAACTAATAAAATTTCTTTGGTGTTAATGTGCTATGTTGAGTTCCTAAGAAGATATTCAAAAGCTGTTTATGGTTTTTGAAGCAAAACTTGAGATTCAAACTATGTCAATGCCTGAATGATCTTTATAGGCCACAATTTCATTTTCAAAAGCAGTCATGTATTGTATAGGGGAGAGAGTAGATTCAAATTTAGGAGGAAAACTAAATAGATTTAAATGATCCATGACTTCTTCTAGAAGTTTTTGAAACTTAGATTAATAGGTAGGGAAATCTCTGTATATTAGCCCTCTTTCTTCATTACAACTTTGTTTTAGCAATCATGTATTGAGTTGCCTGTTAAGTAAAGAGCAATGTAAAAGTTTCCATACCTTAGGAAGGTAAGCATATACAAAGCCTTGTAAAAATCTATCATGTTCAGACAAACCATAAGAGACTCCTAATCTCACAAAACAAACTGAGGGTTACTGGAGGGTAGGGATAGGGTGGANGCAGGGTGGGGGGTTGTGGGGGGTAGGGAGGGAAAAATAATGAAACAAGATGGGATGGGGAAGGAGACAAACCATAAGAGACTTCTAATCTCATAAAACAAACTGAGGGTTACTGGGGGGTGGGAGGGTAGGGATAGGGTGGATGGGTTATGGACATTGGGGAGGGTTTGTGCTTTGGTGAATGCTGTGAAAGATGTAAGCCTGATGATTCACAGACCTGTACCCCTTGGGCAAAGAATAAAAATAAAATTTAAAAAAATAAATAAATAAAAATAAAAAAAATCTATCATGTTCAGTTTGTAGTCTGGTGGCTTATACTTATTTGGTTCTCAATTAATATTTGATGAAGGAATGTATATTCTTCAGGCATGCTATTTCTAAACTAAGTTCCCTGCTTCCTTGGGAACATAGTACTACTCATATGTGATCCATTTAATATTCCCTTTTCTTTCATTCCCTTGATTATTATCTTATGTATCACCTTATTCCTCCTATCATTATTCTTCTTTGTCAGCTCTGAGGTTTTCTTTTTGTATTTAAAAAAAGAGAGAATAGGGGAAACTATTTCAGAGCTGAAGTCATATTATAATTTTTATTATAGTCAAAAGCCCAAATACATAAAGGAAGTGGAAAATCTTTAGATATTAAAAAATTACTTCTGTATTGCTTACAATAGGACCTTTTAATGTCATGTGTGTTAGAAATTATGGAAATGTTTTCCATATGCAAATTTCATCAACACATAGCCACATACATCAGACTAACTTCCTTCCTTTTTTTCTCTAACCTAGGGTATTCTTGCATAAGGACATTGGGATCTTGCTTTAAATTTAATCTATAAGCCTGTCCTATCACAGGTCACCTACCTATATACCCTTCTTATCTTTTCCAGACCATAATATAACCTTTGATCTTTTTTCACCATTTCCTTTGTCAGTCTTTCCTCCCATAGGGCCTACTCCTTTCTTTATGTCTAGGATTTTAATTTCATTCACTACATGGACATACAGGAAGTAATAACAATATGGGCAATGGGAGGTTTTCAGAGAAATAGGAATCTCAACAGGATTTCATATTTGAAATGGAAGTTACCTAGTTTTATCTCCATGTCCACATTCCCGATTATTTCTTTACATTTATTTACTTGAGGCATTGTGAAGAGAGTGGAGTGGGTGGGGCATTTTAAGTCTCCTACTTGGGAATCATTCTCCTATCTTGACTAGATGAGAGCTCAAGCTCAGACCAAAATAGAGCTGAGCTGGCATTACTGCTGGGTCTTTTAGAACCTGTGGTGTGCTTGGAAGCCTCTCACTTTCTAAGTGGGCTTTCTTGGAGAGCACAGTGAATACGGAGGGCACTTTGCAAGCTGACCCACAAAGGTTCTCTTCTTGACTCTCCGGCTGCCTTTTATTGCCTAGCTTTCTATCAGCTTGTTCACTTGATGGGACTTGTAGGCTAATTCCACCTTTGAGAGAAACTAGGCTTTTGTGTTTTCAATGAATGTTTGGCATTCATTTCATCAGTGCCAATAAAGTTTAATGGCAGGTGTTACTGAGGGAAGCTTTCTGCCTTTTATTACTATCTCTCTTCAGTTGCTCTTAGCCAACTCCTGTATTTTACTGTGTCGAAGTTGTGCATCCAGTTGGATCATCTACTGATTCCTCTTTCTTGTCTGAGGAGATGCTCGTTTCCAGAACAAAAATTATTGCCCTTGCTCAGGGACCTTCCTGCTCTGATTGTTTCCTAGACATTCTCTGAATCAACTCTTGGGCTTCTTTCCCAAATTTAAATTCTATTGAATACTAATAAATTTGAGCAGTTTCCAGCAGTGGGAAAAGATAGGCTTTCCTCTTAAATCCTGTGCAGAACAAATTGTTCAATTAGAATTCTACCTGTTCAGTGAGGACTTTTCCTAACTTTTCCAGCCTTAGTTAATTGTCCACCTTATGGATTTAACATATGAGATAGGTTGTCTGTACTCTATCTGAATTTCTTTGAGTCAGATTATTAGCTTGATATACTTTCCTTTTCTTGTTTTAAAAAACTTTTACAGAATTAAAGTCATAGCAAGGCTGAATTAAAACAAACCAAAAAAATTATGTCAGTAATTTTACTTGAAGTAAAAAAGAGCCAATATGATTTCTTTTTTCTTATTTTAGGAAATTTCAGAAGTGATAATTATATATAGTTTTCTGTAATTTAAAGTGTATATTGTTCTCATGGGCTTTTAATATCTATCTGGAACAAAAGCAGCTGTTGCTTACCTTACTCATATCAAAAGACCAGAATAGCAATAATGGGAGGTATTTAGGGAACTAGAGTTGATTTATTTAATTTAGATTAAAAAAAATAGCACTTCTTAAAGATTGAACTGCAGTTTCTCTAAAGCCATTTTAATTAGCTAATTAATTAATTAATTTTAAACCAATAATAGAAGTTAATTAGAAATCTAAAGAAGGAATAATAGATCTTATTATTAAATATTTGTAGAGAAAAAATTCACACATGTTTTTCCCTTGAGTAGAGTATAAGTAGATAGATACTTATTTTACTCTGGTGGTGCTGTCAGGAATAAAAATATAAGAGCTGTCTTTCTGTTGGGAAGAATCAGTGAATTGAGTCAGAGTTAATTTATAAGGTTAAATAGCTGAATTTAATCTAGGGTTTTTATTTTTGTAGGTTTTTATTTAAAAAGAAGTTTTTTTAAAGAGAATCATCTGAGGATCAGCTTTTAAAATAAATAATAAGAAATATAAATTCTACAAAAAATAATTTTCAAAAGATTTAATTCTATATAATGAAAATTAAAGAAAGAGAATAGGAATCAAGATAAGGCCTTGATATTTCAGAAAGTTCTGAATGTCAGAGATTAATTTATATATTAAACTAATCTTCTAATGAGGAAAAAAAAGTGTAGCCCTTAATTCAAATATATGGGTAAACAGTGATGAGATTTATTTAAACTATTTTGAATTCTTATCACATGAGATCTTTATATCTCTTTAAGTGGAAAAAAAATGCTCTTTAATTAAACTGGTCCATAATATCAAAAAACAAGTAAAAAGTACATTTTTATCAGATTAGAAGATTGGAAGACTTGCTATTATATTATTCAGATATTATTTTCATTTTTAATGAAGAATGCAATGTATTTTATAATGCATTGTATGTTCAGTGATGTCATTAAAAAAATCTGATCATCAGTGCCTATCTGTATGAAATATTTAAATTTTAAGCAGTTGACATTTATTTGTTTTATATTATGAATTGAAACATTTAATTTTTAAGGCCTTTCCTGCCACTTTACCTCAAATTGCAATTATGGTAGCCTTGTGTTCAAATTGAATTTATTTAGCTTATTAAAAATGTAAGCAAGACTATGCAAGCTAATGTACCATGTTTATATTTGACAGATATTTAGCTAATAGAGTTTAATTTACCATACCTATCCCCTATTCCCAGAAAAAAACAAAACAAAACAAAACAAAAAAGCGACAGAAGAGTTTTGTCTTTGGGGAACTAATAATATTCCGAATAAAAAAGGATAATATGTAACTTCCTGTCTGCTAGTCATTTCCAGTAATTTTAGAAAGACCTCTTCTCTTTTAATATTAAAGCTGTTTTTCTGATGGGTTTTCCTAATATTATTTTAATAAGATCAGTACAGAGCATACCACATTTGGTCAACATTATTTGATGATGTGATAAGAATGTATCTAAATATTTAAGAATTTCTTCTCAGGTTATAAGGCAATTGATTTACCAAAAAAAAAAGATCTTATTTTCTGCTGTATCAACACACTGTGCAAAAACAAGTGGAGAGATCACATTTATACTCTTGACCAGTTCAACTGTGAAGAGTTGATATAATGCATCCTTCCTATTGAGTCAATGAGCACCATATTTCATAAGTTCTAGGAAGTCTTTTAATAAAATGGATGTGTTTTTAAACTTTTCTGAAATTGATATGCATCTTATAAACAACAAATAAAGTTTCATGCCATGGTCTAATTACTTGACAGCATTTTTCTCTCTTTTTAATGATATATATAAGATAATTGTGATAATTGTGAGTTTTGAGATAATGACAACTTATTGATGAATTATGAATATGGTAGATATGTAATCTTCTCTGGACTTAGAAAATAGTAAATTAAAAAATTTACTAATAGTAGTAAATTGTATTTTTGAAATAGTATACTCATCTGTTACACTTCTTGCAGTGTCATTAGTATAGAGTTTAATACAACATGTTTTGGGGGTGCCTGGATGGTGCAGTTGGTAGAACATGTGGCTCTTGGTCTCAGGGTCATGAGTTCCAGCCCTACATTGGGTGAAAAGCTTACTTAAAAACAAGAACAACATGTTTTTTGTGCAGTGTGGTAAATTATTTTGAATGATGAGATACACATATTTTCATTATCAGTTTTTAATTTTATGTAAATTGTTTGATAATATTATGCTTTTCAAGAGGACATTCAGGGCGCCTGTGTGACTCAGTGGGTTAAAGCCTCTGCCTTCAGCTCAGGTCATGATCTCAGGGTCCTGGGATCGAGGCCCGCATCAGGCTCCCTGCTCGGCGGGGAGCCTGCTTCCTCCTCTCTCTCTCTGCCTGCCTACTTGTGATCTCCCTCTCTCTGTCAAATAAATAAAATAAATAAAATCTTAAAAAAAAAAAGAGGACATTCAGAGTCTTATTTGTAGATGTTCATTTATATATTTTTCAAAACAGTATGGTATAATAGAGGTCACAGAACTATTTTTATAAAATCTACCTAATAAAAACACAGTTTTTCTCATCATAAAAGGTGAACCCAATGACAAATAATTGTCATAACTTCTAGTCTAAGTTTTTTGAGAAATGATTATTGTTTTTATTGTATATATTATCACTTAAGTAGAGGTGTCAGTGATTGAAGCCTTAACTATGTTCCTCTTGAGCCTTATCAGTCTTTTCATATCCATTTTAACTTTTTACATTTTTTAAAGATGGCAAAAACATCTCCCCTCTGCCATGGTTTGTTGTTGTTGTTGTTGTTGTTGTTGTTGTTTCTTATGACCTTGCCACTCTTCTGTCAAGAAGTGGAGTCCAATTTCCTTTCCTTTAAACCTGAGCTACCTTAGTTACTTGCTTGTAATCAGTAGAATATGTAGAAGTGATGATATGTGACTTCTGAGGCTAGGTCAGAGGAAGTCTTGCATCTTCTGTGTTGGTCTCTTAGAATGCTTACTCTTCAGCTATTCCTTCTCAAGATGCTCCCTCTTCAAAACTCATCACCATTCTATGAGAAATACAGGCCCAATATCAGCAGTTTCTCAATCTGCCAACCATCTGAGCCCAGGCTTTAGTCATTAGTGAAAAAGCCCTTAGCTGTTTGAGACTTCCCAACAGAAATACAGATATCACGGAGTCTGCACAGACAGCTGTTTGCCCTGTTCACTCTCCAAAGTTCTAAACTACATAATCCAAGAGCATAATAAAAGAGTTCTTATTTTATCTGCTACTAAGTTTGGGGTGGTTTGTTATGCAGCATCAATAATCAGAACAGAACTTACTATCTGGAAGTGGGATGCTACTGTAACAAAAACCACAAGTACATGGGATCAGCTGATGGTGGACAAGTGTTCATGAAACATGAAATAGATTCATGGAGACTATTGGTAAGGGCTTGAAAGAGAGTGATGTTAATATTATTTGAAGCTGGAAATAAAGAATATGTTTAGGGGTTTCTGGGTGGATCAGTTGCTTAGGTGGCTGACTCTTGATTTTGGCTTAGGTCATGATCTCAAGGTTCTGGGATTGAGTCCTATGTCCGGCTCCTTGCTCAGCAGGGAGTCTGCTTGAGGGTTCTCTTTCCCTTTCCCTTTGCCCCTCTGCCTGCACATACACATGCACTCTCTCTCAAATGAATCATAAAATGTGTGTGTGTGTGTGTGTGTGTGTGTGTCTTTATTATCTAGTGGCAGAAAGTTTAGCAAAACTGTCTACCTAGAGTAACATGGAAAATAGAAAATGTATTTAATGAACTGATAGATCTGGCAAAGGAGAGTTCTGGGCAGAATGTCTGAAGCATTGTCAACTGTGTCTTTTGGCTGTAGCTCATGAGATATGGATGGAGAGAGATGAGTTTAAAAAAAGAAATTCTTATTTTTGAGCAGAATTTGGAGGAAATGTGAAGGGCTCAGGACAGTTTTTCCAGCCTGCTAAGTATTCTCAAAGGAGAAATGGCCTCAGAATAAAGATCAAATGCAGAGCAAAATTAGGAAAATGTGGATTCAAGGTAAAAGTGAAAGTAAGGTGTTACTATAAAACCTTTTTTAAGACCTCAGAAAAATTTAAGGTGACCCTCATAGACTATCTCAGACACACACAAAATCTCCAGGAATCTTCACAGCACAATTCCTGGTTTTCCTCTATTAAATGAAAGGCTTCTAAGAATCTTCAGGGCTCTGTTCCCCAGCAGCCTCTCAGAGGGCCCTTGATAGAGAAGGACTTCCAAGAGATCTGTGGGCATGGCCTTTGCCTGAATGGGTGGGTTTATAAAACATGTAAAAGAATTCTGTCAGCCTGAAACAACATAAAATGAAGAGACTTTTGAATCCTTGAACTTATGTAGCCACAAAAAAGCTAAAAAACATTCTCAGTTGCAAACATGGGATTCTTTTTTCTGGAAAAGAAAACATGAGTTAGATGGTGGAACCAAGAGGCTGGAGAACAGAAGCCAGAACTCAGAGAAGTACTGCCACTGAGTAACTGGCTCCTGATCAAGGTCCTAGGTTACATGTGCCCTCTGGGCATCAGAATTAGTATGGAGTAGTGACATTTACATGCCTCCTATTACCACCTGCACACTGCCCCCTAGGTTTTTGAATGGGGATATCCATTGAAATTATCCTCTCTCCAAACACTAGGTATTTCGCATGTGTGGGAGGTACATAACTTGTCTATTCAGTTCATAAGTCTTTAGATTGAGAGGAATTGTACCTGAGTTGCCATATCCACGAATATTATTTGCATCTTGAACTGATTCAGATGATTAGATCCTGGACTTTGAATAGTGCTATAATTAGGAAGAGACTTTTGGGATTGTGGGGAAGGGAGTGTTTTTCTTGGATGTGCATTGTTTTGACCACAGAGTAGGTTGTGCCAGATTGAGTTTTTTGCATTTTATTAAACTTTTTATTTTGAGATCCTTATACATTCACATGCAGTGGTAAGAAATAATACAAAGAGATCCATGTCCCATTTATCTAGTTTCCCCTGATAGTACCATCTTACAAAACTCTAGTGCAATAACGTGATCTGATATTCAGAGGGCGCAGGTAACCAATACCTTGATCAGGGCCCAGGCCTAACTAGTGGGAGTACTTTTTTGTATTTTGCATGTAGTCCTTTAGCTCCTTGATTCCAAAATCTTGATAAAACCCATTGATCTAATTCAGATTTCCCCGATTTTACTTGTATTCATTTCTGTGGGTTTATCTAGTTTTGTGTGTGATTTTTATATGTGTAGATTCGTGTATCTACCACCATGCTCCGGTTAGAGAACCACAAAGATTCCTCCTGTTGCTCATTTATAGCCACACCTGCCTCTCCATCCTATTCCCAATTCCTGCCAGATTGATGTCTGTTATATCATTAGCTCACGTTATAAATTAGATATGCCTTGAGAAAAATGAATGGAGATTATATATATGATTATTTTATTAAATTGAGTCTATGAAAATGACCAACAAAGGCTTCAATTTGGACATAGATAAAGCTTGGCTTTTCCAAATTCAGAATTTATCTCTTAATAAAATAAATAACTGTTGTATTTATAAAGGCTATTTGAATTTAGCCTACTATTTGTAACTGCTGTCCAGAGATGGTTTAAAACCCTGATATAAATACTTCATTTGTCTATGGTCAGTTGAATACATAAGTTGGATAATAGTATAATGCCTTTTGCTTTTATTATTTAAATACGTGTACTCTAAATGGTGATATTTGTATTCTATATTGTTTAGCATATTTAGTCAGAAGTAACCAAGTATGAAAAACAATAAGGAAAGCATTTCTAAAGAAAAGAATTGCTTTTTTGTACTACTTTTTAATATCTATTCTACGATACTATTTTGTTGCTATGGGAAGAAAAATAGGCAAAATAATTTGTAAGGAATTTAGTGTTTTTCCTTTTTAAATTTGTGATTACCAGATTATTTCTGGTTTCTTTTCCCTTTTTCCTGTTCCTCTCGTATACTCACCTGTCCCGTGCAATCTTCTCCTATGATTCTGAATTATTTATAACAATGCATGAATCATTATGGAACATTATGATGTGGATTTATTTGCTAACTAAGATACATGTAAGATCTTTAACTTTGTAGCACCTTAGTGTGTGATATGCTTTATTTGTGATCCACAGATAGAAATATCTGAAAACTATTATTACATGTGATTCATCTTATTTCTAGCATCTGACCTACATCTTTTATTTTTAAAGAGGCAGCTGGACCATCTCAACACCACCTTTTTTATTTTGCTCCTTCTTTAGTTAAAAGTATATTTATTGACATTGCCAGACACAAGCCAGGGTGATAAAGAGATAGAAATAAAGAGCCCCAGTGCTTAAGGAGCTTCTGTCCGACAGGGGACATAAATCAATAGATGATTACAATAAAATGTGCTGTGACAGGAAAGTAAGCAGCACATTAGGAAACATTTGTTGGGTGGGCTTTCAACTTCGCCTGCAAAGGTGAGAGGAGGCTTTCAGGAAGAACTTAAGAAGAGATTAGAATTTGTTAAGTTTCATGAGTACATAAAAATTGAGGCCATATTCTTTCCTATATCCCAATTACCTGCTATAGTTCCTAGAAAATAGTGGGCCCCTAATGCATATTTGATGATGGCTGAAAAGCAGAGATGTCTACCTGAATTTTGACAGAGAGTTTTGGAGTGAGTTGAGTGAATAATTGAAAAGAAGCAGCATGTACAAAAGTTTTTGTCCTTGGTAAAGTCCTCTCCTGAGCCAGAAGGTAATCAATCTGTCTGTCTGTCTCTCTCTCTCTCTCTCTTTATCTGTTTCCCTCCCCACCCTCCATAATATCTATAGATGGTGACTGCTGTCTGTTTTCTCTAAGCAAATTGCTGAGGTCTTTGTGATTTGTCCCAGAAGTTAGACAATAAAACAATAATATTTTCAAAATCCCTGTGAAAGGCTCTTCTGGTCTAAAAATTATGCTTGTTTGTTTTTGTTAAAGATTTTTTTATTGAAGGGGTGCTTGAGTGGCTCAGTTGACTAAGTGTCCACCTTAGGCTCAGGTTATGATCCTGGGTCCCTGCTTAGGGGGGAAGGTGCTTTTCCCTCTGCCCCTCCCCCCTGCCCATGCTCTCTCTCTCTCTCTCTCTCTAATAAATAAGTAAAATCTTTTTTTTTTTTAAAAAAAGATGTTTTTATTGAAGAATAGTGGAAAAAATAGAAACGTGCTCCTTTTAGTCTTGAGAAAGTAAAAATGATGTAATTGGATTCCTCATAAAACATTTAACTAATGATGTAAGGGACTTCTGATTGGCTAACATTTTTAGCCTAGATTTTTTGCCTGCAGAAAAAAGAAGTTGGGCATCCTTCGTTTTTCCCTTTCTCCTTACAGTGGTCCCACTGGCAAAGACTTGCCTTCAGGTGTCAGGTATGAGGCGCTCTATTTGCTAGACATTCCCAACTGGCAGCTCCACTGTGGAGTCCTGGATTTTTCAGAGGACTTAAGACTTATTCTCCTCAAAAGAGTAATAGCAGGGGTGGTTAATACCTGGTTGTTGCTTGGTACCATACATGTTTGGAGAATAAAGGCAGTCAGATTTCTTTGCATATCTCATGGGGGAGGGATCATAGTTTTTGTAATTAAGAGACAAAGCAGGGTTTGACCCAGAAGGAACCATTTCTAATATTGGTAAATCATGAATCAGTATAGAAGTAAGACTACGCTTTTTTCAGAGATTTCTTGTAACTTAATATGACTAGAACAAAAGTATGAGGAGGAACCTGAGAGATGAGACTAGATCACTAGGCAGGGGCAAGATCAGAAAGGATTTTGAAGACTATTAAGTTTTGATTTTTACTGAGGGAAAATTGGAGCTGATAGGGATTTTGACTTTACAGAGGTCATAACATGATCAGATTTGTGTTTTAAAAAGTTCACTCAGGGGCGCCTGGGTGGCTCAGTGGGTTAAGTGTCTACCTTCAGCTCAGGTCATGATCTCAGGGTCCTGGGATCGAGCCCTGCATTGGGCTCTCTGCCCACCCGGGAGTCTGCTTTCCCCTCTCCCTCTGCCTGCCTCTCTACTCATGATCTCTCTGTGTCAAATAAATAAATAAAACCTTAAAATAAAATAAATAAAAAGTCCACTCAGGTATCAGTGTGGAGGGTGGGTTGAAGAAAACAAAACTAGAGGTAGGGATGTATAGACCATTACTTCACTTCCTGTGTCTGTGTAACAAAACTACTCCCAAAATGTAATGGTATAAAGCAATCATTTATTCTGCTGATGGATTTCTTGGTGAGGAATTTGGATAGGCTATAGAGGGGAAAGCTGGTCTCTGTGTATTCCATGATATTTGATACCTCTGTAAAAGGCATCACTCCATTATCTTCTGTATGGGAAATTATGATCAGAAGTTTGTTGAAATACCCCCCCCTTTTTTTTTCTGGTTTCTGTCAGATTTTTTTTTATCATGGTATTTGAATATGATGCATCTAGGTATGATATTTATCCTGCTTGATGTTTTTTGAGCAGGTTGAATCTGTATTTTATTTTACTAATTGTGAAAAATTTCCAGCTATTATATCTTCATATATTTTTTCTGTACTCTTTATTTTCTCTTTTCCTCATAGGTATGTTGGACTGTTTATATTGTCACATAGCTCTTGAGTTATCTGTTCTTTTTTTAATTCTTGTATTTTTAAAATTTTTTTGTGTTTTGTATACTCTGTGTTTCACTGAGTGTTTTCTGTTGACTCATTTTCAGGTTGACTGACACTGTCCTCACTGTGTTGAATTTACTGATGAGTTTGTCAAAGGCAGGCTTAATCTCTGTTACCATGGTTTTATTTCTAGCATTTTATTTTATTTTATTTTCCTTTACAGTTTCCATCTCTTTGTTGAAATTTCCCATTTTTTCTGGCTTTTTGTTCACCTTTTCCCATTAAAACATATTAACTTACTAATCATAGATATTTTAAATTTCTTGTCTGATAATGCCAATAATTTTTCCATATCAATGTTCATCTTTATTTTTTGTTGATTGACAGTTTGGCCTTTTTTGGGTCTGTTTTCATTTCTTTCCTTTTTTTTTTTTTTGTAGGCCTTATACTTTTTGGTTGAAAGCTACACATTTTGTGTAGGACAGTAGAGATTAAGGTAAATTTTATTTAGTTTAGAAATTGACATGCCCCCCCCCTTTTTTTTTTCTAGTCCTTTCGTGTATGGGGAGAACTGTTAAGTTAATCTAGTCAGGAGTTTTGGTGGGCATGAATATCAATGCACCATGGGCTTCAGATTTCTTTAGCATTACATTGTGTTCAGGTTGGACACTGGTTTGCTAGGGTTTTACTCAATATCTGATCTGCCTTCAGGTCCAAGTCTTTCATTTGTGAGCCTTAGACAGGGTCTCTTCTTACTATCTGGCACCTCCCCCTAGAAGTGGACTTTTTATTTGTTACTTGATGATTACCAGCCTGGCAATATAGGACAGGGGGTGACATTCTCTGTTGTTCTGATTCAGCCTCAGTGTTACACTAGGGTTGTTTCCTGAGTGTCTGGAGTATCACGTTCTGAGTAATCCTGTCTTATCCCAATGATGGGGAACCACTACTAGTGAATTCAGGATGTTTTTCTCTTCCTCCTTCTCCAGGGATAGAGGGATGTCTTTTCTGGTCTTTTCCCTCAGCTAGGAGTCTTCACCTCTGCCTGAGGGCTATCAGGTTTTTTTGTTCTTTCACTAGTGGTTTAAGATTTTTTGTTTCTTAGTGAAGAGGTAGTGGGTGGGCTGCTTTTCCTATCCTCCAGGCCAGCCACATGAAGAAGCCTCTCTCCATTCTCTTGTTTTCCCCCCAGCTTTTCTTGTGAGCACCCTGTGGAGCTTGTGAGAAGAGTCTGTGAGTAGATGAGCATTACCCTGGATGTTTCTGGCTCCCAGAGATTCTATATTCCATGCTGTTTCACACGCAGCCTTTAGCAATTTGTTAAAAATTTTAGCTAAGTTCTTAGCAGCTTGCATTCCATCTGTCATCTGCTTCAGGTAACCAAGTGCTCACATCCTGTTTCTCCTTGGAGGTGTCTGTCTTTACTTAGATGAGCTCTCTTACAGGTTCTAGAAAATTTGTGTTTTTGGGCACCTGGGTGGCTCAATGGGTTAAGCCTCTGCCTTCGGCTCAGGTCACGATCTCAGGGTCCTGAGATCAAATCCCACATCAGGCTCCCTGCTCAGCAGGGAGACTGCTTCTCCCTGTTCTCTCACTCCTCTCTGCCTATTTGTGATCTCTCTCTCTCTGTCAAATAAATAAAATATTTAAAAAAAAATTGTGTTTTTGTAGATTAACAGCCTTTTTCTGTTGTAAGGTTAGAAACAATACTGTTTTCAGCTTTTACATCTTATGTGTAGGTCCCTCAATATATAATCACACTATTAAAGTGCATCACTTATGATACTTACTAGATTCCTCATGTGACCTGAAAGATCCACAATTCCCACTTTTTCTTTCTGATACATTCCTTTTAAATCTCTGGCTAAAGCCTGATAATTCTTCTTTGCAACACTTCCTTCCCCACCCCAAACATATCTAAGGCCTCTTATGAGAGGCACAGTTTAAAATACATTGCTGGGGAAAGGAAATCCCATTTTTAAGTAGCGAAATCTGGGCCCTAATGTCTGCTCTTCTTTTATTAGTTGATTCATCTAAAATTAATCACTTATATTTATCAATCTAAATATTCACTTTTAAAAGGGATGTTAAAATGTTCATTCCTCTTACAGGATTGTTTCAAGACTCTGAGGTATGGTATGTAAATCTTTGAAAAATGTTAAACTCCATATAAATTGTGACTTTATTTTGATCTTTTCCTATACACTTTCCACTCGTGAGTGCATTTATTTTTACCAAGATTAAGTGAATAAGCTATAATCTCTCTGACTTCCTGGTTTTGACTCATTTAGATAACTTTTAATTATTGGTTTAAAGACGTGGTAAGGGCCTGAATTGGTTTTTGTTTTAGCAACCTTCTGATTTGAGCTTCTCATTCTGTTTCAGAGACTTTCCTATTCTTTTTTTGTGGTCAGAATTTTCTTATCTCAAATTATGTCTTTTTACTTTTATTTCTTCTTTGTTTCTAATAAGTTTGTTGTAATTTTTCCAGGCATCTTGTCATTAGGTGTTTTTAAGAACTTCTCTGAAAAGAATATCTTATTTATTCATAAATTTTTTTGGAAAATTTGGTGACTCCATGGCTGTTTTAGGAGAAAGTCGAGCTTGGTTAACAAGTGTTTAGCAAGTACTCATCCACTTGTACTTTGGATGTCAGTAATCATCCTTCATAGGGACTTAGCAACTAAGATGTTCTGCACCAGTATGGTGGCAAACACAGAGAATGAGTGGACTCACTATCTCCAACTACCACTGCTTCCTTCTTCTTAGAGATGTGGTTCTGTGTTTCCTTCTTTTCCTTCCTCTTCCCTGAACCCTTTTCCCAACTCACATCTCAGTTTATTCTATTTCAAGCAGTATTTTCCCCCTAATATGTACATATTTACATCTTATTTAACTTTTCTTCTTTTCTAAATATGGTTTAGTTATTACGCTAAAATCTCTTTTGCTCATCCTCTTATATATAAAGAACCTCAAATAACCCTAATCAGAAATTGGAAGGGTCTGAATACCATTACTAGTTTAATTGCATTAAGAATGAAGTGTTCATACATTTAATGGAATGTATTTAATGGAAACATATTTGATGGAAATGAGACAAAATATAGTATTAGCCCGTGGCAGGGGGTGCTAGGAACACCCCAAAATTCAGTGATTTGCTAGAAAGACTCACAGAACTCCACATATAGTCATACTCAGTGATATGATGACTAAAGCAAAAGCTTATAAAGAAAAAAAAAAAGCCAGGAGAAGGATGGAGGAAAAGGGAAATAGGCTCACAGGGGGAATTCTGGAGGAATCCAAATTTAAGCTTCCAAGAGCCCTTTCTTAGTGGAGTCACACAAGTTGCACTGAATTACTCCAGCAGCTACTTGTGATAACAAATGCAAAATGTCCACCAGGGAAGCTCATCTGAGTTCGGTGTCAAAGGTTTTTATGGGGGACTAGTCATATAGGCACCCTCTGCCTAGTATATTCCAAAATTCAGACTTCTAGAAAGAAAGCAAATGTTTAGTAGGAACCATATTATATTGTTTCAGGGGCACCTGGGTGGCTCAGTTGGTTAAGTATCTGCCTTTGGCTTAGGTCATGATCTCAGGGTCCTGGGATGGAGCCCCACAGTGGGCTCCTTGCTCAGCAGGGAGCCTGGTTCTCCTGCTGCCTCTGCTGTTTCCCCCACTTGTGCTTTCTGACTCTATCTCTCTCATGTGCGCTTTCTGTCAAATAAATAAATAAAATATTTTTTAAAAATAAACATATTGTTTGTACCACAGTTTACGCATAGTGAGCTATCATTTTGTGACTGTTAAGAACCTTCCTGAAATAAAAATTCCCCAAAACCAGCCAGAGGCCAGCCTTACGCACAGGCCTTTCGAAGGATGTCAACCTCAAGTCTGTAATTTTTTTTTTTGAACATTGCAGTTAGACTATAAAGGTCCTTCCAGAAAGCATCCAAAAGTTCTATTCAGAGTCAATACTCTATTCAGAATCAGAACTCTGGTATGTTCCCTCATGTTCTGCTAATTGAATAGACACTAACATTTGTTACAAACTATTACAATATTCTTAGGAAATAATTTTCTATTACTTTTCACCTCAAATAGTATTTCTATTACTATGAGTTTAGAAGGCTTTTATATAAAGCCTAGAAATTTGATAACAAGTTTTTTATATAAAACTTCCAATTTTGAAAAAACTGATCTGCAAATAAAATTTTAGAATAAAACCTAGTTTTAGGATTTTCTTAATTGCAGTATGCAGAAAAGGAAAAAATTACAGTAGATTGGATTCATTGGGGGAAGGCCTTAAGAAGGAAAGTGAAATTGAACTGAAGAGGGTGGGGGTGGGAGGACATAGGATATGCCAGGGAACCCGAATAGCATGACTAAGGGAACATTGAGGATGTGGTGGGTCGGAGAGGAGAGGTACTTGTGTATTATTACTCTGAAGCAAACATAAACTTACAATTACTTTTTTTTTTAAGATTTTATTTATTTATTTGACAGAGAGAGATTACAAGTAGGCAGAGAGGCAGGCAGAGAGAGAGGAGGAAGCAGGCTCCCCGCCGAGCAGGGAGCCCAATGCAGAACTCGATCCCAGGACCCTGAGATCATGACCTGAGCCAAAGGCAGATGCTTTAACCCACTGAGCCACCCAGCCACCCAGATGCTTTAACCCACTGAGCCACACTAACCCACATAAGTGTAAGTCCCCTTACAATTACTTTTTGCATCAGTTCTCTTGAGACACAGATGTCTGATCTGTGTATTTTCTGTTTTTGTAGATTCTAAAACTATTTCTAGGATGACCTACTTTTCTTATTTAATAGTTTGTATGAAGTATAAGTATTATATATTTTTCTTTTGTTACATTTCATAATCTTAAAGTACTTAACTCATAAAGTTGTTTTGAAGATTTAGCAAGATATGTGAAAAAGACAGGTGAAACTATTTATGGCTATCATTTAAAAAATTATAGCTTTCTCATCCTAATGAGTTAAATTGGGCATATACTTTAACATATAATTTTTATTATGTATAGAATTTCTGGGCACAGTAATATTATATATCTGCCTCAGTTTGCTTTTACTTGCCCTCCTTTTACCTGCCTGCAGACTCATACCATAAGGTCTTCTTGCTGCTGAACATTATAGTTATTTTATTTTATAGTGTAGGTGTCTAGCATTTACATATGTGTTGGTTTTGGTTTTCCTGCTTCTTCATATCACATAGGTTCTTTATTTGGCCTTTGTTTCCTATGTTTTCCTTTGGCTCACCACTCAATTATTTGGAGAGCAAGTTTTATAAAAGTAAATCTTCTGTACTGCTGTTTCCTTGCAGTATATATGCAGCAAATTTTATAAAAGTAAATCTTCTGTACTGCTGTTTCCTTGCAGTATATATGATTTTAAAATAGAATTTAAAAGGGCTGTCAATTATAGGATAGCAAGCTATATAACAAAAGTCCTTTCTTTGTGCTAGTAAGAGTTAGAAAATATTTCATGAGTGCCCATTGCCTAGCCTAAAGCTGCCTGACACATTGTAATTATGTATTAATATTTGACTTACTATGAAAAATTGAGTATATTATCTTATCCTTTCAAATGTAAGATATATTGCAAGAATTATTAGAAATTCAGCCAAATAATCATTGTCTGATAATACAGTAAAACTCTTGGTGAACATCTAAATGAGACATTAAAAATGTGAGACCAAATATTTGAATATGTCACTGATCACTACAAAAAATACCACGGAACTATTAATGAATAGCTCAATATTTGGCTGATTTACTCTCTTCTTTCCAGATTTCTAATGTATATAGAAATATCCTTAAAGGTCATTAAATAAATGTTATACTGACTAACCTGTTTCAAATTAATTTTTAACCATAGAGACTGCTATAATATAGTTATTATAATTAAAAATTCAGTATTCAAATATTATATTTACTATCGGATGTATTAACAATAGTTAGTAGAAAACTGCATTTGGTGAAGCTGGATTTGAAATAAATTCTAGGCTAGAAAATTACTGTGGGTGGAAGTTTCTGGAATGACAAGGGCATTGGTAGATAATTATGAACAAAAATGCCATTTGTTCTGTTTAAAAGCCAAGAAAGTGTAGCTTAATTGAAGTGTCTACTTTTTAGGATGAAGGAGAAACATACATGTGGATAGCATCTATTTATGTGTTTAATTAACTAGTTTTCAGAATAGTTCCTCCATTTGTTATTTATATTTTACAATATTATCCATATGTTAAAATAGGATGGTAACATATATGATCATATGTGTTTACTAGCAAATGTCAGTAATCATTAGAAAATTTTCCTTTCACTTATTTGTGTCACTTGTATATATTCTACAAATGAGAGATGTGTGATAGAAAGTTATATGTTTAATAAAAGTCTAATACAAAAATTGAGTATATATACATTAGGTTTAATATAAACTATTTTCAGGAGAATGCTTGCTTTTTGTGAATTTAGAAGAATACATATTGAACCAATTATTTTTCAAATGATTAAAATGGAAGTCTCCTCTTTGGTACCATAAATTGTTTAAAGTATAATTTCATCAAAATAAAGACAACTTAATTTTCTTAACTATTTGATTTTGTTTTTGATATATTTTTTAAAGTTTGTAAAGAGAAAAAAGTGGCAACTCATAGACTTGAACCCTAAACAAAGAGGAATGCTTTTGTCTTGTGAGGTTGGCTTTTCTTAGACAAAACAACCAGAGCTTTAACTTAATACTTAAACAAACTGTGCTTATATTTCAGAAGAAAATCTATTTACTTTGAGATTCAGTTTGTTAAGAAACCCTTCAAAAAACTGGGAAGTGCAAAGCCTTAGCTGAGATAGGACTTGACTACCACTGATAAGAACATTTCTATATTTTTGCTCTACTAAGCTTTACATCTAAATTTCTTTTTTTTAAAAGATTATTATTTATTTATTTGAGAGAGAGAAAGAGAGAGGGAGCGAGAGCATGAGAGGGGAGAAGCTCAGAGGGAGAAGCAGACTCCCTAGGGAGCTGGGAGCCCGATGCGGGACTTGATGCAGAGACTCTGGGATCATGACCTGAGCTGAAGGCAGTCGCCTAACCAACTGAGCCACCCAGGTGCCCCAAAATTTCTGAATTAAAAAAAATTCATTAGAATTTATAGCTAAGGGCGCCTGGGTGGCTCAGTGGGTTAAAGCCGCTGCCTTCAGCTCAGGTCATGATCCCAGAGTCCTGGGATCGAGGCCCACATCGGGCTCTCTGCTCAGCAGGGAGCCTGCTTCCTCCTCTCTCCTCTCTCTCTGCCTGCCTTTCTGTCTACTTGTAATCTCTCTCTCTGTGTCAAATGAATAAATAAAAATCTTTAAAAAAAAAAAGATTCTTAAAAAAAAGAATTTATAGCTAAAATAAAGTTTAAATTAATCCAGGTATTTATTTTTGAAGCAACTATATGACCTTCTCATGTTTCAGATTGCTTTTCTGTACATATCCTTGCTTGAAAGGAGCCAATCAAATGGGAAATATTGAGAGAGGGCACAGAGAAAGACTGCATTATGTGAATAAGACTACTCTTTTTAGATTTTTTCTACAAAACATAAAATACACTTTATCTCCTTGTACTCATATACTTTAAAAAAAATCACTGTACTATGCTCAAATTTAGGTAACAAGTAGCTATAAGTAATAGATTTTCCCAAAGAGAAACATTTTCCTCTGTCTTCCATGGGCAAAAGTCATCGTTTTTTTCTCTCTACTGTTTTTAAAAGGCTGAAATTGAATTTTTCAACTTAGTAGTTACTCTTACTCTCACTGGATATTTCCTCTTGGCTCTGAAGTGTCCTATTAACATGGTACAGCCTCCACAAAATTGTAAGGTATAAAGTAACAGATATTTAGGGCTAAAAATGACTTTTCGGGTCATCTAGTCAAACACCTTCATTTTATATTTAACCGAGATGTCAGTTCAAGCCTTCTGTCCATCCTGTTGCCTCTTTGCTACACATATCCTGAAGGATTATATGCTCATGGTTACTTCCAGCTTCAAATTTGGGGCCTCAGGGACTCTTAATCTTACTTGCACTTTATCCACTAATCCATTTTTGTTTATTATATAGACCTTGGCAATAAATGCTGTGATTGAATCGCAATCAGTTGGTGCCTTTCAGGTAGTAGGCCATTAATGTACCTATGAAAACCAGAGTAGTGGACTGTATATTTGACCTATAAAATATGTGTTGTTTTATTTTAAGATTTTATTTATTTATTTATTTGAGAGAGAAAGAGAGAGAGCCCATGCAAGCATTAGTAGGGGAGGGGTAGTGAGAGACGGGGACAGAATCTCAAGTAGACTCTGCTGAGCATGGAGCCTGGTGCAGGGGGCTTGACCCCATGACCCTGAGATCATGACCTGAGCCAAAACCAAGAGTGGGACACTTAATCAACTAAGCTACTCAGACACCCCTAAAATCTATGTTTTTACCTAATTTTCTCCTGAATTACTTGGTGTTCTAGGTAGAAAAGTAGAATATTTTGTATTTGGTCTATATTTTTTCCTTCATTTTTAGATTTAAGACATTAAATGGTATAAAGACCCCCATTATGAACATAATTATTTTGAAGATTATCTTTAATCATTTATGCCTTTAAAAAATAGGGTACTACGGGGGAGTGTGGGCAGGAGGAAAAAAATAGGATACTGGGGGCGCCTGGGTGGCTCAGTCATTAAGCATCTGCCTTCGGCTCAGGTCATGATCCCATGTGGGATTGAGCCCCACATCGGGCTCCCTGCTCAGCGGGAAGCCTGCTTCTCTCTCTCTCATTCCCCCTGCTACTGTTCCCTCTCTCGCTGTGTCTCTCTCTGTCAAATAAATAAATAAAATCTTTAAATAAAAATAGGATACTGGGATAATAGTATATAATTCAAAGCTGAACACTATAAAATCACCATTGGGTGTTAACATATGATGTCATTTTTGTTTGTTTGTTTGTTTTTTGTTTTTTTAGTAAAAGGCGTTAGATCTATTCAATCTGAAGAGAAACCAGAGTATAACATATGGTGTCATTGCATGTCCTTGCCTTCTAGTCATAAAACCTTTTCTTTCCTCACTTACGCATCAGAATTTTTTTTTAGGAGAATCCCAGTTAAAATATTTTGCCTTACAAATACCTTGATATTAAACAGACATATACTTGATGTAATATGCTAGATCTGAGACTATACTTAAGATATCTGTGTTGTCATCATCATCATTATCATGTCTAATAAGATATTGGTCTCATCTACAGCCAACCTACCAGGGTTACAAATAATTCTGATACAAAACAGAAAAACAATAAAATGTGGGGATATGAAAATACAGGATTGGAAGACTAGACACAGTGATGTCCTTTTCCCAGCTAAAAATTAAGATTTGCAGTCTGAAATCAGAACATAGACAACCAGTATGTTGGTGCCTGGTGGCTCAATTGGTTAAGCATCTGCTTTTGGCTCAGGTCACTGATCAAGCCCTGCTTCTCCCTGTCCCACTCTCCCTGTTTGTGCTCTCTCTCTCTCTCTGTGTCAAATAAATAAATAAAATCTTAAAAAAGAAAGAAAGAAAGAAAGAAAGAAAGAAAGAAAACCAGTATGTATTTTGATTTTGGTGAGAAGCTGTCACCTCCTTCATCCTTCTTCCCTTCAGGTCTGTCTCAGTAGGTACTCAGTAAAATGTTCATGAGTTTGAGTTGCATTTGTAGTTAGCATGGCTAATGGTGCTTGACTGTCCACCTGAATAAAGCCAAGATTGTGACCTAATGTACGTTCTCCACTGTTTTGGGTATATCACTCTGATTCTCTTTCTTCCCCTACCAGCACAGCCTCTGTATTTTTCTTTTTTTTTTTTTTTCTTGTAATTGCTATATAGTTAGACAGATTTCTCTTAGAAAAAAAAGTAGTAAACTGTTTCTGTAGTTCTGCTTTAGTATCTTGATTTACAGAAATTATAATTTATAGAACTATAGGGATTTTTATGCTATGAAAGCCTCTTAGTCCAACCACATACCATCCCTTCCCCAAAATTCAAATTTTCAAAATGGAAACCAACAAGTAGTAATTTTTGTTTGTTTTACAGAAAATTTCTTCAAGGTCTATTGAAATAGTAAGCTTTCTTAATACATTATGTGTTATTTCTAGGACATTTACTCAGTTGGGACTAGAGGACAGATAAACTGAAAACTGAGTTGTTGATTTATTGCCAAATTAAGATCAGAAATTAAGATAAAACATTTCTTAAATTAAAAAATTATACTTACTGGTAAGTTCTCATGAATACATCTTCAGCACAGAAAAGGCCTATTTGTAATGCATTCTTGTGAACTTAATGACCATATGTTATAATTAATTTAAAAATTGTCACTGGCAGTTGGTCAGGACAGACACTGGTGAAACTGTTCGCCAGGTAGTATCTTGGTGCTGTTCAGCAGCTTCCTTTCCTTATTGTGAAGGCTTTTATCTGAGGTGCCAAGGACTGTTTTTACTCTTAGCTACTTGAAACTATAGGGTAGAACCCGCATCTTTTATAACCAGAATATGTCCACTCCAGTTTCTGCAGTGGATGAGGACAGAAACAGCTAAGATTAAAATTAAAAACATAATGAAGTCACTCATCTTTGCACCATCCTCAATGAGATGTGTACCTTTTAATGTAATGTGACTTCTGTTTCCTTTGTCAGTCCTCCTCTTCTTACATCTTAACACTCTGAACTGCTGCCTTGCTAATTTTTCTCTTTTGCTCTCATAATTGATTTTATTGTCCTCATTAGGATGACTCTCCAGTCTCTCTCAACGTTTAACCTTACTTCTCCAGTTGGTCTTTTGGACCTTTATACTTGTATATCATTGTGCCACTTTAAACTCAATGATTTAAAAATAATTAAAGTCGCCCTACCCCTAGCCAAAACTAAACAAACAAAAATTTATGAAAAAACAGTAAGAAACTTGTTTGTCCCTTCTAATACTCATAATTCTTTTTCTGATGTCATCTTTTCTCTATTAGCTAACATTGGACTCTTCTCTCTCTCTGCCAACATCCTCTAAGTGATCTTTGGCTCTTGCCACCTTCCCTGCTACCAGACTAATAGTTACCAAATTACTGCTTTAATTAAGTAGTTCCTCTACCCAAAAATGTTTAAGGATTTCTTAGTACTTTCAGGAAGACAGCCAAATTTCTTTACCTGACATTAAGTTTTCTGATTATCTGCTCCTATTCTCTGTTTATTAAGTTTCTACTCCCATGTACTTCAGCCATGTTTGCTTGCAGATTTTCTGTGTATATGCATTAAAGCTATGCTCAAACCCATTACTTTAAAAAATCCAGCCCTTTCTGAGTCACATGGCTTTGGAAATGTTTCTCTGATGTTTTCTAACAGTCAACCGCTCTCTCCACCTGTTAAATTTAATCCATCCTTTGACCACCTATCCTAGATACCATTTTCTTCATAAGGCCTTTCTTGATTACTTCAAAGGATATACTCCAAATAGGACTTATCTTTTACTTACGCATATATAGCAATGGCTATGAACAAAAATAAATTTTAATTATTGGCATAATTTGTTACCACTATATAGTTGTAAACTTCTGGTACATATAAGCATTTAATATATAAGGCATGATTAGCTATTTTAGTGTACTTCATTTGAGTGGAAGACAGTATAGTATAATCACCAAAAGTGATTTGGAGTCAGACAGATGGATAGATAATAGGTTTATATCTAGGTTCTACCATTTCTATGACATGTGACCATGTAACACAAGCAGTATGTTAATGAACCTCTCTGAGGCTTTATTTCCTGATCTTTAAAATAAAACGTGAATTTTTATTAAAGTGTAACACACGCACAAGTTATAAGCATGTATAAATACTTTTAATTCTTTCAGCTTCTCATTTACTTTCTGCCGATACATTTTTTCTAAAGATTATTTATATATTTTATCATGGAGAGCAGATTTACTTCACCAAAGTTGATTGATTGGCCCATTTTCCATTGAGGAACATGCATAAGAGAGTATGATAGCAGAGAGAAACAGTATCACAGAAGATATCCATACCTTTGGGGTCTTTCCCTTTCCAAGAAGTGATGGCAAGAAGTTCATTGCAGGTCAGTGTTACTCCTTGACTGCCTCTTTGTATCTTCTTCCTCCTGGCCAGACTGAGTGAGTGGAGCATGCATGGCAAAAATATAACTTGGTTTTTTGGTAAGGTATTATGATAATAAGTAATTAGAAATTAATTTTTGTCCAACACATTCTGGAGTCTGTCTCTTGAGTGTTCTCAGGTAACAATGTCTTTAATGAGCAGAGTTCTTTTAATTTTTAATTTTTTAACTTTAATATTTTTTAGAGAGCACAAGCACACATGCACGAGCAGGGTGGGGAGGGGCAGAGGGAAAAGGTAGAGAAAAAACGTTAAGCAGCCTCCATGCCCAGCATGGAGCATGAAGCTGGGGTCCGTCTCACAACCCTGAGATCATGACCTGAGTTGAAATCAAAAGGCACATGCTAAACAGCTGAGCCATGTAGGCGCCCTTTGTTTTGTTTTTTAATGTAGTAATCTGTTGACAATTCACATAGCTGATTATTTAAGTAGATTCCATTTTCATTATGTAGTACTCCTTTGAGATATTCAAATTTCCCCTCAATTTTTAAAAACGGAAGTGATGTCTGGAACAAAATTGCATTGACAGGAAGGCCATTACTGTTTTGATTTTGTGCTACAACAGTTCTGGATGATGTAGGAAGGTATTCAAGCATTCTGGATAACTGGTGTGATGTAATGGATGGCTATTCTTGAGCATGTGCAAGATGAAGATTCTTTTTCCAAAGGGCGTTTTACGTCTGTTTCCAGTTAGGTTCCTTGGATGTATTTTCAACCATTAGGAAGTTACTTTATAAATATATTTATCCAGTTGTGAATCAGTGTGTTTGAACAGCCTTATAAAGGCAGATTTTGCTTATAATCAAATTTTCATCTGCATCAGAAGGAATACCAGTGATGCTTTTGAGTAAGCTGTAGTATCATCACACATTCTTTTAAATCTGTGAAATAAGGTGTCTTTTTAGTTGAATTTGGATCTGTATTAAATACTGATGGTTAGGGCGCCTGGGTGGCTCAGTGGGTTAAAGCCTCTGCCTTCGGCTCAGGTCATGATCTCAGGGTTCTGGGATCGAGGCCTGCATTGGGCTCCCTGCTCAGCGGGGAGCCTGCTTCCTCCTCTCTCTCTGCCTGCCTCTCTGCCTACTTGTGATCTGATCTCTCTCTCTGTGTCAAATAAATAAATAAAAATCTTAAAAAAAATAAATCTCTAAATACTGATGGTTAAAGCATTGTTCTTAAGTTTGTTCATAAGTAATAAATTCCAGATTTTAGAATGAATGGAGATATCTGTGTAAAGAAGCATTAGCCTGCAAAAAGGACCAGACAGAAAAACATCGTTTGTTTGCTTTTTTAAATTGAGGAATAATTGCCATATAACATTATATTAGTTTTAGGTGTACAATGTAATGATTTATATTTGTATATATCGTGAAATAACACCACTATAAGTTAGTATCTGTCACCATATATAGTTAAAATATTTTTTCTTGTCCTGAGAACTTTTTAAGATCTACTCTCTTAGCAACTTTTTTTTTTTTTAAAGATTTTATTTTTCCATTTGACACAGAGAGGGAGAGAGATCACAAGTAGGCAGAGAGGCAGGTGGAGAGAGAGGAGGAAGCAGGCTCCCTGCTGAGCAGAAAGCCCAGATGTGTGTTCTGCGGGACTCAATCCCAGGACCCTGAAATCATGACCTGAGCTGAAGGCAGAGACTTTAACCCACTGAGCCACCCAGGCGCCCCTCTTAGCAACTTAAAATTAAGAAAGCATCATTCTTTTTTATTGTGGTTTCATTGTAACAAGGATATTATGGGTAGGTTGGAAAGAGCTTCTGACTTTGTCAGTTGTGAGTAATATATTTAACTTTGAAAGGAAGTATGCTTTCTAGTGTTACATTGCAGAAGAGCTATGTAAAATGATTAATAGTATATTAAGAAAATACATTTAAATGGGACACCTGGGTGGCTCAGTGGGTTAAAGCCGCTGCCTTCGGCTCAGGTCATGATCCCAGGGTCCTGGGATTGAGGCCCACGTCGGGCTCTCTGCTCAGCAGGGGGCCTGCTTCCTCCTCCTCTCTCTCTGCCTGCCTCTCTGCCTACTTGTAATCTCTCTCTCTGTGTCAGATGAATAAATAAAATCTTAAAAAAAAAAAAAGAATACATTTAAAATAAAATAAAAATACTTTTTAATATTTCATATAACCATTTAGACTCTTGAATTTTAGTTTATGTACTTCAAAAAGAAAAAATGTTAACAGAGAGAGGTAATATGAGTAAAGGAGTAGGGTACAAAATAGTAACACTGTCTGAACAGCTACCAAAGAACAGAAGTCTAAAAAAAGCTAATGAGATCTATAGTAAGTAGATGCTTACAAGGAAAGAATGGTTATAGACACAGATTTTTCTCCTTTTTCTTTTCTCATTTTTGCTGCAGCATGTTTTATGATTTACTTTTACTTGTATAAATTACTTTTGTAAACTTGTAATTTACTTTTGTAATTTACATCTTATCTTTCCTATTCTTAAATATCCTGCTTTTCTCTTTTATCTAGTTTCTTCTCTTTTCCTTTTTTTACATTTCCCCCTTCGCATTCTTTCTTTTAAATTGCTTTCCATACCTTTTTTTTAAAGTTTATTTATTTATTGATTTTTAGTGATCTTTACACTCAGTATAGGGCTCAAACTCACAACCTTGATATCAAGAGGCCCACATTCTTCCAACTAAGCCAGCCAGGTGTCCCACTTTCCACACCATTAGTACTTTTTGTCTTTGGCCCTTTCCTTTGTTCTTATTAAATTTGCATATATTTAAAAAAGCTAATGGATGCCAGGCTGGCTCAATTGGAAGAGCAGGAGACTCTTGATCTCAGGGTTGTGAGTTCAAGCCCCACATTGAGTGTAGAGATTACTTTAAAAAGCCTAAAAACAATTTAAATTCAATCATATAGCATCTCTTTATAAGTAAAATTTATTTTCTAATTAACATAATAGGTCAACATGGTTTTTGTAATGCCACTGGATCCTTTTCAAGCACTGATGTTCGTTCTTTGGAATGTTGGAGTGGCAAGCAAGAACAATGACCAGAGTATTTCATTGAATGGTGTCAGGGTGGGTGGCAGGCACTCTTGTGGCTGGCTCTGTAATTCAAGCAGCCTCTGATTCTCATTTGGAGGTAGATGGTAATGTGGCATCTTTGACCTGTTATTTAGTCTATACAAATGCAGTTGCTAAATATGGGAGAATTTAATTTAAATGAGTAATTATAAAATTATGACATTATTTTTGTAAAGCTCGTTAGTGTACTCTTGGTCTGTTTACCTGGGTTTAAATCCCATTTGAATCATTTACAAACTGTCTCATTTGGGGCATGTTTCTTAATTCCTCTAAATCTTCTTTTTCTCTCTTAAATGGGGCTAATAATAGTATGTTTTTAATAGAGGCGTTAGGGTTAAATATGATAATTTATATGATGATGACTGTGCTTATTGTGATTAGCATGGAGTAATGTGTAGAGTTGTTTCATCACTATGTCCAACACCTGAAACTAAAGTAACACTGTAGTTTAATCATACTTTAGAAAACCCTTAAAGATATGATTAATTCATATAATGTTTTTAATACAATCTGGTATGTAGTAAGCATTTAATAATGTTAGCTGCTACCTCAGCTATTGCTATTATAACTAGTACCCTACTATTTTTATTAAGTTATTATGTTACATTTGAAAGTTAATCTCAACATGAGGCAAAAGAGGTGGAAAAGGATATAATAATTTATGTGGGGCTACTATTAAACTTTTTGGCTCAACAAGTTATGTGGAAATTGTAATTTTTATGTGGGAAAATATCAACCAGTTTTATTGGTTTTTCAGGACAAATGACTTTGCCCTCCTAATTTTGTTCTTATACTTTTTTTTCTCTTTGTAAGCCACTACATTGGATACTTTAAGTTTATTCTTGTCAATTCTTATTTTATCTGTAAACTAGTCACTGATGGCCACTGTGAGGGTGTGATTTCAGAGCCACTTAAGAATAAATAGCATAATATTTTCACTATGCATTATTATTTTGAAGAAATTATATTGTATTTTCTCTCTAAATAACCTAGAACTTTTAAGTAATCTTTAAATGTTGAGAAATTTTTCACTTAAAGGTATATGAACATATCTGATGTGATAAATATTTGCCAATATAGAAGTTTTATGGAAGGGAAGAAAGGAGACTCTTTAGGACCAGTGAGTCAATGAAAATATGCAATGTTAAGCAGTGCAGGAAGGGAGCTCAGATTAGTTTAGCATGGTAGTATAACCTTGGGAAACTGAACATCCTACTGATGTAGCTCCAGGTGAAGACTGATGTTTTTCTGTGCTCAGCAGAGACAGGCATTTCTCCTGCACCAGTGCCAAGAGTCAGAGATAGATGAAAGGTAAGAAAACTTCCAGACTTACAGCAAAAGCAGGAAAAAATTAATACATTTCAAAAACAATACATTTCAGACTCATAGAAATGGAAAAGCTTGAGGGGAGAAGTTCTTAAAGTCTGTGTGCATCCAAACATCTAGACTAGGGTGGAACACGCAGTGTATGGCACAGGAGTATCAGATAAGGTCAGGTCTAGGACTTTGCCTCTTTGCCTTAAATATTTTCTTTTTTCAGTCTAGTGTGTAGAGTTTTGTGATTGGTGGCTAGATCACGGCTTGGAGATTTGGCAAGTAATTCTAAATGTTTGTTTCGGTTCCTCTCAATTAATTTTGAGAAGAATTTTTTTAAAACCTCCTTCAGGTGTTCATTAGAAACACATGAATCCAGGTGGACTCAACTACTTAGATTTAATGTAATTTCATGTAGAACTCTGGTTAATATCCTAAATTAATTACACATAGCACATCAAATTTGTCATCAAATGCCAAATTAAAAGGTGGTAAAGAAGAAGTTCAGGGTGCTTTTCCAAAGTGTAGCTGTCCAATCAATAAAACGATTGCATTCAAGAAAATATTTGAGAGAAGTTTATAGTTTAATCTTTCCTGGACTGATTTTTAAGAAAACAAGGGAATCTCACATTACAAAAACAGAGAAACAAGAAAAACACACATTGAGTTCCAAGAGGATAAGCAAACTTATTAATTAAATGTTTAGGGACACCTGGGTAGCTCAGTCGGTTAAGCATCTGTCTTCATCTCAGGTCATGACCTCAGGGTCCTGGAATCTAGCCCCACATCGGGCTCTCCTTGAAGATTCTCTCCCTCTCCCTTTGCCCCTCCCCATGCTTACCCTCTTTCTCACTCTCTCTCTTTCTCAAATAAATAAAATCTTTAAAAAAAGTGTTTAGTCACACTATAGCTGACATGTTAATCTTAGGTCATATTTATGTTGTGCCATATATAATAGTGATATATGTATTTTTATGTTTACATATAAGCCTTGTATAATCAATGTGCAGAACATATATGTATGTTTATTTTAAATGTATCATGACTTTATATTGTAAGGAAGTTTAATGGTATTTTTTTAAGTTTGTGGCTTTTTTTGTTTGTATTACATTGTATTTATTATATTTATTTTGAAATTAAGATAAAGGATAGGAACATATTCCTTAATTATAGCTTTTTCTATGAAAACATAATTCATTTTTTGATAATGTACCTTCTAGTTGTGAACAAGGTAAAATTTGTGGTCAGTGGCTGAACTTGAGAGATTCTGCCCCTCTTCCCCCAACCTCATAAGGTAGAAGTTTATTTTTCACTCAAAAATATCTGGGCTGATTTGAGGGCCCCACAAGTATCATAAGATCAGGCTTCTCCTTTCTTGTTGCTGTCCCAGCTTCAACACAGTCTTTATCTAATGGTCCAGTTTTACTTGTATTCCAGTCAGCTAGAAAGAGGAAAGAAGGTTATGATAAGAGAGGGCATATCCTTTTCATTGAAAGGAATGACCTAGAATATACATATCACTAATGTCCAGATCTCATTGGCCAGAACTTAGTCATATGTCATCTCTAACTATAGGAGAGGCTGGGAAGTTTAGTCTTTTTTTTTTTTTTAAATGATTTTATTTATTTGAGTGAGAGAGAGAATAAGAGCATGAAGTGGGGTGGGGAAGAAGCAAAGGGAGAAGCAGACTCCCCACGGAGCAGGGAGCCTGACTTGGGGCTTGATCCCAGGACCCCAGGATCATGACCTGAGCCAAAGGCAGATGTTTAACCAACTGAGCCACCCAGATATCCCTCGGAGATGTAAAATTTAGCCACTATGAACATGTGTTCACTTGAAAATTACTGTAATTTGGGGGCGCCTGGGTGGCTCAGTCATTAAGCATCTGCCTTCAGCTCAGGTCATGATCCCAGGGTACTGGGATTGAACCCCACCTTGGGTTCCCTGCTCAGTAAGGGTGGGGGGAGCCTCCTTCTCCCTCTCCCTCTCCCACTCCCTCTGCTTGTGTTCCCTCTCTTGCTGCCTTTCTCTCTGTGTCAAATAAATAAATAAAATCTTTAAAAAATAATTTAAAAAAATAAAAATTTAAAAAAATTACTGTAATTTTGTAAGAGGGAAAGGGATTTGGGGGAGAAAACTAGAAATGACTGTTAGAAAAATGTTGAAGCCAAAAACAAGAACTGCTTTTAACTATCTGGAAAAGCCTGGTGTTCATTTAATTTATCTAAGGTTGAGGATATAATTACATAATGAAACTTTGCTATTAAAAATCAGGTTTTTAAAAATTAAAAAACTTTAGGTAATATTTGATAAAATTCCTCATTTCTGTGTATTGGTAAGGAGATGTAGAAATGTGAAGTGTCTTGCCAAGGTCAGACGTGGTTTTCGGTTAAGTCCCACTAAATCCCAGTCAAGAATTTCTTTTAGTTGGTTAAAAGCATAGACTCTGGGGGCACCTGGGTTGCTCAGTGGGTTAAGCCTCTGCCTTTAGCTCAGGTCATGATCTCAGGATCCTGGGACCGAGTCCCGCATCAGTCTCTCTGCTCAGCAGGGAGCCTGCTTTCCCCCCTCTCCCTCTGCCTGTTGCTCTACTTACTTGTGATCTCTCGCTCTCTGTCAAATAAATAAATAAATAAAGCATAGATTCTGAAGCCTAGGTTCCAATCCTAGCATCCCTTTATCTGTGTGGTCTTGTTACTTAATTTCTGTATGCTTTATTTTATATGTTGATAAAATAGGAATAATAATGATATTTATAAAAAATACTGATTATGGGGATTTAATGAGTGTGTGTATATATATGCATATATATATATGGGATAGATAGAATAGTGCTTAACATATACTAAGTGCTATCTGTGAGTTATATACTGTACTCATTGATATTTTTAGGGGCTTAACATTATATATTTTGCTTGAGTATAAAAGTAGTCCAGAAAAAATAATGCTTGAAATTTTTTAAGTTTTTGAAAGTAGCAGAGACTGATAATTATTCTTTAACAACAGATGACCCAAAAAAGAAAGAAAAGGTGAGGAAAGGAAAGGGGAAGGGGAAGAAAAGGGAAGGAAAAGGAAAGGAAAGGAAGAAGGAGGGAAGGAAGAATAGAAAGAAAGAGGTGCAAGTGGCAGGGGGGAGGAAGGCAGGCAGACTTGAAAGGAAGGAAAAGGAAACAGACCATGCGGCTTGGCACTAGGGAGTCTGAATGCTAATATGAAGGAAACTCTCCACTAAGTAGAGATGTAATGTGAACCTGGGCATATTATAATCTCTCTGGAGAGATTCTCCTATTTTTTATGAAGGAAAATCTCAGTTTCCTCATTTTCATTTCCATATGCAGAGTTGAGCTAAAGAATCTCTAGCATCCCAAATCTGATGTTAAAAGTATGTGGTATGTGCCCTGAAATGCCAAGAATGCAAAGAAATAGAATTCTTGCACAAATTCCCCTTTTACCAATGCCTTATCTCCTTTTTTTTTTTTTAAGATTTATTTATTTATCTTAGAGAGAGAGAGCATGAGTGGAAGGGGCAGAGGGAGAGGGAAAGGGAGAGAGAATCCACAGCAGACTCCACACAGAGTGTGGAGCCTCTCATGGGGCTGGATTTCACAACCCTGAGCTGAGATCACAAACTGAGCCGAAATGAGTAGGGCCCTTAACTGGCTGTGCCGGCCAGGCAGCCCTCTCCTTCCACTTTTATAGAACACTGTCCCAAGTCAAGCTATTACATTTTGCCTCAAACTCTACTTTGTCCAGTATTATACCAGCTTTCTTTTGGTTGGCATCTATATAGCTTTTTTCTTTTTACTTAAAATTTCTATATCCTTATATTTAAAGGTTATTTCTTGCTATTAGCATAGTAGTTGACCCTTGAATAATCCACCCACACACACAGTTGAGAATCTTTATGTAACTTTTGATCCCCCAAACATTTGACTACTAATAGTTAAGACTAATAGTCTGCTGTTTACCAGAGCTTTACCGATAACATAAATAGTAACACAAATTTTGCATTTGTACATTATATTGTATTCTTACAATAAAGCTAGAGAAAAGAAAATTTAACTAAAAATTCATAAGGTAAAGGAAATACATTTATAGTACTGTACTGTAAAAAATGTGTGTATAAGTGGATCCATGTATTTCAAACCTGTGTTGTCCAAGGGTCAACTGTAGTTATATCATTAAAAAATAGACTTTGGTCATTTTTGTTTTTAATCAGAGTATTTATTCTGCTATATTTAATGTAATTACTGATATATTTGAGTTTAAATCTACCATTTTATATTTTCTATTCATTTTGTCCATTTTGTTACTTGTTCTTTTTTTCCTTGTTTTATTTCAGTTTGATTATTTTTCCTTATGGCATCTCTTCTCCTGCTTCCCATCATTAGCTTGTTATGTTTAAGTCTTTTTTTTTTTTTAATGTTACCCTAAAATCTATACTATCTATCTTGGATTTATTAGTGTATGATATAAAATATATTTTTTTTATTTATTTGAGAGAGAAGGAGAGTACACAAGAGCAGCAGAGGGAGAAGCTCCCTTCTAAGCAGGGAGCTCATCACAGGGCTCAATTCCAGGATTCCAGGATCTGACCTGAGCTGAAGGCAGACAACTGAGCCACCCAGGTGCCTTCATAAAGTAGTGTTATTACAACTTCCTGGCCTATGAAAGAATCTTCCACCTTAATACATTTAACAACCCCTTCCTCCAACTCAAATGCTGTTGTTGTGTATTTTAATTTAATTATATATGAGCATCATTATTACAACTGTTTAAATAGAAGATATTCCTTACAGCATCACTGAGTTTTCTTCTTGAAGTGTTTGTTTCTGATAAGCTAAAGAATACACTGTAGTGGGCGCCAGGGTGGCTCAGTGGGTTAAAGCCTCTTTTGGCTCAGGTCATGATCTCAGCGTCTTGGGATCAAGACCCGCATCGGACTCTCTGCTCAGCAGGGAGCCTGCTTCCTCCTCTCCTTGTCTCTCTGCCTGCCTCTCTGCCTACTTGTAATCTCTCTCTCTGTGTCAAATAAATAAATAAAATCTTAAAAAAAAAAAAAGAATACGCTGTAGTTAGTATATCATACTTAATGTGGATCTGCTGGTGATATATTCTTTCAGTTTTTGTTTATTTGAAAAATGTCTATTTCACCTTTTCTTCTGAAGAGTATTTTTGCTGGGTATAGATTTCTAGGTTGACAGTTTTCTTTCAGTGTGTTCCATTATAGTATATTCTGGCTTTCATTGTTCCTCTTGAGATTTCTGCCATCAGTCAGTATACTTGTACCTTGTTTTGTTTTATTTCTAGCTGCTTTTAAGATTTTTTTGCTTTTGTTTTCATCAGTTTTTACTACTGTATGCTTAGTTATGGTTTTCTTTGTACTTATCATGTTTGGTGTTTGTAGTGTTTTTTAAATCTAGGGTTTAATGTCTTTACTCAGTTTTGAAATTTTTTCAGTCATTGTATCTTCCTGTATTGCTTCAGCCTCTAGTTTTTAATTCTGTCTTTCTGGGGCTCCAGATTCCTATATGCTGGCTATTTTACCCTATCCTAAATATCACTTTTGTTCTTTTCTTTCTTCCATATTTTAGTTTGGATATTTTCTTCTCACCTAGCTTATTTTTTTATTTCACTAATTTATTTATTTATTTATTTCACTAATTTTTTTTTTTTTTAGCTCTGCATAGTTTGCTTTTAAGTCCATCCACTAAATTCCTATTTTCAGTGATTGTATTTTTTAGTTCTGGAATTTCTGTTTTTTTAGATGTTTTCATTTCTCCTTTTTATGACATTCTCAATATTGTTTAATTTATTGCTTAATTTATTGGGCATATTAAACAAAATAGTTTTTAAGCCCACCTTTGAAATCCCTGTTCTCTGAATTTGCTGAGTTGATCTGATTTCTATTTGTTTTTCTTGGCTTCCGGTGTTATTGTCTTCTCATATACCTGAATAATTTTTATTGTGTCCCTTAAGCTGTATGTGAGAAATAATAGAGATAACTTGAGAATCTCAATGATATTCCAAAGATTTATTTTTGCTTGTTGCAAGCAGCAGTCTAGGGGCATTAGCAATGCAGATCATTGTAAGTCAACCAATGGAGTGAAATAATATCAAATGGCTTTGTCTCCTGTGAGTGATGGTCTATATATAGATTTATATTGCCTACAAGGATATAACCTGAGTTTCCAACCCATAGCAACCTTTGATTTCTCCTTGGTAGGCTCTGAACGTTAATTTTCATGCCCCTATACATTTATTAAAACCTCTGCTCCCCTTTTTGGCCTCTCAGCCATGCTTTTGACATTGACAAAAGCCTAGAGCACAAAATTGCTCTCAAGTGCCTCTCTGAGTTGACTTCCTTTCCTAATCATGACTTGTTTACTACCTCAGTAGCCTCTGGTTCCTTAAAAATATGTTTTTTTAAATACGCTATCTTACTTTTTAAGGCATACTTTTGGTGGGATTGGTCTAGAGTATGTAGTTGGTTAATCTGGAAGTGTAACTTCCTGAAGAGTGTATTTTAATAATGAAGATGAATGTGATAATGATAGTACCTTACTGAGCACTTAGGAGTCAGGTATAGTTTTCATGCATTATTTCATTTCACCTTTATGGTACTTACTATAAAATAAGAATAATTATTATTCCCATTATTATGTTTGAAGAAACCGATTTAAAGAGCAAAGGTGCACAGTTAACATATGGCAAAATAGTTTTGAAACTAAGGCTAACTCTTGAGCCACAGTCTGAACCAGTGCTTTATATTACAGATTACAAATGCCAGCTAACTAAATCTGTGATAATACTGAGTCTGTGATTTATAATTTCAGGCATATATGTGTTTATGGCTACGGATTCTAGACTTTTTATTTTATTATTGAGTTTTTATGTAATCTTTTAGCCATTTGGTGTATATATACCTCACTTTACATTAACACAGTGGTTCCCAAACTGTCTCAGTTTACAGATCGCTTAGTATCTTGGTTCTTTCTTTCTTTCTTTCTTTTTTTTTTAAGATTTTATTTATTTATTTGACACAGAGAGATCGTAAGTAGGCAGAGAGGCAGGCAGAGAGAGAGGAGGAAGCAGGCTCCCCGCTGATCAGGGAGCCCGATGCGGGCCTCGATCCCAGGTCCCTGAGATCATGACCTGAGCCGAAGGCAGAGGTTTTAACCCACTGAGGCACCCAGGCACCCCTCTTGGTTATTTTTTCATGGAGCCCCTTTGCAAAAACAAACAAAACCATAACAGTTCTGTTTATTTAGTTAGGTACAAACAACTAAATAAGTGTCTATGATCTAATAACTTAAAACTATTAAGACATAGATGTAAACTGAAAGAAAAAATTTTAATTTCTTTTTAAAATAATCATAATTAATTATAGAATCTGAACACCTATTAAGCACTAGACAACTTTTCCAAATCTTGGAATCAGATTGGACACTACCACCTCATTTCCTATTTCACCTTGATTTTCATGCAGTGTAATATCAGAACTGGGAACTAGCTTAAGCTACTAGTTCACACAATATACAACATATGTTGAGTACTCCTATGTTTCCCTTAAAAATTTAAGATATTCCTTGGCACAAGTTTTTGTGGGACATGGCATTGAAACATTTATGTTTGGATGCTGTAGGTCTGAAAAAACCTCCTTAACCCCCAGATTTTGGAGTCTCTCAGGGAGTATGCATTTTATCTTCCAGATGAGAATCTCAGCATTACAGGTATTGATAAAATGTTCCATCTAGGTTTTTGGTAAAGGTAAATATTAAAACATTTAGAAGAATACTGTTGAATCTTTTGATAATCTCAATAATGGCCTCCAATACATTTGTTTACATCTGTCTAGGGATAATTAGCAAAGGAGTTTCCTTGGCTACTCAGAGCAGCTGGCTGTATGTATGCCAGGTGGATGTCCATGAAGTACAAGACTGTACTTAAAAAAATTTTTTTTAATAATTAAGTGATTGACCCTTTATGGCATCATGATTTTTTGGAGAGTGAGAGGAAGAGCCTGTCATTATGGCTGTTTTTCTCATTCTATTCCTAGGGATATAGATTCAGGCTACCAAGTCATCAAGGTGACAGGGATGATGGTTGGTGTATATGTTACATTCATATACTGAAAAGCAAATATGTGACACGGTCTATGAGGATGGCATGGTCTTGTTAGGATGGTGTTTTTTGTTTACTAGAGATGAGGCAAATTAAAAGAGGAAAAGTGCAGAAGTCCAGTTCCTTTTATGGTTGTGGTCTTGGGCAAGTCACTTTACCTCTATGAAATGAAGGTGTTTCTGTATACCTTTTATGTGAGTTCTGAAGTTCCTTTTCAGCTTTAAAATACACTGACCCTATGGCTCATCTGAAGCTTTTGCCGTGTTCTTTTACTACAATAGGCCATTCCTTTACTGCTAGAATTTACTTGTAAATTTGTAAATCTAATATAAGTAAGCTGCCTTCTAAATGATCATTTAAATCTTCCCCCTAGATTTATCCACGGAGCCATAATGTTTACTGACATGCCTTCCTGTGATGTGGTTTTTAATTGGAAAGCACATCTTATAAGAGAATTATAGTCTCCAAATGGGATAATTCTGTGGCTTAAAAGTTGCCACAAAGGAATTCACTGGCATTAGAAACCAGAACAGATTTACTCCTCAATTCTTGTCCCCGAGGCTCTAAAATGTTACTATAAACTCTAAACATGTCTATAGTTAACCAGATTTATTTTCAGGTTAATTGGTTATTCAATATTTTCCTGAAAACCCATTAATTAATAACCTTTAGAAAGTACATGTGTACTGGGCAATCCGAATGATGTGAGAAATAGAAAACCTTTTTCTTAAACTGTCTCATGTGATACTGTGTGCTGAGATTTCTAGTTGACTTTCCCAAATTGATGATTTGCTATTTCTTGGAAGTTTTTTAAAATTGAAAACATTTAATAACTTTTTTATTATGCAACTAATCAATTTTATTGAGGTGGGAGAGTTAGAAAGCACAGAAAAGTATAAACATGTACTTTTAAATAAGATGGATTGCCGTGATTATTTAAAAACTAAGTTCACTATTTTTTTCCCCAAAGGTATTTTTCATTTGTATATCATTAAAATTTAAGTCCTTTTTAGTTTATTAGAACTCTAGTAGGAAAAGACAGTCAGGAAAATAGGAAATACTCTACCTATAGGACTTCCTGACAGATAATAATATTGAATATTTTAGTTTATTTTATTTACCCTTAGAATCTTTGTTCTAATAACCAAAAAAGAAACTCTTTCATACCTAATTGAACCTATGTATTTGACTTTTAAAAAAATATATAATGCAACATTAGAAGTAATATAAATAAAACCAAGTTTGTATTTAAGTTAAAAAATGAAGGGGTACCTGGAAGGCTCAGTAGGTTAAGCATCTGCCTTTGGCTCAGGTCATGATCCCAGGGTCCTGGGATCGAGCCCTGTGTCAGACTCCCTGCTCAGCAGGGAGGCTGCTTCTCCCTGCCACTCGCCCTGCTTGTGCTCTCCTACTCTCTATCTCAAATAAATAAATAAATTCTCAAAAAAAAAAAGTTAAAAAATGAAGTGTACACATCTAGAGACCTGAGTAGACAGCAGCTGGTTAGGAAAGTTATAACAATTTTCAATCGTTATAACTTAAATACAATGTAATAGATCAGTATTGTAAGAAGGATTAGCTCTACACTAATGTTTTTGTTTATTTTTATTTCCTCCTGGATGTGACCTTTTCAGGGGACTAGCCGAGATGCTATTAGCTGGTTACAGAATGGGTTTTTGTTCCCTGCACTTCCACCCCAAAGCCTCGTTAAAGCCATCCCTCACACACACAAAAAAGGAAATAAAAAAAAATAAAATAAACCAAGTTTGTTTAAAACCCACAAGCTAATGCCTCACAAGCTTGATTTGTGGCAGAAACCAAGTAAATGCTATTATCTGTCTTTGGCATAATTGGGTTAACTATTAGGGAGATAAATACAGTGTTATATAAAGGCTAAGTTGAAACTGGTGTATTTGCTCTGCAAAAGAAACTTCAGGTTCCTACCTGTCCTACATAGGACCTCTGGAGTAGCCACTGCCTAGAAATATGTCATATGATAGTGAATTAAAAGAGCTGAACTTATTTGCAATGAAGAAGAGGAGAAAAACAGTATGACAGTTACCTCCAAAAATCCTTTAGAGCAATAATTATTATAAGAGCAATAATTACAAAGGACAGAAGTTTCAGGGTGATACAATTTGGCTTATAAAAAGAACTACTTAATAGTCATGTCTGTCCATGCACATGGATATGTCCAAATATGATGGATTTCAGTAGGAGGAATTGGAAAGGCAATGACCTAAGATTAATTCTGACTTTAAGATTCTGAGACTTTCCTCCAATAATTTTACACTGAGATGTGTTAATGATGAGCAGTGTGTAATACATTGAAAGATTTTCTATAATAATCTACCTTACATTTTCTGTGTGTTACCTTACAACAACATGGCATAACTAGTGAAGTGGGTTCAATTCCAGGCTCTTCCGTTTGCTCAGCCAGATGCCCTGTGCAGGGAAGAGTGTACATTCCTTGTACAACCGTACACAGCATCTCTGTTTGGTGGTCAACGTGGAAATGTAGATTGTTTCTCTGTAAACTGATGACTGGTGTCATGTGGTCTTGTTAATGTTGCTGATTGCTCCTCTTGTTGGCGTAATTAAAAAATAACATAACTAAGTATCATTACTCAAAGACTTGTGTCCCCTGAATGAAGTAAAGTGTCTTTTTTTTTTTAAGATTTATTTATTTGCCAGAGAGAGAGAGTGGGGGGGGGCATAAGCAGGGGGAGCAGCAGGCAGAAGAAGCAGTCTCCCGCTGAAGAAGAAACCCAATGTGGGACTCGATCGATCCTAGGACCCTGGGATCAAGACCTGAGCCGAATGCTTAACCAACTGAGCCACCCAGGCGTCCCTGAAGTAAAGTGTCTTTTAATGAAAGTTCTAAAATTTGCCTGACCTCAGATAACTGGGAGATTTAATAAGAAAGAACCCTGGCATTAATTCATGTTACTAATCAACCAAAAAATATTAATTAAGCTACAATTTTTTTTAAGTGAAACTCATTTATTTATTTATTTATTTGTTTATTTTAATTTTTTAAGTGGGAGGGAAAGGTCCAGGGAGAGGGAGAGAGAGAATCTTAAGCAGACCCCCATGCAAGGCACGGAGCCCCATGCAGGGCTCAATCTCACAACCCTGAGGTCATGACCTGAGCCTAAATCAAGAGTCCAATGCTTATCTGGCTGAGCTACCCAGGGGCCCCAGGCTACTATGTTTGATAAGAATATTTCTTATAACAGTTATAGTATTACTATTAGAGGTAGCTGCAGGGATTTCCTTACTCCTTCATATATGTGTAATGGGATATGTGTATATGAATATATATGTATATATTTTCAAATATATTTAAATCTGAAGCTTCATTGAAGTAAAATTGTTATACCAAAAAACTGCACATATTTAATATATACAGTTTGATGAGTTTTGATATATGCATACAGCTTTGGTTACCCATAATTAAGGTAATAAACAGATATATCACCTTCAAGAGTTTCCTTGCAGGGCACCTGGGTGGCTCAGTAGATTGGGTGGCTGCCTTTGGCTTGGGTCGTGGTCCCGGGGTCCTGGGATTGAGTCCCGCATCAGGCTCCCTGCTTGGCAGGGAGCCTGCTTCTCTCTCTGCCTCTGCTCCTCCTCCCTGCTTGTGTGCACTCTCCTCTCTCTGACAAATAAATAAATAAATAAAATACTTTAAAAAAAAAAGTTTCCTTGTATCCCTTTGTTGGTAAGAAAACTTAACATGAGATCTGCTTACTCTCAGAACAAATTGTTACATGCACAACACTGTATCAGTAACTATAGGCATTATATTATATAACAGATCTCTAGAAAATTTGTTTTATATGGTGATAACTTTATAAAACAACTCCCATTTCCTCCCCTTACCCTCCAGTCACCTGGCAACCACCATTCTGTTTTTTATTTCTATATGTTTGGCTGTTTTAGATCCCTCATATAAGTGGAATTGTTCATTATCTGGCCTTCTGTGACTGACTTGTTTCATTGAGCGTAATCTCCGTCAGCTCTATCAATTTTCCATTGTACTTATCTACCACATTATCTTTATCTCTTCATCTGTCATTAGGCATATGAATTGTTTCCATAGCCTGGCTGTTTTGAATAATGCTTCAGTGAACATGGGAGTACAGATATTTCTTTCATATCCTGATTTCAGTTCTTTTGGATATATACCCAGAAGTGGTATCGCTGTGTCACATATTAGTTCTAGTTTTAATGTTTTTAGAAACCACCATACTGTTTTCCATAGCAGCTAAACCATTTTATATCCTACTAATAGTATAAAAGAGTTCCCACTTCTCCACAACATTGCCAACACTTATCTTGTGATATTTTTTTATGATAACCATCCTGACAGGTGTGAGGTGATATTTCATTGTAGTTTTGATTTTCATTTCCCTGATTATAAACACTTTTTCATATACCCATTAATCATGTCTTTGGAAAAATGTTTATTCAAGTTCTTTATATATTTTTTAACTGGTTTATTTGGGATTTTTCACTATTGAGTTGTAGAAGTTATGTGTTTTGGAAGTTAACCTCTTATGAGATGTATGGCTTGCAAATACTTTCTTCTATTCCATACGCTGGCTTGTCACTCTATTGATTATTTCCTTGGCTGAGCAGAAGCTTTTTAGTTTGATGTGGTCCCATTTGTCTATTTTTACTTTTGTTGCCTGTAACTTTTGATGTTGTATCCATGAAATCATTGTCAAGAACAACATCATAAGGGCAGCTGGGTGGCTCAGTGGGTTAAGCCCCTGCCTTCGGCTCAGGTCATCTCAGGGTCCTGGGATCGAGTCCCACAAGGGGCTCTCTGCTCAGCAGGGAGCCTGGTTCTCCCTACTCTCTCTCTGCCTGCCTCTCTGCCTATTTGTGATCTCTCTCTCTGTGTCAAATAAATAAAATCTTAAACAAACAAACAAACAAAAAAACAACAACAACATCATGAAGGTTTTCCCCTGTTTTCTTCTAGGAGTTTTATAGTTTTAGTTCTTATGTATAAGTATTTAATCCATTTTGAGTTGATTTTTGTGTATGGTGTAAGGTGAAGGTCTAATTTCATTCTTTTGTGTATAGATATTCAATTTTCAAAGCATCAGTTGTTGAGGAGACAGTTCTTTCCCCATGGTATAATCTTGGCACCCTAGTTGAAGATCAGTTGACTGTTTATAGATGAGTTTAGTTCTGATCTCTCTGTTCTGTTTCATTGGTCTGTTGTCCATCTTCATGTTAGTACTATACTGTTTTAATTACTCTAGGTTTGTAATATATTTAAATCAGGATGTGCGATGCCTCAAGCTTTGCTATTTTTCCCTCAAGATTGCTTTGTCTATTTGGGGTTTTTTTGTGGTTTCATACGTATTTTAGGATTATCTTTTCTATTTTTGTAAGAAATGCCATTGGAATTTTGATGGGAATAACACTGAATCTGCAGATCACTGGGTTTTTATGGACATTTTAACAATATTAAGTCTTTGAGACTCCTTCCAATTTATTCATGTCTTCTTTAATTTCTTTTATCATTATATTGTAGCTTAAATGTACAAGTCTTTCACAAACTATTCGGTTAAGTTTATGTCTAAATATTTTATTCTTTATGAAGCTATCATAAAGAGAATTACCTTAATTTCCTTTTTGGATAATTCATTGTTAGTATACAGAAATACAATTTATTTTTGTATGTTGATTTTATATCCTGCAACTTTACTGAATTGTTTTATTAGTTGTAGCAGTTTTTGGTAAAGTCTTTAAGGTTTGCTATATACGATCATATCATTTACAAACAGATGATTTTACTTGATCCTTTCCAATTTGTATGAATTTTATTTCTTTTTCTTGCCTGATTGCTCTAGCTAGGACTTTCAGTACTATGTTGAATAAAAGTGCTGAGAGTGAGTACCTTTGTCTTATTTCTAACCTTGATGGAAAAGCTTTAAGTTTTTCACCATTAAGTATGATGTTGTTGGCTTGTCAGATATTGCATTTGTTGAGGTACAGTCCCTCTTTACCTAGTTTGTTATGTTTATTTTTATCATGAAAGAGTGTTGAATTTTGTTAATTGCTTTTCTGTATCTATTGAGATGATCATCTGATTTTCTTTCCTTCATTCTGTTAATGTAGTATATCACACTTACTGATTTGCATATGTGGAACCATCCTTCTATCCAATGGAATAATCCCATGTGATCATTTGGTGTGTTGTTAAATTTGGTTTGCCAGTATTTTGTTGAGGTTTTTTGCACCTAAGTTTATCAGAAATATTGGCCTGTATTTTTCTTTTTTTGTGGGTGGCATTGGTACCAGGGTAATGCTGGACTTAAAAAGGTTTGGAAGTGCTCCCTTCAATTAAATTTTTTGGGAAAATATGATAAGAAATAGTATTAATTCTTCTTTAAGTATTTGGTAGAATTCACCAGTGAAGCCATCTGATTCTGGGGTTTTCTTTATTGAGAGAGTTGTAATTACTGAGATTCAAACTCCTTACCAGACCTATTGGTATGTTCAGATTTTCTGTCTCTTTATGATTCAGTCTTGGGAGAGTGTGTGTTTCTCGGAATTTCTTCTAGATTATCCAATTTATTTGCATGTAACTGTTCATAGTAGCCTTTTATGATCCTTTTATTTCTGTGGCATCTGTTGTAATGTCTCCTCTTTCATTTCTAATTTTATTTGAGTCTTCTCCCTTTTTTTCTTAGTTCAGGTAAAGGTTCGTCAATTTTATGTATCTTTTCAAAAAACCAACTCGTAATTTTGCTGACTTTTAAAATTGTCTTTGTAATCTCTTTCATTTATCTCTGCTCTAATCTCTAATCCTTATTATTTCCTTTCTTCTGCTAATTTTGGGCTTTATTTGTTTTTTTTCCACTTCCTTGAAGTGTAATATTAAATTGTTTGAGGTATTTTTTTCTTAATGTAGGTACTTAGTGCTATAGAATTCTCTCTTAGAACTGCTTTTGCTGTTCCCCATAAGTTTTTATATGTTTTATTTTCATTTTATTTGTCTCAAGAGATTTCTTGATTTCCCTTTGAATTCTTCTTTGGTTGTTCAAGAGTGAATTGTTTAATTTTTACATATTTATGATTTTTCCAATTTTCCTCCTGTTGTTGATTCTAGTTTCATACCATTGTGGATGGAAATGATACTTGATATGATTTCAGTCTTAAACTTTGTTAATACTTGTTTTCTAGCCCAGCATATGATCTATCCTGGAGAATGTTCCATGTGCACTTGAGAGGAATGCGTATTCTGATGCTGTTGGATAGATTGTTCTGTATATCTTTATTAGGTCTACATGATTTATAGTGTTATTCATGTCTGCTGTTTCCTTATTGATTCTCTGTCTGGTTGATCTATCCATTGATGAAAGTGGTATATTGAAGTTCCTTTCTGTTATTGTATTTCTGTCTATTTCTCTTTTCACTTTTATTAATATTTGCTTTATATATTTTTGCTCTGGTTTTCAGTGCATATATATTTACAATGTTATATTCTATTGATGAATTGACCTATTTATCATTATACAATGACCGTTTTTGTTGTTTTTTTTAATTGAAGTATAATTGACATATAGTATCCTGTTAGTTTCAGGTGTACATCATAGTGATTCAATATTTTATATATCACAAATGATCTCCACAGTAAGTCTAGTTCCCAAAGTTATTACAATACTGTTGACTATATTCCCTATGCTGTAGCTTACATCCTCATGACATGTACTTTATAACTGGAATTTTGTATGTTTTTTTTTTTTCCCCCCCCCCCCACCCAGTCCCTTCACTTTTTGGTAACCAATGGTTAGTTGCCTATACCCATAAGTCTGTTTGGTTTGCTCATTTTTTGTTTTTGTTTTTTGTTTTTTAGATTTCCTATGTAAGTGAAATCATTCAGTATTTGCCTTTTTTTCCCCTAACTTATTTCACCTAACATGATACCCTCTAGGTCCACCCATATTGTCACAAATGGTAAGATTTCATTCTTTTTATGACTAATATTCCAGTGTGTGTGTGTGTGTGTGCATGCACGCGTGCATGTGTGTAGCATATCTTCTTTATTTATTCATCTATCAATGGATATAGATTGCTTCCATATCTTGACCATTGTAAATCATGCTGCAGTGAACATAAGGGTTTATATTTCTCTTTGCCTTGGTGTTTTCATTTTTGGGGGTAAGTACCCAAAAGTGGAATTGTTGGATTATATGGTAGTTCTTCCTTTAAAATTTTTTTGAGAAACCTTCATACTGTTTTCCATGGTGGCTGTATCAATTTACATTCCTACCTACAGTTTATGAGGATTCCCTTTTCTCTACATTCTTGCCAGCACTTGTTATTTCTGGTCTTTTTGATTCTAGTCTGTCTGACCTGTGTGAGATGGTATCTCGTTGTGATTTTGATTTGCATTTCTCTGATGATTAATGATGTTGAGCATGTTTTTCTGTGCCTGTTGGCCATCTATGTGTCCTCTTTGTAAAAAATGCCTATTCAAGTCCTCTGCCCATTTTTTGTTTGGCTTGTTTTTTTTTTGATATTAAGTTGTATAAGTTCTTCGTATATTTTGAATGCTAGTCCTTATTGGATGTATGATTAGCAAATGTCTTCTCTCATTCTGAGCTTGCCTTTTCATTTTATTGATGGTTTCCTTCTTTGTGTAGAAGATTTTTAATTTGATGTAATCCCATTTGCTTAGTTTAGTTATTTTTTTTTTTAAGATTTTTATTTATTTGACACAGAGAGAGAGATCACAAGTAGGCAGAAAGGCAGGCAGAGGGAGAGGGATCCCAGGACCCTGAGATCATGACCTAAGCCGAAGGCAGAGGCTTAACCCACTGAGCCACCCAGGTGCCCCAACTTAGTTTAGTTCTATCTTTATTTCTTGGGACCAATTTCGACTGAACGTTTATTTTGTCTGATATTGGTATTGCCAAACCTGCTCTATTTTGGCTATAATTAGCAAAATATCTTTCACCATCCCTTTGTTTTAAGTCTGTGTGTGTATATATATGTGTATGTGTGTGTCTGTATAAATCTATGTGTATTTTTAAAGTCAAAGTGAATCTCTCGTAGGTAGCAAATTGTTTGATCCTGCTTGTTTATCTATTATTCCCACCCTGTCTGTTGATTGGAAAATTTAATCCCTTCACATTTAAAGTAATTACTGATAATACTTACCATTACCATTCTATTAATTGTTCTCTGGCTGTTCTGCCATTTTTTTCCCCCGTCTTCCTCTCTTGCTGTCTTCCTTTGTAATTGAACTTTTATATTGGCTTGCTTTGATTCTTTTCTCTATCTTTTGTGTGTTTATAAGAGGTTTCTTTGTAGATTTTTCAGTTCAGTTATTCTATACGTCAGCACCAGTATTTGTTTTGTTCTCTTTTATAGTTTCTGTTTTTGCTCATATTCTGGTTTTTTTTTCATGTATCAGTTTTGCAATTTTGTTGTCTGTGTTTTCTTGTAGCTCACTGAGCTTTAGGATGATTATCTTTTGGTCAGGCAGTTCATAGATCTCCATTTCTTTAGGGTTTGTTATCGGAGATTTATTTTGTTCCTTTGGTAGTATTGTATTTCCCTTATTCTTTGTGTTCTTCATAAGCTTTACATTGGCATTTCCACATTTGAAGAAGCAACCACTTCTTTCAGTCTTTATGGAATGGTTTAGCTGGAAAAGATCTTCACTATCAGTGTAGCTAGAAACTCTGGGAGTCTCTCCAACCTTTTTTTTTTTTTAAGATGTATTTATTTATTTTAGAGAGAGAGGGTGAGAGTGTAAGTGGGGGCAGGGGTAGAAGAAGAGGAAGAGGGAGAGAAGCAGAAGCAGATTTCATGATGAACACAGAGCGTGGCACGACCTGAGCCAACATCAAGAGTCAGATGCTCAACTGACTGAGCCACTCAGGCTCCCTTCTCCAACCTTTTTTATGATATAGTCCACTCTCTGTCCTCTCTCCTGAAAGAGAATTCCCAGTATTTTACACTTTCTTTCAATCCCACAGAGCCATTATTGGTACAGAGAGCCCCTGCCCCTTTCCCCTAGGGCAGTGCATGGAGCTACTGGGGTGTTAGATGCAAGTTCCACCTCTCTCTTCTCTCCCTTTTCCCTGAGGAATTTTTAGGATTATGTACCTTCTCTGAATCTCACAGAGTCAAGTCAACTGCTGAGATCTATTCTGGATTTCTACCATCCACTGAGACTTCCCCCTACCCCCAGACTGGCTACTGAGATCTTTGCCTGCTGTTGAGGTCTGCACCAGTTGCTGAGGTCTGTGCTACATGCTACCAACCATGGCAGCCACTGGAAGCCTCGGAGTCTATTGAGAGCCACCTAACCCTCTGTCTCGTTTTTTTTTTAAGCTGCCCTGAGGCATTCTAACTAGGCTGGATCTTTCAGTACTCTCTGAATGAGGCGAGATAGAAACAGTTCTCTTGGGCATTGCCTGAATGGCTGAGAATGTTGGATTCACCCCTGACTTTCTCTTTCCCAGTGAGAGAAATAGTATGTTGAAGGTTTTGTTTTGTTTTGTTTTGTTTTGTTTTGTTTTGTTTGGCACTGACGTACGCTGACAAGGGGGAGGGCAGACACAGGTAAAGTGAAACTGCTGTTTTTACCCGTTCCGATACAGTTGTCCTTGGTTTTGTGCTCTTCTAGGATGCTACATCTTCTTAACTGGATTCTGGGGTTCTCATAAAATTATTCCGGTCTGTATATGGTTGGTTATTAAATCAGTGTTTCTGTGTCAAGAGGAGGACTGGGATTTCCTATTCTTCCATCTTGCTGACGTCACTCTGTATATTCTTTTTTAACTGATGGAAATTTAAGAGAGCTATAAAGTCAGGTACCTAGCCTCCGAGAAGACATTTACCCCATTCATTCTTCTGATGTAAGACAAGTAGTGTATCATTTAAATGGAAGGATTTCTTGTAAATTTTTTACCTGTTTATGTAATGTCTTTTTTAAAAAAATCAGTTTTAAACATTTTTAAGTCATGATACTTTCATGTTAAAGTAAGATTTGAAATTAGCTAGAATCAACAGTGACATAATTGAAATTATATCTGAAGATGCAATCTGAAGATGCAGACTTTAGGTTTTCCCAAACCACTTTACACTGCCATGATTATTAACATAACAGGCTTTAATTTGGTGTCACTTTGAATTTAGGCCATGATGTCAATCTGTGCTAAAAGAAATTCTCTAGTGTCTATAACTATTCAGTAACAGCTGTTGCTCTACCTGTGAGAGGATTTTTAAAAAATTGCCAGCAAAAGAGCAGCTTGATAGGCCTTTTAAATTATTACTGGATATTGGGGCACCTAGTGGCTCGGTCCATTAAGTGTCTGCCTTCACTTCAGGTCATTGATCCCAGGGTCCTGGGATTGAGCCCTGCATCCAGCTCCCTGCTCAGCGGGGAGTCTGCTTCTCCCTCTCCTGCTGCCCTTCTCCATCCCCCTGGCTCGTGCTTTCTCCCTCACACTCTCTCTCTTTCAAATAAGTAAAATCTTTTTTAAAAAATGATCACTGTATCAGTTGTTTGTGTATGTAGAGATTGACTTTGGTTTTGGATTTTGGGGGGGGGATATCAGTTATTTAATTTTTCAAACAAAGTAGATTTAGTATGGCTGTACCCACAGTAGAGGCTCTCAGTATTGGGAGAGCAGTCAGGTGTTTAGAGAAAGTCATCAGTCTGATTTTATATTTCATTTTGCTTTATAACATCATGGAGGCATGAAGGATTTCTTCTGGGATATAAATGTATATCCTTTATGAATGATTTTTATTTTTTTTTATTTTTTTTTTAAAGATTTTATTTATTTATTTGACACACAGAGAGAGATTACAAGTAGGCAGAGAGGCAGGCAGAGAGAGAGGAGAGAGGAAGAAGCAGGATCCCTGCTGAGCAGAGAGCCCGATGTGGGCCTCGATCCCAGGACTCTGGGATCATGACCTGAGCCGAAAGCAGAGGCTTTAACCAACTGAGCCACCCAGGCGCCCTATGAATGATTTTTAAGAGTTTAACTAAAAGTAGTTATCTCCCCACTCCTTAGGCTACCTTTGTTAAATGTTTAAGATAGTTGTTGCAGGATGATAATTGACAGATATTAACTTCTGATTAAGAGGCCAGTTTCAGATATTGTGCTCCATAATTGAACTGCTTGAAGAACAAAAATTTCCATCTTTTTAAATTTAGAAATATATTCCTGGAAGAAACTGAAGAATTTAATAAAATTTTCATATTATATAGTAAAAAATCATTAAGCATCATATATGGAAAGGGATATTGAGAGGAGTAGATACACGGAAAACTACCAATAATATGTTACCATCTTGCAAAGCTCACTTTGATTGGGGTAGGGGTGGGAATCCTAGGAATTGGTTCTTTTCAGGGGCCATGGTATTGCTTTTGAGATTTTAAGTAAATAAGGAGCACAAAAATGAAAGTATGTAGAGTTTTGCTTCTTTGACAGCAGCTAGCCAGATGTTTCTAGAATTAATTTGCTTGAATTGAAACAGTCTGGTGAGGTGACGTTTGGCATTAGAAGGAGCAGGAAACCAGGACAGCACTTTTGAATACCAAAGCTTATAAATGACTGGCCCATTCTTAGGTCCAACTTTCTCTTGATTTCTGATAACCGATAGCCTTATTTTTCATGAGTCTTTGCCTTTCTAAGATGCTTACTACAACCCTAATTCTGCATTGTTTTCTTGTTAGAGAATCAACCTTTGTCTGTAGAGTACAGATAACTTGGTTCATAATCTTGAGAGAATCTGATGGGTAGGCTGCTTTCAATAAATATTTCTTTTGAGGGTGCCTGGGTGGCTCAGTGGGTTAAAGCCTCTGCCTTCGGCTCAGGTCATGATCTCAGGGTTCTGGGATCGAGCCCCACGTCGGGCTCCCTGCTCAGTGGGGAGCCTGTTTCCTCCTCTCTCTCTGCTTGCCTCTCTGCCTACTTGTATCTCTCTCTCTCTGTCAGATAAATAAATAAAATCTTAAAAAATAAAATAAAATATAAAATAAAATATTTCTTTTGAGACAATCAGTTACATAGAGTCTTTAAGGATAATCTCAGCAGAAAGTTTTTCTTAAAGTGGTTAAGGTTAGAAGAAGCAATGAAACATGTTTAGTACACCATTTTAAGAAAAGAATTGCATTAAAGCTCTTATAAATTGAATAAAGAACTGAAACTAAAAAACTGTTAGGTACCAAGGCAGCTCTAGGTTCTAGCCTCTTTCTCTCTTTCCTCACTCAGCCATTTGAGTGCGAGCAATCTCATGACTGTGTGTTCTCTCCACACTCACACTCACCCCTTTCTCCTCCATGCCCATCACATTCACACTCCTCTTGTCTCCTCCTTCTGCTGCGGATTGGCCAGTTTTCTTTTGTTTATATCTGAGAATATTCAGTCTAACTGTCTAAACAAATTACCATCACTTTTTCTAAGCAGAGCTCTTCAAGCCTGCCCACTTCACACATCACTGATTAGCCTAAAGATTGGCTACTGTTGAGACAGTAACTACTCCGATAATAATGGATCAGTGGTGCATTGCCAGGTGAGGGTTGTGGCAACGTAAGTGAGATGGGAGGCTGGTGAAACTAATTCATGTGGATTTTCTAAATGAGAACACTATTCTTTTGAGAAGCAGTTACTTTACATTCTTAGATCTGATACTTTTAGAAAAACTTTGGCTTTCAGGAAGGAGAAGAAGGAAGAAAGGAGGGAATATTCGTGGAATATTTAAAAGCCAGATGATGATCTAGGTGCTTTTTATTACTTATTGCATGGTCAGCCAGGGTAATTTAAGTGACATTCCTAATTTAAGGGAGTAGCATAAATAAGATTTGAAGTTAGGTCTGTTTATCTGTCTGTCCCCAGAGTCTATGATTTTTCCCCAGACATACCATAGTGTCTTATTACTTTGATTATAGATTGGTGACATATCTTGCTTTGTGTTGTTACTTTAAGTAGGTAGGAATTTAATATATGAGATGAGATGGTCTTGAGAGTAGAGAGCATGCCTGTTCTAGTCAGTCTTGAATAAAACCTCTATATACAATAGTTTCTCAGTTTTTAAATTTTATTATTTTAAATGTTGTTTCACCTACTAAATGATAGAATACGGCCTTATGGTAAAAAAATCTTAAACAGTATCCAAGACTAGTTAAAATTTGAGATCAGGTATTTAACCCTACATTCATAATACTAGTTGAAATTTGAGATCATGCTTTTAACTTATGTTCATAATTATTAATCATAATTTGTAACCTACATTCAGTTGAATATTTTTCAGTGCCTTATTGTGGTGGGATTTTTTTCTATATGTTAATGCATGATAGTAAAATTCACCCTTTTTGGTGTACTACTCTGAGTTTTGACAAACGCATAAAGTAACATAATCACTACTCTAATGATGATATAGAACAGTTTCATCACCTAAGAAAATTTCCTCTAGCCCTTTGTAGTTAACTCCTCCCCTATCCCCAGTCACTGGTAACCACTGATTTATTTTCTGTCCCTATAGTTTTGCCTTTCTAAAATGTCATATAAATTGGACCATACATTATGTAGCCTTTTGAGTCTGGCTTCAATCACTTAGCATAATGTATTTGAGATTAATCCATGGTGTAGCATGTGTTAGTAATTTGTTCTTTTTACTGCTAGGCAGTATTCCACTGTATGAATATACCACAGTTTGTTTAGCCATTCCTCACTTATGAGACATCTGGGGTGTTCCAGTTTTGGAACAATTATGAATATAAACATCCTTAAATAAGTTTTCATGTTAACATAGGATTATTGTGATGGGGTTTGTGTTGTTTGTTTTCATTTGGAAAAATAGAAAGGATTAGGATTGTTGTGTCATAGGGTGCTGTGTCTGACTTTACAGGAGATTACCAAGGGGCATCAGGGTAGCTAAGTTGGTTCAGCATCCGATTCTTGGTTTCAGGTCAGGTCCTGGGATCGAACCCTGCGTTGGCTCCCTGCTCAGCAGGGAGTCTGCCTGAGTGTCTCTCTCTCCCTTTCCACCTCCCCCTACGTGCCTGCTTTCTCTCTTGAATAAATCTTAAAAAAAGTACCAACCTGTTTTCCAAAGTGTCTATATCATTTTACATTTCCAAATGGATATATGAGAGTTGCTCTGAATCCTCACCAGTACTTGGTATTTTCAGATTTTTTGTTTGTTTCTTTGTTTGCTTATTTGTTTGTTTGTTTGTTTTAGCCATTCTAATGGATAGGTAGTGACTTCTCATTGTGGTTTTGTTTGCATTGCCCAATTGACTAATGATGGTGAGTATATTTTTTATGTGCTTATTTGTCATCCCTATATTTGTGGTAAGGTATCTATTAAGATCCTTCACTCGTTTTTAAAATTGAGTTGTTTGTTTTCTTAAGTTTTGAGAGTTCTTTATGTAATCAGGATATAAGAATTTTATCAGAAATATGATTTTCATATATTTTCTCCCTACTGTGGCTTGTCTTTTCATTTTCTTAATAGTGTACTTCAGAGAGCAGAACTTACTTTTTTTAAGGGTATTTTTGTTTTTTATTTTTATTTATTTATTTTTATTACTTTTTTTTCCAGAAGATTTTACTTTTGATGAAGTCCGATGTATCAGTTCTTTTCTTTTGGTGATATATCTAAGGGATTTTTTTTAAAGATTTTATTTATTTATTTGACACAGAGAGAGAGATCAAAAGTAGGCAGAGAGGCAGGCAGAGAGAGAAGAGGAAACAGGCTCCCCACTGAGCAGGGAGCCTGATGCGGGTCTCGATCCCAGGACCCTGAGATCATGACCTGAGCCAAAGGCAGAGGCTTTAACCCACTGAGCCACCCAGGCGCCCAGGAATTTTTTTTTCCTATGTTTCTCCTGGAAGTTTTATAGTTCCAGTTTTTACATGTCATTCTATGATCCATTTTTGAGTTAGTTTTTATATGTGCTCCAAGGTTTAGATTAAGGTTCTTATTTTTTATTTTTATTTGTCCATTTATTTATTTATTTATTTAAGATTTATTTACTTATTTGAGAGAGAGAGTGCATGAGTGGGGATGAGCAGAGGGAGAAGCAGAGAGAATCTCAAGCAGACTCTGTGCTGAGCATGGAACCCACCACCAGGCTCCATCTCAGGACCCAGAGATCACCAGCTGACCCAAAACCAACAGTCAGAGGCTTAACCAATTGTGCCACCCAGGTGCCCCTATTTATATTTTTTGGTATATTGATATCCAATTATTCTAGCACCCTTTGTTAAAAAGAATCTCCTTTCTCCATTGAATTGCATTGCATCTTGGTCAAAATCATCATGTTGTGTGTGGATCCTTTGTCCTTTTTCCATTACCATGTCATCATTGCTGTGCTTTATAGTCAGTCTTGAAATCAGGTAGCATAAGACCTCTAACTTCGCTTTCCATTATCAAAGTTGATTGGTCTATTTGAGTTCTTTTCCTTTCTATGTAAATTTTACAGTCAGCTTTTGATTTCTATAAAACAGACCTGTTGGGATATTCGTTGGAATTGTGTTGAGTTTATAGATACTTTGAAGAAAATTGAAATAGTAACAATATTATCTTCCTATTCTTGAGCACTGTATATCTTTCCATTTGTTTAAGTAATTTTTAATTTCTGTTGTTAGTGATTTATAGTTTTCAGTGCAGAAATTTCTGTTAAATTTATAGAAAAATATTTTTATGATTTTTCTGGTATAGTAAAAAGTACTTTTAAAATCTCAGTATCTAATTGTTATTAGCCCATATATAGAATATTGATTTTCTACCTTGCTAAGCAACTAAATTTTAGTTTTAGTACCTTTTTTTGTAGTCTATTTTAAAGTTTATATGTAAGCAATGATAGCTCTTTAGCATTCAGAAAAAAAATACATTTTGTTCCTGTTTTATTTTTGATGATATCCTTAGGAAAGGGATGTTTGTTCTGATACACACACACACACACACACACACACACACACACACACCCCATATGGTTAGGTTAATTCTTACGGTTTGTTTTGTTTCTTCTGCTTGGTTGTTTTTGGTGTCAATAATTTGGTTATCAGAAACCAATTTAATCAATTATCTCATATAAAATCCCATATTCTTATATAGTTAGTATATGTGTTTGAATAAAAAGTAACATAGGGCAGTGCATGTTTCTGACAGCCTTCTCTGTTAATGAGTTTTGAAAGAATGTGTATCTTACTTGCTGTAGGCAACTTAGATAAAATAACAAAAATGGAAAATACCTTCTTGCTAAGGTGATACTTCTTTTTACACTGCTAAGCCATCATTGTTATATAAACGTAAAAAGGTCTAAGCATTTTAATCATGTTTAAGACTGCCTTCATAATTTACATGATTTTAAAAAAAGAGTTGCAACATTGCTTTAGTGAGTTCTCAAGACCTTAAAAATGAATCTTTAATTTGAGCAGATTATGATGAATGAGAGGCATTTACAGTGTACAGTGGCTATCTAGATGCAATTCTACTCTGTGCTGTTTTATTGATTTCTTTCCTTCTGCATTGCCACAACTCAGGATTTCTCCTCAGTATTATAGGGTCATTGAAAACAAAATGCAGTTCATTCTGGCTAGTTTTGTGTCCCTCCTCAGTCCAAAGATTTTCTTATATTTAGTATTTAGTAGAAGACTTATCTAATAATTTTGCTTGCTTATTTATTTACATATTCATCCATTCATTCATTACCTGCTTTTTAATCTAATAGACGTATTTGTTTGTGGGCATATATCCTAAGCCAACTGGTTTGGACTAGAAGTCATTGAATAGAATTATTCTTTTAGGATTGATAAAAGGAAAGGAATGGACTGTCTTTTTCAGAAAACTACATTGCCATCTCTTATTTACCCCAAATAAGAGATAAGACTTTTAAAGATACTTTTGGTCATGATTTACAGAAAATAGCCATTGTTGTTTCCTAGGCTTTACAAGAGAAATTTTGTTAGCAAAATTTCTGCTTTTTTCCCCCCCATTCTCAATCTGTTATTTTCCTTGTCCAGTATCATAGGATGGTCTGATACTGAAGCAGAAAAGAAGCATTCTTGGGAAAGGATTTTTCACAGGTTTATATTATTTGGTGTGATATTTTATTCTAGCACTTTTAGATGTTTCTCTATAGCAACTGTAGTGGTGCTTAAAAGCCCTAAAATTTCTTAAACACATTCTTGGTATACCTAATGAAAATATAACTTATTTATGAAACATAATTTCATAGTTAAGTCTGCTAAAATGTATCTTTACCAAATCTAAGTATTCTTAGGCTTTGCAATGCTACTTGTCTTTGGATGGAGTGTGATCAGAGTAAGGGATAGGGATAGAAAAATATGCACTGTGGTAGCTTTCTATTCGTGTCTAGCTAGAATAATACTTATATGCTACCTGCATAGCCAAAACACCCACTCTGTCTACAAGTTGATTTCAAAGGTCTTTCAAAGAGCTATTTTCCTTTGTTTTGGCAGGAAATGCTTAAACTCTGGCTGTGTCTCCCTTATCCTCACCCCTCAAATCCTTTGGCGGTTAAGAGTTTATGGTCACATCTTTGTTCCTCTCTAAACAGGGAGCAGAGCAATGAAATATAAAGGCCTCCTCACTATTAAGGGCTCAGGGCTTGATGTTTTAAAACCCAAGAAAATTATTGATACTCTTGAAATATAAACACAACCTTGAAAAAAAGGGAAATAATATAAGAATCTAGTAGTAACATGACTCTTTTGTTTCTGAGTAGTGTTATGCATTTAACCATGGCATGTAGTAAAAGGCTAACTTGATGTTCCATTGTTTTCTGTTTTTTACTATAGTTTATTAAAGTTTTATTTTTCAGGGAAAACAATCTTTTTTTTCAGGTCCTGATTATGGCATTTATATTGTATGTGTTGAAATCACAAAGTAATTGAAAGAAGTTGAATGTTAGTATAATCAAGATAATTTTGCTTTCTTTCAAAAGCAAATTAAAAGGTTATTTAAGAATTTTAGGTTAGCTATGGGCAAATAAAACTAGACTTTGTGGATACCTTATACAACATTCTGTCAGAATAGATTTTTTTTTTAAGATTTTATTTATTTATTTGACAGAGAGAGACACAGCAAGAGAGGGAACACAAGCAGGGGGCATGGGAGACGGAGAAGCAGGCTTCTCACTGAGCAGGAAGCCAGATGCAGGGCTTGATCCCAGTACCCTGGGATCATGACCTGAGCCAAAGATAGACGCTTAACAACTGAGCCATTCAGGTGCCCCAGAATAGATTTTTTTGTGTGTGTAAGTCAAGTGTTTTTATAATCTTATTTGAGGAAACTTTAGGGTTTTGATTGTTGCTTTATATAAAGACATTTTTTATGGATGTACAGACTTGACTATACATAAGGTTTCATTGTTACTATAGTGATATGTATTAAAATGAAGGATCGATTTTAGAAATGTGGTTAAGTGAAATTTTTATAAGAAGGCAAATTGATTATTTAAGGCAGAACTCAGTAGTTTGTAGTTCATTTCCATTGTTTCTTAGAACATTATAAATATATTTTTAAAACGTTTTCCTAGCATGAATTTCCTGCCTGTTGTTCTGATAATTCTAGGCATCATTATACTGTTTTAGAGACCAGATGTCCAGTTCTGACAAGCCAAGTAAATATAGTTAGTACTACCACTTTGTAGAATAAATCTTTCACTTTGACCATTATTTTGGTCTGAAGCATTGTGTCAAAGAGATAAGACAGGAAGTAAAAGGTATCTTGAAAGAGAAGGAAAGTAAAATACAAGTTGAGGCAAGCTTTTACATTCAAATATGCAGGTGGTTATGATTTCCTAAGTAATAAAAGTATACTACTATGTTTAGAAAGTCATGTCAATTAGAGAAGGAATATTCAGTATTAAACCATGGATTCCTGATACAAATTTAGTTTAAACATGTAAAACTTTGTATTTTGTCAATATACTCATATGAATGTTCTTATATGTTCAGCTAACATCTACTGTGCCAGAACTGTGTCGGGTGTTAGGAGTACAAAATATGCATTGCTTAAATATGAACTGAAAAAGCTACAGTGTAGAGAAAGAGCTACATAATGGAAAGACAACCAGATAAGCAATTTCGGTGAAGTGTATGAGGTTCTTGATTTAGCAAAAAGCACAAGGTGTTATAGAAACACATGGCAGAAAGAATGGAAAACCTCATAATTTACAGGCCATTCATTATGTAACCTACTCAGAAGGGCTCTGCTACACTAGTGGGGAATAATTATTCCTAGACTATCTGCTACTCTAGTCTCACTTATTTTATCTTAAAAGCGAGAATCTAGCACTCTATACTCTGTGACACTATCTTTCAAAAACAAAGGCAAAGTAGTGACTTTTGGAGACCTATGAAAGCTGAAAGAATTCATCACTAGCAGACTTGTCTAAGACAAATATTAAAAGAAGTACTTCAGGCAGAAAGAAAATGACACCAAAGGAAGTATGGATCTACACAAAGGAATAAAGAAAATCAGAAACTGTAACAAATGTGAATAAATATATGATATTGTTAGTATTATTCAAATCTCATTAAAAGATCAATGACTTACAACAAAAAAATAATAGCATTTTCTGTAGTTTTTAATGTATTTCAGATGTACAATGTATGACAAGGTATAGAACACAAAGGCTGGGGGAGAGAAATGGAAATACACTGCTTTAATGTTCTTTATGCCATGCGTGAATTGGTAAAGTATTCTAGAAGATAGACTATAAAAAGTTAAATATGTATGCTTCGTAAGTATGTATAATACCAACCCTCGAGCAACCACTAAAATAAGAAAACAGTTATCGTCAGTAACCCATCAAAACAGATAAAAAAGAAATCATTTAAAACCTTTCAATTAATCCAGAAGAGAACATCAAAGAGGAAAAAAGGTACAAGGAATAGACGTAACAGATCGCAAAGTGATAGGGTTAAACCTAACCATTTTAAGAGTCACATTCAATATAAAAGATCTAAACACCTCATTTTATTTTATTTTATTTTTTTAAAGATTTTATTTATTTATTTGACACACAGAGAGAGATTACAAGTAAGCAGAGAGGCAGGCAGAGAGAGAGGAGAGAGGAGGAAGCAGGCTCCTTGCTGAGCAGAGAGCCCAATGCGGACCTCGATCCCAGGACCCCGAGATCATCACGTGAGCTGAAGGCAGAGGCTTTAACCCACTGAGCCACCCAGGTGCCCCAAACACCTCATTTTAAAAGCAGAAATTGTCAGATTGGATGAAAAAACAACATCCAACTATATGCTACCTGTAAAATCCCATATTAAACATAAAGAAACAAATAGATTAAAAGTAAAATGCATGGAAAATACTATTCAAAACGAAGTTGAAGTGGCTATAATAATGTCAGAAAAGATTTCAGAGCAAAGAAATAAAACCTGAGATATAGAAGTTTATTTTGTAACAAGTGTTTATTTCATAAAAAATGTCCCCTTTATCCTGCCACCAAAATGAGATGACAGTCTAATAAAGAAAACTAAGGACCAGTATTCCAAACGAATATAGATGCAAAAATTCTTAACAGAAATGAAGCAAGCTTTGCGCAGCGGCAGTATTATAGCCAATGGGGTTTATCCGAGGTGTAATTATTGCAAAAATGAAGCAAATAGAATCCAACAGGGGGAAGAAAAAAAAAAAAGAGGCCATATACTGTGAGCAAGTGAGGTTTATCCCAAGAATTTTAAGATTGGTTTAACATTTGAAAATTAGTCAATGCAGTGTGTCATCTCAGTATACACAGAAATAGCATTTGACAAAATCCAGTCCATTCTTTATCACTCATAGCAAACTGAGAATAAAAGGAACTACCTAAATTTGATAAAAATCCTACCACTGACATATTATTTCATGGTAAAATACTGAATATTTCCCCTCTACAATAAACAATAAAGCAAAGGTGTCAACTTTTACTACTTCTGTTTGTCATACTGGAGGTTCTAGCTAGTGCACTCTAACAAGAAAAAAGGAAAAGCAAACAGAAATGAACTGGTGAAATTGTAGACGACATGATTATGTAGAAAATCTGAAGCGGGTTGAGGGTGGAGATGTGATGTGAGACTCAAAAGGTCATTAAGGGGCAGGCCATGAAGGGTTTTTAAATCCACATTGAGGAGTGCCAGAGTCTGATAAGGATGCTGCATAACCATTGAACTTTTTTTCTACATTAATCAGCTTGCAATTAGTATGTTTTGATTGTGTTGTAGAGCATGTATTGAAGAGGGCCTTATGACTCTGGGCAGCGACTTCAGTTAGAAACTTAAATAATGTAGATGAAAAAAGAAGAAATAATGTAGACGAAAGGTAATAGTTGCCTAGATTAACGTAGTAACAGTAAGGATGGAGAGATGTGAACAGATCTGATAACTACTATTTAAAAATGGAAAGAAGAACCCACGACCATTCACATGTTTCAGGCATGGCACACTGGCTAGGTAGCAGTACTATTCACTGAGCTAGGTACCATAGGAGAAGAAATAGATTGGGGTGGGAGGTGAGTGATGAGGTAGGTTTTAGATATGTGTAACCCGAGTATTTTTTGATAGCAAAGTAATGATGTACTGGAGCCAGTTTATACAGATGTCTGGAAAAGGAGGAGAGTTTTGATGGGAGATAATAGATTAGATTAGGAAGAATGAATCAAAGAGATAAGGAAAAACTTAGGTAATGTTTTATGGATAGAGATGATTTCAGAAAGCAGAGAGAGGGTAATTGTGTCAAATGCTGCTAACTAACATCTACATAGAGGTTACCATGGACCAAGGATTGTTAATAACAGTTTTGCAAGCATTAATTATTTAAATTTTCACAGTGATCTTTTGAGCTAGGTATTATTATATACCAGTTTTGCAGAGGCAAAAAGTGAGGGTGCAGAAAGGTTAAGTGACTTGCCCAAGAAAATGCATAGCTAGTAAGTGATAGAATCAAGATTTGAACTCATGCAATTTAACTGTGTCATTTGTACTCTTGACAAACAAAATAAAAGATGAAGTTACAGATGAATTTAACAATAAATATTTCACCGATAACTTTAGTCAGTTTTAGTGGATCAATGGGGCATAACCTGACTGAAGTGAAATAAGGAATGAACAAGAAAAGGGAAATGTAGACAAAGCTTTCATGAAACTTGGGTGTGAAAAGAAAGAGTAGAACAGTAGGAGAGTACTATTTCAGATTTAGGAAGGGCTTTCTTAAGATAGGCAAATCCTAAATAAGTTTAAATACTGTTGAGAAAAAGCAAGTAGAAGGAGGAGGTGAAAGACACATAAGAGAGGGAGAGAAGGAATAAAACGAGAGAGGTTCTGAACCTGGTGAAAAGGCAGTATGGAATAGAATCCATAGCAAATAAAAATATAGGGGTCCTAGGAGAGGAAAGACCCCTTTTGTTGTCACAGTGGGGAAGGAGGAGAGAATGGATGTGGATGCATATAAACTTACAAGTTTCCTGCTGTTCCAACTCCTTCAATATCAATTTCTCTCTCTTTCATAGATTTGAAACAGGGATGAAAATTCTCTGTGTCATCAAGTTACTACCCATTTAACTTGGACTTCTGTTGGCTAAAGGGGAGAGGGAAGAGCATCCTTCTACTTTGCTATTGAAATACAGGTTTCTAAGACACAGACTGAGCTGGGGAAGTCTTTCTGGTACCGTTCCAGCATGGAGGATTTTCTGCCACTTTTGAAGAATCACATTTGCAAATTACCACAGGAAATGAACATACTCCTTGGGATTGTGTGTCTGGGGTAAATCTGTATTGATAGAAAAGTCAAGTATAAAGATAATCTGTAAAATACTCAGAAGTGATAGTAATCATGATATACAGTATTTTTTTTTTATAAACAGTTGTCTAGACTATTGGGTCAGCAAACTACAGCCCACTGCCTGTCTTTGTAATTAAAATTTTATTTGAAAAAAATCGGTTTGTAAATTTATTGGGACATAGCCACATCCATTCTTGATGTATGTTTGTGGCTGCTTTTGCACTCCAGTAATGAAACTAAATGGCTGCAGCAGAGATTACATGGCCTGCAAAGCCTAAAATATTTACTATTTTGCCCTTTTCAGAAAAAGTTTGCTGACCTCTTGTTTAGAATAATAAAGCAGTTAAAAACTTGGAGAAAATTTTTTTTGAGAAAGAGAAATTAAGATACTGAAAATGTGAAGGGAATTAGAAAAGTAGAAGATATTTAGGATATATTGCCAAATGAAATATCCCTTTACAAACCTATATAGATTATACGTTAATCTCATTTTTATTTTAAAAATTTATGTTAAAATGTTAACAGTAGTTGTTTCTGAAAGTGAGATTTTACTTGATTTTTATTTTCTTGTTGGTTCTTATATGTTTTCTGATTTTTCTCCAATGCACCTGTGTTCCTGTGTTAGTAAATAAAACCAACTATTAGTAGACTGGAATGAGAACATAGAATTCAAAGCAAATTAGAACGTGAAAAATGGGGTATTTGGCAGGGTCAGGCAAAAATAAGACATCCTAGGAGATGTATAAAGAAAATCCTTCTTGTTGGTTACCAAGAAAGATGGAGAAATTTTTTGGTAAATTCCTTATATTTAACCAGTATCTGATCTGAGCACTGTCTAAAAACATAGTCTCCCACAAAAACAAAAAAAACAAACAAAAAAAAACAAAAACAAAAAAGAGAGTTATATAAGTTATGACTTACATTTAGGCTTTGTTCCTCATTTCCAAAGATACAAATTTTTAAAGTTTATCAAGATTTTTAAAATTTCTGTGACTTGTAGATAATGCTTTGTATTAGTGACTTGCTTTTAATTCAAAAAATCAAATTCAGTTATTTAGCTGTAAATAAAATCAATACTTTAATAAGTGATAGAAGTTGTAGCTTTGTTTTGTTAAGAAGCTGAAACTATGCCTTTAAAAAAAAAACGGTAAACAGCTTTTATTTGGGCAAAAATAAGTCAGAAATTGCAGAAAGTAATCTTTTCAATGAAGTACTGTTATTAACCAGATGAGTCTTGAAGTAGTTTTACTGTGGTATTCTATTCCAACATCTGTCCTGTGGCACTCCCCAGATGCTCACTATAAAGTTCAATGGATCTTGACAAGAATTAAGTTGATTTCAGTGGCTGTACTGTGTTAGGAGTCATTGAAACAGAAGAGAAACCAGTTTTTACCAAGTCTCATCTCTAACTCAACATATTTTTTTATTTAAATTGTCACTATGAATGGTGTTTACTTTCTGTATAATGACCAAATCAGTTGTTTAGAGGAATCCCAAGATTGAAGCTTAGGATACAAATTACTGACTTGCCAATAAATTGCCATGTTAAAAAAAAAAAAATCAAGCCAAAAAAATCCCCTTGTTCTATTTATCCTTTAAATATGAATTAAATAGGTTGATGATTCATTAGCTATAAAATGTAACTTGTAAGAGGAATTTTTATGTAAACTTGTAAACTTTAAAAGAAAAAATTAAATCAGTAGAGAATGAGTCTCAATATGTGGATATATATAGCATTTTTATGTAAAATGTAAAATTTGAGCCCATGTGTCAAATATGTAAATAATTATATAAAATTAAATAAATTCAGTATATAGTTATAATCAAACACATAAACAGACATGTATATGTGTGTGTATGTGTATAAGTATATCCATCTGTTACACCGACTAGTATGACAATGAATAATGGAATGATTTTGAATGAAAAATTTTAGTAATGTTTAAAAGAAATTTCCTGTTAATGAAATTTATTATCTTATGGTATTATCTTAAAGGGAAGTTGTAGATGTCTCACTGCTTGTTATTTAACATTGCACTGGAAAAATGCACATAATTGTTAGGAGCAAATGAGTCTAGCCATACATATGCAAAATGTCCTGATAGATCGTATCCATATCAGACATTTATTATTCAAGTTGATTTTAATCATAATGTAGACCGGAAACTGTTTTCATTGTTTATGCAAGCACCCTCTGTTTTTTTGTTTTGTTTTGTTTTTTTAATTAACGTGTTTCTCATTTATTCAGGAAGTTTCTAATGGCATTTGGGGGAGGGGAAACTTACCAGCTTCCTCCCCGAGTAATGCAGTTTTTATTTCTTGTTGAAATTGTAGGCTCAGCCAAAAACCAATATTGGATGGATGGAAGGAGTAAGGAAATAAGAGTGGGAGATAAGGAAGGATGATGGGTGGAGGGGATAGGAAAAAAAGAAGAAAAAACAAAAAAGGAGGGGCACTTGGGTAGTCAGTTAAGTGTCTGCCTTTGGCTCAGATCATGATCAAGTTCTGGGATCCAGTCCTGGGTAAGGGATCCCTGCTAAGTCGGGAGTCAGCTTCTCCCTCTGCCCTTTCCCCCACTTGTGCACATGCTCTCTCGCTCTCTCTCCTTCCCGTTCTCTCTCACTCTCATATAAATAAATAAAATCCCTTAAAAAAACAAAAAAGGAAAACAAGAAAGTTAGCTATGTAAACATTTAGTTCACTTGTATAAAAATAAATAAGAAATCGTAAAATGTTTTGCTAAAACAGCAGGATCCTGTCATTGTCTCATTTCTACTCCCTGCTGCTCTGATGATATAATTTTATTCTTATATAAATAAATGAAGCAACAAGTATATTTTTGGTGATGATGTTGCTGTTACTGAATTTCTAAGTAATTGAGACATAAAGCAAAGTTGTTCTGGTTATACTTTTTTCTGAATTTCTATATGACTAGTGGAAAATAGCTAGGAATCACATAGAGCTTTCTAAATTTACTTCAGTAATGATATTTATTAATGTTACGAGTAAAGAAAATATCCTGCCCAAATCTGGGATTTGGAGGATGGTGCATAGATGTGAGTGGAAAGGTACAGGGGGTTGGGAAAGAGTGTAGGCAGTTGAAAATATGTATTTGATGTAACTATTTTTATATTAAAAGCTATAGAAGGTAAAATTTAACAATAATTTTAGCTGATAGGGATATACAAAAGGTAGTGAAAAGGTTCTGTAGGAGATAGATTGTAAAAGGCTGACAAGTACTACGCTGAGGAATAAAGGAACACTTTCTAAGTCATTCTTAGAGTTTAAAAACATATTTGAATAGTCTTTCCAAATTATTATAATGCTACAAGTTTTAGGTTGCATTCCACTCTTGTTCGTGAGAGAACAAGTGTCTTGTCCATTCCCACTGCTTTTCTTTCAAGCTTTGTTCCACGTGAATGGAGGAGAAAGTAAAACCAATATTTTGGAGGATTTTTCTCCTTTTCCTTCTAAAATAAATCTTTTTCCTGAAAGATTCTTACTGTTTTAGAATTAATCTCTCATCCTCTGTGATTTATGTAAATCTACAAGTTGTCTTAGAGGAAACAAAACTGGAAAAGTGGTTAAAAGACTAGGGTCATGAGTAAAAGGATATGGATTACATTCACATTTCATCACACTCTGTGACCTTACAGTACATTTTACAAAGAAAGTAAACTCAGTGTTGCTGTTAATCAAATCACTGAGAGTTTAAGTGACTCACCCAAGGCCACACAGAAAATGGGTGATTGGGCTGGAGTGAGAATTGATTCTCCACAGTAACGCAGTCTCATTATCGTCGTCATTTCTTGAACTCCTGCTGGGCTTGTAGTTTTCCTGGCAGTTTGTATCCTCCATCAGAAGCTGTGACCTATTTTTAAAGTTGCCTTTTCAAGTGAAGAGACAATATTGCATGCTGTGTTTTATACATGGCTGTGAAAAACTGATGAAGTCAATTTTACAAATTCCGAATCTACTTGGCATTTTTACGCTTTTCATAATGACTAAAAGTCTATCATCATTTGAGTCATAAGTTAACTAAAAAATTAAACTATCCCAAACTGTATTTTGTTCTATCCCCACCTTTCAACATGCATACCTTTACATTATTTTCTGTAAATCTCGTTTTACTTTATCTTGACTATCTAAGTCTCTGGGTTTTTTTCATACAGTTTCTGACTATTATTAAATATGTGGTTTATCCTGCTCCTTAAATAGGGATATTTATTCTAAAAATGTACTGTGTGAAACCAACTGAATCATAAGGAGGTGACAACTAGTGCTAAACATACTCTGTAGACTCTTAGTTGCTTATGTATCTCTCTGTACAGAATTAACACAAATATTCACACCTTCAAGAACTTACCCAGCTAATGTTATTAGCTTTATGCTACAAAACAAAATAAGTCTGTATCCAAATTTTTCCTAGTCCCAAATGAGAATAATGGAAAAGGAATGTGAGAAAGATCACAAATATTTCTAGTAGGTGCTTAGTAAAATGTGATATGACAACTTATATCTTTTAATATTTAATTAATTATTTTATTAAGATAGCCTGTTCCAAGTTCTTAGAAATTCCCTGACATGTATAACTAGCACAAAAAGTACAGTTACTTTAGAAATATTTTTTGGGTATCAACATTTTAAAAGAGAAGTTTGTAGGTATTTTAAAAAGCACATATGACATCAAAAATGACAATGACATAAAAATAAGCATAAATTCTAACAGATTCTATATTTGATATAAAATAGGTATTTTTAATTCTAGAAAATTTAATTTTATACTGTTTTGAGTACTGAAATGTAATTTTTAAATTATATCCTTGATGGTCAATCATCACAAAATTTAAGTAAGATTCAAGTTGAGCGCTTCCTTGGAGGAAATTTATCACATTCCTTTATATAAAAAAAATACTTTCAATAAATAGTAGATAAAAGTAGAAAATTTCTGTTAGAGAGTCATTTATTGTTCAAGCTTTCCCAATGAGAAAGACTGATTCTATACTTCCAGAATTTTATAGCTTAACTGTGTATAAAGCCAGCATTTGCATTTCTAAAAGTTTTAAAATTATGAGTATAATAAAACCCCAGAAATGGATACCTAAGACATCCTTTTACTTCACTTGAAATACCTTTAATTAGGAAACCCATGCTTATGCATGTATTAAATATCTTCTGAATACAGAATTATCAAATTTATCATTACAAAGCAAATACATATACTTAAGAAAAATAAGGTCTTATTTTTCTAATTCCTAAAATCAAATGTATTTTATAATGTAATGAAATAAGAAGAAGAAGAATCTTAGAGGCTAGTTAATTAGATGTTTTAACAATAAAATGAAATAGATTCTTCATTAATTGTAATAATGTGAGTTTTCTTTTTTTCCATCATTATTATACTTCTCTTAACAGTAAAATATGATGCCTATATTTTGGGAGCTCAGAACTACCTTGATAAGTTCTCATCCATGATTCCATATAAATAAGAAGCCAATCCTGGAATTCATGTATGTGGTTAAGTCAAGTAGAGATTTGTTGATCATGTTAGATTTATGCAGAGAACCAAATTGTCCTATACAGCTCAGTTAAAGCCAATTAAAGGTTATTTTGAAGTTTTAGACCACTTGTGAAAATTAAAAACGAAGGTTAAATAATGAATCAGTGTGATTTTTTCATCCCCCTCTTTTTAAAATCTTTAAACTGTTGCTTTTCATTTTCTCATTAATAAAATTATTTTTATAAAAATTTTGGGATAATTTCATATGTTTTTTTAATACATTTATTGAACCCCTAGCTTCTAAATGTAAGATGCTGAATGAAGTTTCATTAGATGATAATAAGAGAATATAAAACATTATTGTGGTCTCCAAGGAATTTTCAGTTTAGATAGAAAGTCAAGACCCAAACACATGAAAGGTTAAATAAACAAATAAATGAATGTTAGACAATATCAGAGAGAAAAGATAGTATCAGGAGCATTGTTATGCTTTTCAAATATCAGCAAGTAGACTTAGAGTATAAAATATAGGTAAGTACTAATTAATGTTCAAATACAGCAGCATAGGCTAACATTGAGTTACACTGAAGTATAATCAGTTCATTAGCAAGCAGGAGTATATGTACAGAGATACTCTTATTTCTTTGATCTGTGAATCTGGACATCTTTCTTTAAGGTTGAGGATGAGAGGGAAAGTATGAGGAAGTATAATATAAAAAAAGAAGGGGATATGGTATCCTCTGGAGCGAAGATTGGTACGTAGGAAAAGAGGGCACAGAAAGGATGGGTAAAACCAAAACCCAGTTAACCTTAAGATTATGAATTTTTATGATACTTTAAAATATCATAATCCATATTAACAATTAATGTTCAGTAAAATTACTGTCATAATTAAAACTTTGAGATAATTTTTATATACCATTTAGTCTTCCAAATGGATATTATCATACCCCATTGTATATAGAGAATACTGAAGTAGGCATTGTTCTTTCTTCCAAGGTGCTTACAGTGTTAGCTTGTTGAAACAGATGCATTTAAGTACACAAAACTAACATGATATAGGATACATGTAGGAAGGGAGTGGAAATAAAGCCTGGAAACCCAGTTCATATTCAGAGGATGGAGAGTTTTATTATAAGGTTAAGAAATGTAGAATTAGTTTAGGTAAATGGGACTCATGGAAGATATTTGAATAAATCAATGATATGATTGGGGCAGAGAGATTTGACAGTGTGTTCTGACATTGTCAGAACGAAATGAGGGATTGATTGATGAAGAGAAAGGTCAAGGCAGAAAGGCTGATCAAATGCTATTTTATTTCAGTGGCATGGTTAAAGTATGATAATGACTGAATGAGGACTTTAATATTATAGATTAAAATGAGAAAGATGATCTTGAAAAATTTGAAAATTCAGGTATTTTAAGCCTTGAAGCCAGGTAGTAGCTTATCAGTTAAACTACCTTCATAATAGTATATATTTTAAAACATTTCATGGACCCTCAGTAGTAAATCTAATGGAGGAAGAAGCTGCAAGGACTATTTTTTACTCATTTTCCTTTAGTTCATGCAAATGTTATGATGTACCAATTTGGGCAAAAGTATTATACATTAGATCCATAGTTAAAACATTTCCTTAAGAGCTCTAAGCCTAATATAGTCCTTTATGAACATGTATTTCTTAATAGACCCCATTTACTTTTTTTAGTTAAGATTTGCCCTATACTCTGAAAGCCCAAACTGTGAGTATAGCTGAAATCTCCTACCAATCATTATTCTAATAAATTCCAAGAGAATTCTTTGTGAGTGATTTTTGACAATATTCAGATTCCTAAATTTATTGTGACATTTAAAATTTTTATGTTCATAAAATTGGCATTGTGTTAGCAGGCAGATTTATTTTGAAAAGTCATTTTTGTAGAAATAGTTAATAAGTCTGCTGATTTTGCTGTTTGCCAGTAGCCTACCTAACAGTTAGTTACAGTGGATTCATAATCCTTACTAAAATTAATGGAAAGGAGAAAATAAAATGACAGTTGTTCTAAGAAAATCAAGGACTTTTAAACAAAAAGACTACTAGTTTTATTTTTGGACATATATGAAGAATTCTGTTAATAAAGAATTTTTTGCCCCTTAGATCTCAAAACCCTATTATTATAATTTAAGCTTAGAAGGACTAAAGCTCTTAGTTAAGTTTCATGACACTGAGAAAGTATTCACCTTGTGGTAGCAGCATTCTTTCTCCACTTAGTAATGGAAAAAGACATAGGAAAAACACATTTTCATATTTTACCTAAATACTGATTTCTATATCAGTGTAATAACTCCAACTATACAACATGAATTAAAGACTTAGTTGGGTTTAGGTGTAGACTAATCAGTGTGAAAGCAATCATTATGCAGCATAGCTTAGAGATGAAGAACACAAGCTTTGAAATCAGAAATGAATTTAAACTTCTGATTTTGCTACTAACATATGACCTAGACAAGGTAGGTAGTGTGTTTGTGCCATGGGAAGCAGAAAAGATAAATAAAAAATAAATTTTATGGCTACTATAAATGATTAAATGAGATCACATAAAGAACTAAAATATCTATCGCCCAATAGTAGATGCTCAATAAATGGTAGACATTGTTCTTGTCTTTAATAAGGTCAACTAGTCTTACACTTTTTTTTTAAAAGATTTTATTTATTTATTTGAGAGAGAGAGATAGCAAAAGAGAGCACAAGCAGGGAGGAGAGGGAAAAGCTCAGTAGGGAGCCCAACATGGGGCTCCATCCCAGGACCCTGCGATCATGACCTGAGCTGAAGGCAGACGCTTAACTGACTGAGCCACCTAAGCGACCCAAACTAAGCTTATACTTAAATATTCCATTTAAAACTCTTAAAGAAAGGAGAACCTAGGTGGCTCAGTCAGTTAAGCATCAGACTGTCAGTTTGGGCTCAGGTAATGATCTCAGGATCTTGAAATTGAGCCCTGCTTCAGGCTCCACACTCAACAAAAGGTCTACTTTTCCCTCTCCCTCTGCTCCTGTCCCCACTTGTGTGCTCTCCCTCTCTGTAAAATAAATAAACTCTTTAAAAATAAACAAACAAAAACCACTAAAGGCAAAAGGAAGGGAGTTTCACTTGCCAGTTTGTCAAAAATGGAATGCACATTAGATTCTGGGGACATAAATTTATGATAAAAAAATACTCTCTGACTTCTTGAAAATCAGTTTTTCTCTTTTTGATACTTTGATAACCTTTTATAGTATCAGAATTAAAGATTTTGTGTTAACACTGTTTTCCTTCCTGATCTGTCATGTACTGCTGTTTGCATTATATGAGGGTTATTTTAACACTTGTATAAGCTGCCTGTTATGTCCCTGGAAGTGTAAAATGTGTCTTATTATTATATATCTCAGAATACATCACACCTAATATGGGCTCAACAAGTATCATGAATAAATTTCTTGAATCTAAGTTATTTCATGTACTGTGTCTGAGAGTTAGAGATACTTGTTTTTTTTTTATCAGCTTAACCACAATAAACTACGTGGTGATATTTTCAGACTTCATTCACAAATCTAATTAATTCTATGACTACTATTAGTGTTATGGCTACTAATTATTTCTATTATAATTCTTTAAAATATTTTTTTGTTTTTGTTTTATACTAGTCAAGGTAGGCAAATAGTTGTAAAAATAATCCAAAATCTCAGTGCCTTAATACAATAAATGTTTCTTATTTATGTCCATCTAATGTGGCTAGGATTGCCAGATAAAATATAGGATGCCCAGGGAGAGTGATATTAACATCATGGTAACATAAGACAACTCTTGTCTTTGTCCCCTCCACCCCTTCAGCAATGAAAAGTTGGCATCCATCTGCAAATAAAAAGTTCTTTGTGGGTGTTGTGGATCTGAGAGGAGCCTCAACCATGAGTTCATTAGGTAATAGGCAAATGGACATAGGTCATGGCTATAGAACCTACTGTGAACTGATTCTGGCTCCTCTCATCTGTGTTGCTGGAGGACCTACAGAACAGTGACTTGAGGAGTCACTTCTGGATGAGAGAGCCTTTATAGAAGTGCAGTTTTCAAGAGAAGTTCTAGAACTCCATTGGATGAAGTGGGGAGACCAAGTTTGGACACAGTGAAGTGGGTAAAAGGAACAGCTTGTTTTTGCTGGCATCATCCCTCCTCCACAATGGCACAGTTTAGGGCTAAATTAGAGAATCTCCGGTTTCTTCTTTGAAGGAAAGGAAGAGTGAACCCTGGCTACCCCAGCCAGCTGTGTGTCCCAGAAAGACTCACTACTCTCTCACAAAATGTAAAGCATTAAAGAGGGAGCTCCGTGACTAGGGGAAGGGAGCAGAAATTTTATTAAAATTTTGTTTTCCAATTATTTGTTCACAGCATACTGAATTTAATCAGTTTTTGTATATCATCCTTGTATCCTTTGATCATGCTAAATTCACTTACTACTTCTAGGTACTTTTTAAAAGATTCCTATGTACAATCATGTCTTCTGTGAAGGAAGAGAGTTTTACTTCTTCCTTTCCAATCTCTATGCCTTTAATTTCTTTATCTTGCCTTATTGCACTGACTATTGGGCTGCCCATAAAATGTCAAATAGAAATGGTAATGATAGACATCTTTGCTTTGTTCCTTACGTTGAAGGAAAAGCATTTAGTCTTTCATCATTAAATGTGACTCTAGATATAGGTTTTCAAAGATAGAAATTTATTGGATTTAGGATGTTCCTTTCTGTTTTTAGTTTGCTGAGAGTTTCTTTTTAAATTATGAATAGATGTTGAATTTTGTCAAATGCAGATGCTTTTCTTTACTTCCTGAATTGATTATGTGGTTTTACACCTTTATTCTGTTAGTATTAATTTTCAAATACTAAACCAATCTTGCATTTATGGAAAAAATCTCAGTTGGTTATGATTTATCATTAACCTTTTTATATGTTGGTAGTAAGATATTAGTGTGTACACTTATGAGAGATATTGGCCTATGTTTTCTGGTATTTTCTTTGTCTGTTTTTGATATCAGAATAATACAGGCCTCATTAAGTGAGTTTTAAAGTTTTATTTGGGCCAGGAATTTTGTTGGTGGGTAAGTTTTTATTAAGAATTCAATTTATTTATTAGATATGGACATATTTAGATTTTCTACTTCTTTAAGGCCAGCTATGGTCATTGTTTTTTCTCTCAAGCTATTTGTTCATTTCTTCTATGTTATCAGTGTTATTGGCATACAATTATTCATAATATTCCCTTTCACATCAATAAGACAGCTATTACTATCACCTTGTGATTTATATCTTCACTCTTTTCTTGAGTCTGGGTTATCAATTTTATTGAATTTTCAAAGAACCTGCTTTCTGGTTATATTTTTTTTTTCTATTTTCTACTCTATCAATTTCTACTTTTATCTTTATTGTCTCCTTCCTTCTGCTTGTTTAAGCACTAATTTGCTCTTCTTTTTCTAGCTTTTGAACATGGAGTTTTGGTTATTGATTTTAAATCTTCTTTTCTTATATAAAATTTAGTGCTATAAATTTTCCCTATAGCACTGCTTTAGCTACATCCCACAAATTTTGATGTATTTTTATTTTCACTCAGTATAAAATACTTTTTTTAACATAAAATTTTTTCGAATTTTGCATGCAATCACTTCTTTTACTCATATTATTTAGGAGAATATTAAATAATATTTCCAAATGTATGGAGTTTTTTTTTAAGGGAAGCATCTCTCTCTCTCTTTTTAAAGATTTTATTTATTTATTTGATAGTGACGCAATGAGAGAAGGAACACAAGCAGGGGCGGGAGGCGCGGGAGAGGAAGAAGCAGGCTCCCCGCTAAGCAGGGAGCCGATACAAGCCTCAATCCCAGGACCCTGGGATCATGACCTGAGCTGAAGGCAGACACTTAACGACTGAGCCACCCAGGAGCCCCTGTATGGAGATTTTTTAAATATCTTATTAATTACTAATTTGATTTTATTGTGTTCAGGTAACATATGTTGTATTTTATCTTTTTAAATTTATTGAGACTTGTTTTATGGCCCAGGACATAGTCTGTTTTGGTGAATGTTCCAAAAATACACATTAAAAAGAATGTATATTTTGCTATTGTTATGTAGTGTTTCATAAATTCAATTAGATCTAGTTAATTTATAGGTTTATTCTAGTCTTTTATATCCCCACTGATGTTCTATGTTTTTATTCTATCAATTAATTAAGAGAGAAGTGTTAAAATCTCTACTTATAATTATGAACTTGTCTGTTTCTCTTGTCAGTCCTGACAGTCTTCGTTTCATTGTATTTTGAAGTTCATTAACTAGGTGCATATACTTTTTAGGATTGTTTTGTCTTTTTGATCCACTGACTCTTTTATTATTACAAAACTATCCTTCTTTATCTCTGATATTCCTTGTCCTGAAGTCTAATTCATCTGATATTTATATAGGTACTCGAACTTTCTTATGATAATATTTACAAGTATGTCTTTTTCAGTGCCTTTGCATTTAACTTATATATATCTTTGAATATAAAATATTTTTCTGGAGGCAGCATGTTCTGGATCTTGTTTTATTTTCTGAAATCAATGTCTTTTTAATTGCTGTGTTTCGATTGGTTATATTTAGTGTAATGGTCTGTATTTGGGGGTTATCATATCTATTGTTTTCTTTGTCTCATTTACACTTTGTCCTTTTTGTTTTAATTTGATCTTTTTTTGATCTTTTAATATTTGATTTTTGATATTCTACTTTATCTCCACTACTCCATCACTGTTAGGTATACTTTCTTCCTTTCTTTCTCTCTTTCTCTCTTTCTCTCTTCCTCTCTTTCTTTCTCTTTCTTTCTTTCTTTCTTTCTTTCTTTCTTTCTTTCTTTTTTCCCTTCCCTTCCTTTTCTTTCCCTTCCCTTCCTTTCTCCTTCCTTCCCTTCCCTTTCTTTTGATGCTGCAGGGGCTACAATATCTATAATATACTTTGTATATTCAGAGTTCAAAGTTAGAAAATTGTTGCTGATGTCAACTATGTGCATCATTGAAATTAATTACCAAAATTTTAAACTAATGAGATTATAGTTTGAAGATGATAATTTTAAAGCAAAAATTAATGAGCACTGCTTTATAAAGTTCCCTTTTAATCTTTCAGATTTGGCTTTGATTGTATTACCACTTGTTTTCTTGTATTAAGGAGCACTCTTTTTATCAAATAGACTTTGTCCTAAAGGTGTATTTTCTCAAGAGAAATTTGGCCCCGTATACACTTGGCAGTACTACCTTTCACTCATTAGTTGATAGTTTACTTTTCATAGCAACTGTTTCAGATATTTCCTTTCTAAATGCTCTCAGTTTCGTTTCTTCTCAATAACAGCTGATAACTTCATATCCTTTTTGACAGAGAAGAGTGAGACAATCTGGAATGAGCTGCACAACAGACTGCTTTCACCTCAACTAATTTCTATTTTCTTCAACAGAAAGTGATGATAATCCCATCTTTCCTTGCAATCTCAGAAGAGATCCCTTTCTTTCCTTCTTAGACTGTGCCCTGAATTTAACTTCTTTGTCTCTTAGAGACCCTACTCTCATATTTTATCATTGTCTTGAACTCCTTCCCCATCCGAACAAAACCTCCACTTGACTGCCTTGTTCTTTTTAATTACTTTTTGATTTCTGTTCTCTGTCTTAGCCAACACCTTTAAATCAGTAGTCTATAGATAGCAACTACCTCTATTTCTTAGCAACTCCCATCCTTCTTTATATCTTGTAATCTAGGTTCTACACTACAACCTCACTGTAATTATATTTCTTGGCCTGATGAATGCTTACTTACTTCAACACTAAGTTCCAGAATAATCATTTCCAAGAAGCCTCTTCCAGATAACCAGGATGGACTCCTTATGAATATCTTTTTTTTTTTTTACTTTGTGTGTCTAGTTCCCACTTTATATTATACCTTTAGATCTGTAATCTTATATTTAAATTGGCAGTGTCTGATATATAAGCTCGTAATTAATTTTTTAATTCAACTGCAAGTCAATATCTTTTCCTTCCCTAATTTTTTTGGATCGGTGTGTCATTCAACATTTTTAAGCATTCACTTGAAATTGTCTTCTCTCTTGCCTTCTAAACCTTTCTGGTTTATTCCTTCAACATTATTTTCCGAGAGCCTACTATTTGCAAATACTTGTTTGACACCATAAAATTATCATTATATATGTTTATGTAGCTTTGAGTGAAAGTAACTTTAACACCTTCCATGCATCTAGACATAGGAAGTTCAGTGATTAATTAGGGAAAGCTCCTTACACAGAATTTCTTTGACTTCTTTGGGAGAAAAACACTCAAAGAATCATAAAAGTTATACATTACAGTATGATGAGTAGTCCAGGCTTACTCCTTTAGGAAGTGAGATGTCATTTGTTTTAGTTTTCATGTGAAGAAGTGATATGAGCACATTTGTGCTTATAAAAAGTTAGTGACAGCCTAAAATGTGGACCTGAGGGGAAAGAGATGTGAGAGAAACAGGGAGCTGTTATAACAGCCTTTTGTAAAAGATGATGAAAGACTTAATTATGACAATGGCAATGGGATGGAGATGGAAAAATACCAAAAATATTTATTTCATTTTGTCTTTTCATCCATGTTTCATTTGTGTGCTTTCCCACTGGACTCTCAGCCATCTCCACTTGTATATCAACTCAAATTAGAAATAAATAATGATAATAACAATAGCTAATATTAATTGACTCTCAATTTTGTGCCAGACATCATTCTAATTGCTTTATCTAAGTTAACTCAGTATTCCTAGTCTAAAAGGTAAATACTATTATATCTAAGTTAACCCCTTATTCCTGAGTCTAAAAGGTTAATACTATTACTGTACACAGTTTCTGAAGAAGGTACCATTGCACAGAGTTTCAGTAACTGACTAATGTCACCACATAGGATCTATATTCTTCTGTTTTTTGGTGGTTTTTAAAAATTGTTTATTTATTTATTTGGTGTTTTTTTAAATCCATATTGCTATATTGTCTGAAATCTGAATTGTTTCTCTCCTAAGTTCTTGTCTATGTGCTTTAGTTTCTCCGTATCACTGTTTCTGCCATCTGCTTTCAGTTTTTCCTTGTTCCTCCTTCTTTTTACTGTGAGAGAAATACCAATATCATCATATTATTAAGTTGCTTCATACCTTGGAGACATAAAATAACTTCCACGACTCGTTGAATAAAATCTATCTTGCTGTTCAAGAATTCCCAGCACCTGTTCTTATCTATATACACATTTCTTTTCTCCCCTGATGACCAGGGAGGAAATAGTTCCCTATCTTCCATAGTTCTTTGTAATTCATTATTTTCTTTGTGCATTTCCCCATGTTCTTATTCTCGTCCAAATTATTTTTATGATTATTATTCTTTTCCATGATATTAGCTTTTCTTTAAGATTAAGCTCAACCAACACTGTCTTTTGTGAAGATAACCCCAATGTTAGGTTGTTTTCCTCTTAATGTGAGCTCCTGTAGAACTTATAGTAAGCTATGTTGTGAATAACCTGTGTCTTTGGTGAGGTACTGGTCTCCTGGATATTGCAGAGAGGGATGAAGATACTCTGGGGATCAACTTAACATGAACTGTATCGGGGAATTGGTATGTGGACGATAGGTTACAATGCCTCTACTTAGGCATAAATACCCAAATTTTTCACAAATATGAAGAATAGGTAATATTTTTACCAAGCCATGTAATGCAGTACAATTTATGATAACTTTTCTCTCAACGTAATGGCATTTGTTTCCTTCCAAAATATTCCTCTTTACTTTTCACTTTAATGCAATTTCAGGGGTTAGAAACCACACAGTATGGTTGGTTTTACCCCATGGCTATTCTTTATTATACCATTTTACCATTCTTTATTATACTTGATAGTATGTATTACCTTACAGTATAAAATAGCCATTTCTCTCTTTTTCTGTTCTACAATAAACTTAATAGAATCTTATATTCCATTTCACTCAACTGTACCTGGCAAGTGCCAAGTCCAAGTTAGAAACATAGTAAATATGTATGTAAATCTTATTTTATTTTTTAAAAGATTTATTTATTTGAGAGAGACAGAGAGAGAGAGAGTGGAGAGAGGGGTAGAGGGGGAGTGGAGAGGAAGAGAGAGAATCCTCAAGCAGACTCCCCACTGAGTGTGTAGCCAGTGCGGTGCTCAATCCCAGGACCTTGAGACCATGACCTGGGCAGAAACCAAGGGTTGGCCGCTTAATTGACTAAGCTACCCAGGTACCCCTGTTTGTAAATTTCAATGGAGCACAAATAGTAAGCTCCCAGTTTTTACTACTGTTCAGGGATAAATCCAGAAAATCTAATTTTTCTAGCCTTTCTATCACCTAATATACACAATTAAGCTATGCATTTTCTCTAAGTACTGCTTTAGCTATACCTTATGAATTTTGATACAGAAGGTTTTTGTAGTTCAAATCTAAATAATTTTCTATTATGATTCTATATATTTAGAAAAATGTATTTTTAGTTTCTGAAAGTATTCAGTTTTGAAATAAAAGTTTTATTTTTAATTTTATCACTTTATATTCAAAGAATATAATCCATAAATGTATATTCTTGGCTATTGTTGATGCTTTTTTATGGCCTGCTTTGATCTATTTTTTATGAATATTCTAAGAGTGTTTGAAAAAATATATATTTTCTATTTGTGGGCACTGGGTCTTATAAGTGTCCTTTAAGTCAAACTTATTAATTGTGGCTGAATCTAATTTTTAGATTTAAATATATGTTAGATTTAAATATATGTTTAATATATGAGTTTTTGAGAAGTCTCAATCTCTTACTGTGATTATGGGTTTGTCCATTTCTCTTTGTAATTTTGTCAGTTTTGCTATATGTATTTTAAAGTTATACTGTTAGGTACATTAATTTGGTTGTTGTAAATTGTTCTTTTTATTATTAAGTAAAGACCTTTGTATCTACCAGTGCCTTTTGCCTTGAATTTTACTTTGTTAGACAAAACATCTAGTCTTATCTAGTTGAGTAATCACTGATAGTGATTTCATAGTGAAAGAAATTATTATTTTGGGGTGCCTGGGTGGCTCAGTGGGTTAAAGCCTCTGCCTTCAGCTCAGGTCATGATCTCAGGGTTCTGGGATCGAGCCCTGCATCAGGCTCTCTACTCAGCGGGGAGCCTGCTTCCTCCTCTCTCTGCCTGCCTCTCTGCCTTCTTGTGATCTCTCTCTCTCTGTCAAATAAATAAATAGTATCTTTTAAAAAAAGAGAGAAATGATTATTTTATGGCTCCATTTTCAAAATGGTGTTTGAAATGAAGTTAACTTAATGGATATATGTGATTGGCAATCATATATTAGAATTTTATCTTGAAAATGAATTATGTGTGGGCGCCTGGGTGGCTCAGTGGGTTAAAGCCGCTGCCTTCGGCTCAGGTCATGATCCCAGGGTCCTGGGATCGAGGCCCACATCGGGCTCTCTGCTCAGCAGGGAGCCTGCTTCCTCCTCTCTCCTCTCTCTCTGCCTGCCTCTCTGCCTACTTGTAATCTCTCTCTCTGTGTCAAATGAATAAATAAAATCTTTAAAAAAAANAAAAAAAATCTTTAAAAAAAAAAAAAAAAAAAGAAAATGAATTATGTGGTCATCTTATAGTAGTCAAATTACAATTCAGATAAAATGATACTAAAAATAAGTTGACATTTCCTATGTAATAGCACCATTGAGTCACCTACAGTGAATGCTCACATAAAGATTATATAATTTATTCTACTTTAGCGTCTTTAAAACTGTCCAAGCCTATTTAGAAAATAGTGAAGCAAGAATCAATTACATTGACTTCTGTCAATTTGTCTTCCAGGAACTTGATATGCTTGCTTGATATAAAATAAAACAGGCTACTTCAGATTTAAGATACTTACTAATTTTATAAGTGACATAACATTTATTTTACCCAGGTACAAAACACGTCCTCATAATAGCATTGATTCATGCCAGCCTATTTTTACTGACCACATTCCAGGCACTACTAAATGCTGCATATACAAAGGAGGAAGAGGCCTTTTCTTTTAAGGCTAAGTATTTCCAGTCTGAAAAGAGAAAATCTCATCATAATATGGTTGGTCCCACAGTAGAATTTATACAGGAATTACAGAAACCATAAATTCTTTTTCATCTTTTGCTGATGAAGGTATATATTGTTAAAATTACATGCCTAAAGTGTGGTCAGTTGTTTTCTCTGTAATGTCGGAAAAGTAGAAAAGAAGAATTTAAACGAAAAGAAATGGGTTTAAAATATAATGTCAGTAAGACAGGTAAGTTAGGGGGTATGGAATTTCCTTTTTGGACGTACTAAGAACTGAATTGTTACTAAACGTTTTTGATGTTTCATGCATTTTATTTTATTTTTTTTTAAGATTTTATTTATTCATTTGACACAGAGAGAGAGATTACAAGTAGGCAGAGAGGCAGGCAGAGAGAGAGGAGAGAGGAGGAAGCAGGCTCCCTGCTGAGCAGAGAGCCCGATGTGGGCCCCGATCCCTGACCCTGGGATCATGACCTGAGCCGAAGGCAGCGGCTTTAACCCACTGAGCCACCCAGGCGCCCTGTTTCATGCATTTTAAAGTGAATTTATGCTTTTCTCCTTCTTGTACACTTGTCTCCTTCTTGTACACTGCACTAGAACAATGCCTATTCTCAAAATCTGGGAGCCATCCATGATCTCTCCTTCTTCCTTACTCACTTTTGAGTTGCCTTCATTAATCCTGGCAGTTGTAAACTTTGAAACATGCTTTGTTTTGTTTTGTGATTTTATTTTTAAATATTTTTATTTATTTACTTGACAGAGACAGCAAGAGACAGAACACAAGCAGGGGGAGTGGGAGAGGGAGAGGCAGGCTTCCTGTAGAGCAGGGAGCCCCACGCGGGGCTTGATCCCAGGACCCTGGGATCATGACCTGAGCCGAAGGCAGACGCTTAACAACTGAGCCACCCAGGCACCCCAAAATTTTATTTTTAAGTAATCTCTACACCCAGCGTGGGGCATGAATTCAGGACCCTGAGATCAAGAGTCCCATGCTTGACTGACGGAGCCAGCCAGGTGCCCCTGAAGGTATTTTTTATCCATCCACAGTCTTCTCCACTGCTGCCCAAGCAGCTCTGCTTATCACTGTGCAACTTTAGAAGGCATCTTCCCTTGCACCCTTTATTTTCTTTTCTCAGGGAGCTACCACACTTACCTATTTAAAACAATAGATTTGGTGATCATGCACTTTTTCCTCAAAACTTTTGAATCAGGGGCACCTTGGTGGCGCAATCGGTTAAGTGTCTGCCTTCAGCTCAGGTCATGATCCCGGGATCCTGGGATCGAGCCCCACATCAGGCTTCCTGCTCAGCCAGAAGCCTGCTTCTCCTTCTCCCTCTGCCTGCCACTTCCCCCTGCTTGTACTCACTCGTTCTCTCTCCGACAAGTAAATAAGTAAAATCTTTAAAAAAACAAACAAACCCAACTTTTTAATCTTCATACTGATCCTCTGATAAAGTTAAAATCATCTTCTCATGGCACACATTGGAATCACTGTGATTCAGCCATACTGACCTTTCTTATTATTTTTTATACTTTATTACTGTCTTGGTCACCATAGGGTCTTTCCTTTTTGATTCTTTTAGTTTATAATATTGTAGTTTGTTACCTAATTTTTTTCTTTTTTGCCCCTTTATCAGTAACTCTTTCTTTAGCTTCTCAGCCTTAGTGTCACTTCTAGGAAACAGTCTGTAACCCTCCAAAGTATGTTTTCTCTCTTTCTATTTTTTCTTCTAGCATTTATCACATTGGTAAATAAATATGTATGTAATTATGTTTCCTCTAAGATTATAAACTCTAGGCAACAAAAATAAGGTTTACTTGGTATGGTATCAGATATATAGTAGACACAAGTATTTGTTGGATTAAAAAAATGTACTCAAGTGTGAGAATTATGAAGTACAAAAATTGATTTAAAAATATATAAAAAAAATAAAAATATATAAAAACTTGGGGTGCCTGGCTGGCTTGGCTGGTGGAGCATGCAACTCTTGATCTCGGAGGGTGTGAGTTTGAGCCCCATGTTAGGTGTAGAGATTACTTAATAATAAAATCTTTTAAAAATATAAAATAAATAAAAAAATACATAAAAACCTAAAACACTTCAATCATGTTGTCACTTTAAAGACATCAAATTTTTGCAATTAATTTTTTTTTTCCTTTTTTTTTGGAGAGAGAGCACATGAGTGAACAAGCTGGGGGAGGGGGCAAAGGGAGAGGGGGAATTTCTTTTTAATTTTTAAAATTTAAACTCAATTAATTAACATATAATGTATTAGTTTCAGAGGTAGAGGTCAGTGATTCATCAGTCTTATATAATACCCAGTGCTCATGACATCACATGCCAAGAGGGAGAGAATCTTAAGCAGGCTTCATACCCGGCGTGGAACCCCACAATGGAGCTCAATCTCACCACCCTGAGATCGTGACCTGAGCTGAAATCAAGAGTCGGATGCCTAACTGACTGAGCCACCCAGGGGCCCCTTTAATTCAATTTCAAGCCACTTTATATGAAAAGGCTCTCTTGCTAAATTTTTTTTAATTTGAAATCTTTTTATTCTTCCTTAACATCCACCGTTAAAATACACTATACCAAATGAATTTTACCTGCTTCCAAAAAGCAAGTTGACTGTTTGAAGATTTCTTATCTTGAGAATACCCAAAAGAATGTGGTACACTGTCTGAGGGCAGATAGTTGAAAAAGGAATTCCAGGTGTTTTGAGGAGTATTGCCATGCTCCAAAGCCCAGTACCTCTTTGTAATTTAAGATTTAGTATTTGTTTTTTAAAAAAATTGTCACATTAACCCTTTATGTTGAAACTGTAGTTAATCATCTTTCTATGATGACTAAATATGTTACAGATTTCAGATTGGTGAACATCAGTGATTAGTGTAGAGCAAGTAGTTGGAGGTTAGAAGAAATGGTGGATGAAGTTTGGCCACATGTGTCTCAACCAATGTCTCATGAGATTTATTATTTTTTTTAATTTTAAAGCAAGTTTCTAGCATGATTTTGTTTACTTTTGCTTCTCTGTTCTAATGGAGAGTACCAGTTATTTGCTGAATTTCTCATCTTTTTAGTCTAAAAACTATTTTTATAGGTACTATCTTTGGGACCTTTGTTAAGGCATTTTTTTAGATTACCTCTCCACCAAAACATTACACAGATGTAAAAGCATCCTTTGCAGGTATCCCTTAATCTGTATGTTTATATGTGCTAATATATAGTAATGTTGTGTTTTGTTTTACCTGGTGGCAGCAATTAAATAATTTCAAGCCCAGTAACAGAATTAAGCAGAGGCATATTCTATATTAGTAAAAAAGATTTAGAAAGCTAGCCCCTGTTTCCAGTTTGGAGCCTATGTAAACAAGTATTTCCATTTAATATTTTACTTTTATTTTCATTTTGTACTTTTTTATAATTCATCTATTATGCCACTTTTTAAGAAAACAGTAACTCATATCTTTTAAAACCTAATAGTAGTATATCTACTCAAATCACTGTCCAGTTCTCTTTTTATTCATAATAGCTTCGGGGGGATATGAGATATTTTAAATAAGTGAAGACAACTAAAGTTTGAAGCTTAATCTTAGTATGGAAATCATCCAAAAATATTGTGATGTCATGAAATAGCTTGAAATTTATTTTTTCAATTAGGTTTACTATTGAAATTCTACTTATGCATATTTAGCTATTCTAGAGAAAATTTAAGAACTTTTGGAAATTTGTTATACTAGACGTGTGTTGTTTCAGGTCCATGCCAATAATGCTATTAAAAGAAAAAACTGAGAATTACTGACTTCAAATTTCTTCCTACCAAAGCTGTAAATTTCAAAAGCAATAATATATTTCAGAGGAGATATGCCTTTCTGCAGAACTTTTTAAGTGACTTACAAGTGATAGGACTTTTTAAAAGATGAGTATATAATGATTACCTTCTTCCTGGAAAAATCAGACACTCAACCAGAAATTAAAATGATTCATATTATTGATACAGAGCTGTACCTCCATGACTGTAATCTGTACTGTGACAAAGATTTTTTAAAAGGACTTAAAAATAGAGGTCTGTAGTCATGTGATCAAAATACATGTACCTTGGAATCCAAAACAAGACCATTTAGGATAACAGAGTAAGCAACTGAGAGAGGTCCTAAAGCAGACCACTGAGAGAAAGTCAAGATAGGTTAGTAGGTCCGCCTGGGAGATATTGGAGGCTAGTAGCAGGCAATACATAGTGGTATGTGCGAGTGGTCATCACTAGGTTGGTATGGAATGAGTAATGGAAGTGCTCTGCAGGTAGCAAATGCTATGCATCATGGGTGCATGGCAAGAAAAAATGGGTGGAGATCTAGGCAGTTGAACTATGTGTATCTAGGGAATCCAACTACAAATAGTGAAGACTCAGCTTTGGAAGTTCAATGGCAGAACATACTCCTTCCAAATTAATATGAGGGAAGAACTCAGTAGAGTGTTTTGCTCTAGTCTCCGAAACATTGAGCTGCTAATTAAATGGGAACTGAGCTGGAAACCCAGGAAATGGAAGTAAGAAATGGACCTGTTGCCACAGGGATTGAGGACGGATCCTAGTTACCTTGCATCCGTCATCACGGTGAACCCTAAACTCTGGTTTCAGTTGTCTTTTTATTTTCCTCTACCTAAGAGCTAGCTTGGCTCGAGTCTAGATGGGATTGGGGGAACCTGCAGTTAACAGTTAAGGAGCCATTTCTTTGTAGAGAAGAGGAGGCAGAGTTGGTGCCCGGCAGGCAATTATAACTGAAGAAGAGATACAGCTTTTGACGTTCTTCTCCTTGCTACACTTCCCTACTGTCGAGGGCAAAAAACAGATTCACGTGCGACATGCTTCAAAGCCACTAAAAGAACTGTGAGACCAGGAAAACCATACAACCTAACCTAGGGGGTGTGTGTGTGTGTGTGTGTGTGTGTGTGTTGTATAAATATATATGTGTGTGAAATTTATTACCAAAGTATGGTTGACATACAATGTTTGATATTTATTTCAGGTCTACAGCATAGTGATTCAACAATTCTATATATTACTAGGTGCTTCCCATGATATGTGTAGCTGCCATCTGTCATCATACAAAGTTTTTACAATATTATTGATTGTATTCTCTGTGCTGTACTTTTCAACCCTGTGACTTATTTACTTCAAAAAAATTGTGTATCTCTTAATCCCCTTTACCTATTTTGCCCATCCCCCTAGCCACCTCCCCTCTGGCAACCACCTCTTTTGTTCTATTGTTTATTTTTAGTCAGGAGGGTTGACTTAATCAAAATGTAGCACTGACACATACATACTCTGCAACAGGTCAAGTACAATAACCTCTAAGGATCTTTAGAGTTCCCCAATTTATAGATGCCCCATGAAAATGTTCTTCAAAATGAAATAGTCATTTTGGGGGTTAAGTGTATTACTTTTCTATTGCTGCTGTAACAAATTGCCACAAAGTTAGCATCTTAAAACAGCTTAAGTTTATTATCTCATAGTTCTGTAGGTCAGAGGTCTGGGTTGAGAAGGCCAGTTTCTCTACTGCAGGTCTCACAAGGCTGAAATCAAGGTGTGGGCCTTCTGAGCTCTGTCCAGGAGCCTCTGGGAAGCATTCACTTTCAAGCTTATGTAGACTCTTTATAGAATTCAGTTTCTTGTGATTGGTGGAGTCAGCCATGGGCTACTCTTAGCTTGTAGGGGCTGCTGCATTCATAGGCCCTGGGGATTAGAGCATGGGTATCTTTGGGGGCCATTCTGTCTACTACGGAGGGAATTGTTTTTCCAAGGGAAAACTCTGACAATTCAGTATCGCTTACTAAGTCCTAGTAGAAATAGTTAAAATACCTAGATTCTCAAATAAGTAGAAGCCCAGGGATTTTTATACTCAATAATATAAAAACAAGACAAAGGCTTTCATCTTTAAGGTCAAAAAGGAAAATTAGAGCAATCTACTAGAATCTATAATGGTTAAAAACTTGTGAAAAGGGGTACAACATTAATATTTCTAACATCTTTTCTTTGTGTTTATCTTTAAATTGTGGTATTTTGAAATACTGTTGAAGGTTACATTATTAAGTGACTAAAATGTTTGTGGGTAGGGAGGAGGGGTGTTTAATGGAAAAATTCACCAACTCTATGAACTAACAAAAGCGAGGCCTACAGTTTGACCATGTGGTCATAATGCAGGCTTATTGCTTTGATAGTAACTTACCCAACCTCTGTCATTTCTATGAAGACAATTAATACTTCTCAAGGACTGATCTTATATGAGTGCTAAACATGTTCATCATAAATATCCCATTTCATTTTAAACAAAAATTTTTATATGCTATTTATATAAGTTTTCTTAACTCATAATTATCATTTTGAGGAGTAATCACGCCAAGCTCGAAATTTTGTATGATCAAACTGAATCCGTAAGTCTTCGAATAGCCTCAGGCATATAATGAGCTCCTACTATTGGGGTTGCAGATACAGACTTAAAGTCACCACCTAGAACTTAATTATCTCAAAACAAATCTCTTACATCAGCTCTTTTTTCTTATAATCTGCCTTTTCTAATAAAGCTGAAGACAGAATTCCAGGAACTGGATTTCTGAGACATGGCTGCTGTTCTGAAAATTAACCACCAAATTAAAGGCTGCCTCCTGAAAGTATCCTTTAGGAAGGATACCATTTTTGTGTTTATCAGCATCCTTCTGCATTTCTTTTGCACTTGAAACATTTTTTTTAGCACCAGAAGCTCCTTCCCATGCTACTTGGCTTTCATATAAAAGAGTTAGCATTTTGTAGAAATTACCAACCACTCAAAGCACTCTTTGTCTTCTGTATGGCAAACACCAGCTATAATATTTATTTTGCCAACTCTCATCACCTTCTATGTTTCTAAGTGTCAGAGTCCAGGGTTTACTTCTTCACTGATGTTTGGTTTTTGTTACTTTATTTTGTTTTTAATGCTATTTCTGAGTCTGTCCCTCTTTTGGAAGCCAAAGGGGTTGTAATACTCTTCTTTGGACACTTAAAGTTTAGTGAAAGCAACATAGAAAAAATTTTTATGATTTGTAAACAGGCCTAAAAATTAGCACAACAGTCAATGATCCTGGTTCTCCAGACTGTAAGAGGGTGACTGAGGGCAGGGGAGTTGACTGGAGTTGAGTATATAGTGCTAAAAATGAACTTGTGTAATCAATGCAAACAAATGTCCAGAAATAATGTTAAGTGAGTTTTAGATTATTGGTAGGATCTAACTTTCCAAAACAGACAAACTTGTACTTCATAGTATTAAAATTAAAATGTTTTATATTTTATTTTATTTAAATGAGAGTTCCTGTTTAAGTTAGAAATGTCCTCATATTATTTAACCTTAAATTTTAGGGATTAGGTTTGTTTTAAGTAAAGTTAGCATTTGGTCCCATTACTGACAAAACTGGCAGTGTATATAATAATTTTCCTTTATGTTATAAATAGAAATAAAATGACATTTCAGAAAGTTTGTGGAAATTTTATTAAAAATCAATTATATAATTTTAACGGTTAACTTTATGTATCCGCCCATTGTCTTTCATAGATTATTTTTGTCATTTGCATAATTGAAGTATATACATTCTACACTCAATTCTTTATTTGGCATGTTTTACAAAGCCTTATATCGTAAATAAATTCCTCTGTTTTCCAAATAATTCCATTTGTAACCATTATTTTTAATAGTTGATCATGTTTTGTCACTTAGATGTACTACAATTTATTTAAGCATTACATTATTGCTGAATTTTTAGGTTACTCTGTGTATTTTTTACTATAAATATATGACAGTGAACATATTTTATGTGTACTATTCTTCTCATAGTTCAGAATTTATATTTGAATAGTATCTGAAAAGAAGGATCACTTAGTCAAAATTTATTAATTTTTTATAGCCCATGTATACATGTAAAGTGCTTTTTACAAGTATACCAATTTCCCATGCCACCAATAACTTAGAAAAATCCCTTCCTGGCAAGATTCCTCAGCATATTTCCCTAGTTATCAATAATATGTTAACTATTACTTACTAATAACACTTGCAAAAAATGACCCTTTGAGGGATAAACCTTTGAGGTTTATCAGATCTTTCCTTTATACCTGTTAACTGAAAAGATTTCCCCCCACCAGTTTTCTAGCCTTTGAAAAAATAACTCAGGAATAATCACTGAAGAGATTCATGTAATTTTAGGCAAGTAATTTAGAAATCAGTACCTAGGTACAGAATGGAGGCATTTGGGAATTATAAATATCAAGAAAACATCCTCCAAATATCTGGAAGAGAAAAACAGCTTACATCCCTAGGAACAAAAATCAGGACAGGATCAGATTTCTGCAATACTAAATACCAGCCAACAGTGGTATCTCTAGTTTTGATGAGAGTCAACAAAGACATTTGCATATATAAGGGTTTGGAAAGTGATATTTATGTATCCTCTGGCCAACCTAGAAATATATTAAAATATATAAATATCCTGAGTAGCAAATGTTATGTTATTTTTAAGAAACTGATAGTGGGGCGGGGCACCTAAGTGGATCAGTTGTTAAGTTGTCTGCCTTTGGCTCAGGTCATGATCCCAGGTTCCTGGGATTGAGTCCTGTATCAGGCTTCCTGCTCAGTGGGGTGTCTACTTCTCCCTCTCCCCCTTGCTCATTCATGCTTTCTCTCTCACTATCTCAGTCTCTCTCAAATAAATAAATAAATAAAATCTTGAAAACAATAGATCAAATTGGAGTTCTTTATTTTTAATGCTGAAAGTATGGCTACAAAACTGAGTGGAGAGGCTGAAAGTTATTACTGAAAGAAGAGATGATGAAAATAAAAATTGTGTGCCTAAAACTCCAGATGTTTATAGTAAGAATCAGGAAATGGAAGAGGGAGATGTAGAATAGAAGCTGTAAGGTAGCTTCGTTTTTCATCGGAAAAAGGTAAATAATATTGTTTGTCTTAATTTTAATAACTTTACAACTTAGGATAAAGACAATTTCTTTCTTTTCTCTAATTTTAAAGGACATCTCATTAGATGCATATTAGAGGACTTTTCTTGCTCACAAGTGAAACAAATATAGCATAAAGTTTCAAAATAAATGGATGGGAGATGTGAATGTAAAAGATGTAAATAAACACAAGGAAAGAAGAGCTTGCAATATGGATTTCAGACAAAGTAGATTTGAGGCAGTGATTATTAAACATGAAAAATAAGGGAAAAATGGACAAGCAAGAATTGTAGAGTATTATATATATGTAAAAGAGCAAGGAGATAAAAAATAGAGACAATAGGAAGGTATTACACAAATGGAGAAAAATGTAGACTATGGATATTTTATTAAATATTCATGGGAAGTTATGAAAATTGACCATTGGTTAGACCACAAAAAAATTGTTCAACAAATTCCTAAACATAGAAATTGTATACTACATCTTATCTAGACACAGTTGGGAAAGCTAGACATTAAAAGCAAAAATAAAGCCTCCAGCCATTTGTAAATTAAAGTATATCTTCGCTTATATCAACAAGGTTTGATGTTGGTGTTCTCATACTTTTTTTTTTTTTGCTAAATCATCTAATCAGTATAATTTTGGTTTCCAGTTATATCCAGTAATCAAAATTATACTGATTAGGTGATTTAGGGGGAAAAAAATCATGAACATCAACATCAAACCTTGCAGATTCAATCAAAGGTAAATTCAGAGCCAAACCTTATAGTTTTATATTCTTTGTACTTAGAAAAAAAAAGAAAAAATAAATTATTTACCAATTTAATTGAGAAGTTTGAAAATAAACAGTAAAGCCTTTTTTAAAAGCATGAGAATAGAGATAATAAGAAAAGCAACAGAAGTAAACAATGTCTGGCAAAGATAATGATGACAATGCTAATTCAGTTGAGGAGAGAGCAAATGAATCCTCATCATCTGTTTCGGGGCCAGCAGTCAGGAAGGCAGTCCAGGGCAGGTGAGCAGCTCTGCTCCACGAAATCCTCCAGAGGCTATCCAGCGCCATCAGACTGAGGCTAGCGGCATGACAGCAATTAGATCTCTCATTAAAAATAAGTAGGATGGGGCGCCTGGCTGGCTTAGTCAGTAGAGCATCGGACTCTTGATCTGGTGGCTGTAGGTTCAAGCCCCACGTTGGGTGTAGAGATTACTCAAAAATAAAATCTTAAAAAAAGAAAAAATTCGGTAGGCTACATTCCAAACTCTTAAGACCAAAGCCTGGATGTAGTGTATACCTCTTCTGCTTACATTCCATTAGTAAGAACCTTGATTCTCGGTGAGAAAAAGGGAGACAGAAATATGATGTTGTTGGGCTGCCGTGTGCTTGGCTGCAGTTCTATTACCGTGGAAGGAGGCAAAAACAGATGTTTGTGGCCCACTAGCAGTCTCTCCCACAGCTGCTGCAGAGGACTTTTTTTAAGTATGTGAAAGTAGTGTGAATATGGATAAAACTAAAAATCTCAATGAAATGAAGTGTTCCGGGAAAAATGTAAATGAACAGAATTGAAGCAAATAGAAGTTTAGAAAATATAAAAAGAATAATGATCATAATTAGTTCCAAAATTGCCTTTGTATTCAGGCAGTTTTACTGCTGCATATTTTTTAACTTTCAAAAAAGCGGATAAACACCATATTATAAAACTTCTTCAGAGCATTAAAAAAGATAGTTTGACATCCAATTCATTTTTAGAAGGTGAAATAATCTGGATGTTCAAGCTTGAAAGATATAATACAGCAAGGAATTTTCTAAACCTGCCTCATTTAGAAGATAGGTGTAAAGATCCTGAATAAAATATTAACAAGTATAATTCATTAGCCTATTAAAAGGATCACCCATGATGATCAAGCATGGCTTAGCTCAGAAGTACAGTGATGCTTTAAGTTTAAAAAAAAAACTATCGGGCGCCTGGGTGGCTCAGTGGGTTAAAGCCGCTGCCTTCGGCTCAGGTCATGATCCCAGGGTCCTGGGATCGAGGCCCGCATCGGGCTCTCTGCTCAGCGGGGAGCCTGCTTCCTCCTCTCTCCTCTCTCTCTGCCTGCCTCTCTGCCTACTTGTAATCTCTCTCTCTCTCTGTGTCAAATGAATAAATAAAATCTTTAAAAAAAAAAAAATAAAAAAATAAAAATAAAAAAATAAAAAAAATAAAAAAAAACTATCAATATATGATTACTTATATCAGGCTTCCCAAAAGAAAAACCAAAATACCAATCAAATATAAAAGGTTGCAAAGCATCTTTTTTAATTTCTGATTTCTTTGAAAATTGTTTTTAGAATACTAGGCATAGAATGATTTTTTAGTATGGTAAAGAATATGTCTTCAACCAACAGCCAAATATTTAATTGTGCTTTGCATTAAAATTGTAAAGATAAGATATTATCACCATTTTAAATGTTTCTCAAAAAACTTCCTGCATATGGCTTAAAAATCGCACAGATAACTTAATAGTAAAAATCAACCCCTGCCCAGTCTCTTCCTACTCACCCTTCCCTTTAATAGTCCTTCCTATGTCTAATAATCATGTCACTATTTTAGTTCTGTTATTACCTCAACAATTTTACATATACTTAAAATATTTTTTCTGTTGCACCAAGTACAGACTTTATATCTTGATTCCCAGGTCTATAATTAGGCAACTGGTTCTCTAACATCCTAAGTATATAAAACTGTTAGTTATTTAATATGTAGAATCTTGATAAATCCTAATTTAGTAATCAATTGTATCCTAATCTTAGGATACAATTTTATTATATGCCTGTTGTTTTGAAACCTCCATACAGAAGTATATATAATTTTTTTCTATCAGAGACCACCAGTGATAATAACTAAGATTAAAATAAGAATTCTTTTTGTTTTAATTTAAGAAGATAAAATATAAAATAACATTATATCTCTCTTCTTTATATTCAGAAATAGGGAATTAGAAGGAAAATAAAAATATTTTTTAAATGTAGTTATAGAATAGCATTTAAGAGAAAGGAGAAAATGGGAAATGGTGCTGGACATATATACAAGGGAAAAACAAACAACACAAAAGGAAGGGGCACTGATTGACTTACGCCTTCTTAAAGGGTAGAATTATATAAGTACAGGAAGTCCAAGAGAGGAAAATGGCCATATAAACTTAAGCAAAGATAAATATATAATATAACATGTAAAGATTTCATGGTGACTCTTTAAAGTTCATTTTACTATGTCCTTGGGAAAGCAAATAATTCACCAAATTTAATATATCACATATATAAAAAGTAGCTAAAATTTTATTAGTGACTTGGGGAAATACAAAAGAAAAAGTGAAGTTGTCACTCTCAAAAACCCTTAAAATTTAAGACAATGACAAAGTAAATGATTTAAGAGCAGTTAGAAAATATATATCTGAAAGTATATATTGAAAGCATACAAGTTAATCCAGTAGAGAGACAAAACATTTTCAATGATAATTAATATTTTCACATTTGCCCTGAAGTCCTATGTATTCAGTTTAGTTAGAAGAAATATTTTAAAGCCACACTATTTACATGGTTTTCTTTTTATGAGAGAGATAACATAAAAAGTCAACCCTAAATAATCATGCATATATTACATAGTAAAGAATTTTTCATGGTATTTTAATGGGAATTCATACAAATCTGGTGAAACTAATGCTTCCTGGTAGTTCTTAATATAATTAAAATACTTGCTCTTCTTCTGTGATTTAGTCACAACCCTCCAAAATAATACATACTTTATAAATTAGAGCCAACAACTTTCTGTCAATCCTCAAGTCAAGAGATACATTTCTAATAAGTTGGAAGTAAACTTGAAACAAGTCCCAGAAATTGTAGCAATGACAGTTCATGATCTCCAGATCATGAGATCAAGCCCCACAGTTTGCTTCCTGCTGGGTGTGGAGCCTGCTTGTCATTCTCTCTCTCCCCCCTCCATCTGCCCCCCCACCCTGCTCGCGCATTCTCTCTCTAAGAAAAAATAAAAATAAACTGTAGCAATGAAATCCAAGAATTTTTGTACTTCATTCTACATAAATCCCTAATCCCAAAAACTTGATTCTCATTTTGCTTATAGTTTCAAAGTGTATATTATTTATATTGCTACGGTATGTAAATGAGCAAGTTAAGCGATTTGAGAAATACACTCTTTCACAATGCTTGCAGTGCGATTTAGTGTACCTCTGGAGTATTTATTATCAGACCAGTATTTGTTAATGATTAACATGGTATACCAAATGGTACCCTAAGTTTGAGTCCACACAGTACAATAAAGAGTGAGTTATCCCTTGTCAATAAATCCCAGAGGAATGGATGCATGATTTAGCTCAAAAATGTGGTCCACAGAGTGAAGTTTGGGCTGAAATGCTCTGAAGTAGTGCTTCGTACTGGGTAAACAAACTGGATAATTACTAAGATTCTGTTCATTTCACTTTGTGTCCTTAGGTCAAGGCTAGAAATTACTATCACACCAGAAAACTACATCATCATGCTCTAAATCATAAATCATCTAGCTATAAAACTCTTCTCTTTTCAGGAAACAGTTTGCTATTTCTATTCTGTTTTTTTCTCTTTTATTCTTTTCTATTTTCAAGAATACTGTTTGCCTAAAGTATAATTATTAAGAAAGAAAAATTTCCACAAGATTCTCATGCCCCTGTGACGGAATAGCTGCAAACTGTAGACATTTGGTACTTCTTGAAATGTAGGGAGGCAGTCTCAACAACAGAGTAAGAGGCATGTTGAAATCAAGTAGTCACCATAACATGATCCATTAGTTTGCATGGTTTATTCATTCATTCCTGACTATTCTATTTAAAGTTATAATCTCTACCCCCTTTCCTGGGAACTCCCTGTTCTCTGTTCTTTTTTTCTCCATAGAACTTATTATTATCTTTCTTCTCCCACTAGCATGTTAATTTCTAAATGGCAAGGATTTTAAGGACTTCTTTTCCTATTGTGTTAACTGCTCTGTTGCAGAGCGTAAAAGAGTTCTTGACAATATGTATTTTGATTGCATTTATTCAATAATTTTGAAGTCATGAAATGAACATTCAGAAACCATCTTAAAGATTTAATTGTTTAAATCTTTATCTGAATCATACATTTTGTTTCACTTTTAAGTAATAGCTGAAAAATACCATAGGAAGCATATATAATGAAGAATTTTGAAGAAAAAGTTAGCATATTATATACCTTTAGGTTCTGTGGTCGCCAAAAAGAAAAAAATAAAGGAGTCAATGGTGACCTGGCATTTTTGTTGAATTTTAATTTAGGTGAAAATAAACTTTTTCTTCTCCTTTGGGGAAACAGAAGTTTTTGTTTGTTTTGCTTTTGTCTTTTGCTTTGAAATGTTTTTAATTTTATTTTTTTAACTTAAATTCAATAGTCAACATATAGTACATCAGTAGTGTCAGGTGTAGAGTTCAGTAATTCATCAGTTGTGTATAATGTTCAGTGTTTATCACATCACCTGCTAGGCAACTATATTGAGGCAGAAATAACACCTTTGAATTACACTAAGCAGTTGCAGTAATTCCCTGAATTCTATTTTGTTTTTATAAACCTGCTCAACGTTGTAGTACACACTTCCGTAAAAGTATAGGTGAGGGTGGTTTATAAACTTGTCTCAAAAATGTTTCTATCCGGACACCTGGGTGGCTCAGTCATTAAGCATCAGCCTTTGGCTCAGGTCCTATCCGGGTCCTGGGCTCCCTGCTCCGCGGGGACCCTGCTGCTCTCCCTCTCCTCCCCACTCAGGCTCTCTCTCTCTCTCTCTCTCTCTCTCTCTCGCTCTCTCGCTCTCTCGCTCTCTCACTCACTCTCTTTCTTTCTCAATCACTCTTTGTCTCTCTTTCTCAAAAAATAAATAAATAAATAAATAAACCTTACAAAGAAAAGGTTTCTATCCTGCAATTAACTAGAACAATAGTGACATCCTACCTCTAGCTCTAAGAGAGCTACTTCCCCATGACAGTAATTGACTGTCGAAGAACCGCGATCAGATCTTTTTTCCTAGATGTAGCTGTAATCATATTTAAACTAAAAGAGGATAAATGGTGGTAAATTTTCCTCTTACTGTAACACTGTGTGTTAAAATTTGACATCCGTTTTGTTAAAATGAAAAAAAGCAATGTGCCTTTCATTTTTTAAAAACATGAGTGTTGATACATAAAGCAAAATAGAACAATATCTGGCAAATGGTAGGTATTCAAGTAACGTACAGTAATTAAATCACATGTTTTTGCTTCAAATAGGATAACATGGGCACGTGGGTAGCTTAGTTGGTTAAGCATCTGTCTCTTGATTTCTGCTCAGATTTTCGTCTCTGGGTTGTGAGTTCAAGCCCTGCATTGGACTTCATGCTGGGTGTGGAGCATACTTCAAAAAGTATAATAATAAGATAAAATAGAATAGAATGACAGATTAATATTTCATCTTAATACCTAAGAAATATTATTTGTCCTCTTATATGCTTTATCAGAAGTTTAGAATTTTGGCATTCATAGATAAGCAACATTTTAAATAACCAGGTTTAAATCTAGATTTCCTCAGGAAATACTAAAATCATTGGTCTTCATTATTGAAAACTGCTGGTATTATAGATGAAACATGTCTTAGTATAGAAGAAACATGTCTTAGTTTTCCTTAGAAACAGGAAATGTAGGCTACAAAAATACTGATTTTTTCATCCTCTAATGAAATATTAGTATATGAATAAATACACTGATACATGGACAAGGACAGTGCAACAGATAAACTAGATCCAGTATTTGTTTTGAGTTCTTTTCATAGCAAGACTGTTGTACTCATACTGATCTTCCTTCAGCACAGTTCTGGTCCCTTCGTGACTGTTCTTAGTATTTATAATGTCTAAGCAGGTAGAAGGATAAAACCCATGGTTGTGGACTACTGAGTGATATGTATTATTGTTGTATGTAAGAGTTAAATCTAAAACCTAGATCTGATTACAAAGAGTTTAAGTCAAAAATTTTAGTACTCCTATTTCATGAAGATCTAGGGTTCCATAAAATAATTTGGAAGTGAAATAGACTGAGTTTTTCAATCTGTTTTTTTTTCCATAATCTGTTTATATGAGACTAATCTCTCTAAATCTAATTCTTTTCTTTTATTCAGTCTCCTAATCACTTTTTCATCCTCACCACCCTGTTTTTGCTATCAATTAGATTTTGGCTTCCAGTTGTAGTATATCAGAAGTTGAATAATATGTTACTACCTATAGGCAGAAAATTAATTGTTCTTGTTTGTGACACAGAAGAGCATAATCTGAAAAAAGAGTTCTTTTTTCCAACTTCTGTACCCACCGTTTTCAGACTTATTAGCTACATATATACATATTTGTTATTGATGTTACCATTTCAGATGCCTGTGCCTTCAATAAAGGATTTACTTAAACTTTTATCTTTTTGTCATGTTATTATTTGCCTTTTATATATCATTCAAATATACCATCTTATTAAAATCCTATGATTCAAACAGTTTTAAAAGTCTTGTTTAAACCAAATAACTTAGTCATGTACTAAACTAACTGTTGTACCTTAGTTTATCTCTGGAGTGGGGGAAATTACCAACAGTTATTCCTGGGAATGAAAAGCTTCTCTTCCTACAATCTGTGATCGTTAGTCTTTGGTTTTGTGCCTTCGCTGTAATGATGTAGGTTTGTTTCTCCTTTATTCTTTGCAGAGTGCTGCAGCAGCTCCCAGCCCAGTGCTAGGAAACATTCCCCCAGGAGATGGCATGCCAGTAGGTCCTGTACCACCAGGGTTCTTTCAGGTACTCAGAGAAATGCTGACTAGGAATGTTAAGGCATAGGAACTCCTGCTTGATTTTACTTAAAGACATGAAGGAGAATGAGGCTGTTTTAACTCTTAAGGTAAACGTAATGTGTGCAGCCAACTCTTGATATTCAGAGATGGGTTATCTAGTATACAGATTACCCCTTCCTTCCTATGTCTTATTTGTTGTCAAATTTTTATTCATGTATTTATACTGCCATTTCCTTGTTCAAGTAAGGAAGAAAGGGAGTGGAAATGCAAATTGGCCCATTAAGTGGACTGTGGTAAAGATGTGGTGGGAGAAGAGGCTAAAGATGAAGTTCTGGAATGATAGATGGATTTTAAGTACCCCAGCTATCCAGATCTCCACGGACCAAAGATAATCAAGATTTGGCTGTACTTTCAAAATATGGCTAAATCATAACCTTTTCATTTATCAAAATGATAGGCTATATCAAAATATTTTGATAATCATTTTGGCTTTTAAGCTGGAATTGTTATTAATATTATATGACATCTTAAAATTGGATTTTAAAATACATATGCTAGTATTTTAAAATCTCAACAAGACCATTTATTTTAACGATGATAATGATTTTAGAATTACATCACTTATAAATCTTATCGCATCTACATTTAATTCTGACAGTTTTCTAACCTAAACTGATACAGATTCTGAAGTTTATTTTTTTTACTACATAGTTAATTTTATAACATCCTTTGAGAAAATTAACAGGAACTTAAGAACTAGAATTGGAAGGCATTATGGGAATTAATGTAGTATGCTGTATTGTTAGCGAATTACATTAGGTACTTACAAACTGATTTGTCACTTTAGTGTTTTTGTGTTTTTAAAGTCCTTGACAGTCACTTGTTAGTTAATCCATACCACCATTACAGGATAGAGCAGTGTACTTATAAATTGGAAAAGAGAGAAATAAAATCTTCCAAAGTTACAGCAATTGAACACAAAGGTCTTACTTAGAACTTAGTACCAGCTCTGAAACATAAAGTCCTTTAGGACATGCTTATTCATACCACTACTCTCTATTTTTTTTTACCACTACTCTATATTAATACCCAACTGATCTAGAATATTCAGAAGTCTTTTAGAACTCATATTCTGTCATGAGGGCCCTTTCCTACAATGTAGCAACGTGTTATAACTTGATTTTTAATTGAACAATCTCGATTTAAGATAATAATAGCTAACACTTATTAACTGCTTACTGTATGTCATGCTTTGTTCTAATGTTTTACATATATAAAGTCTTAATTCCAACAATGACCTAGGTATGAAGCATGTATTACTACAGTTCATATCTCACAGATTGAAAAACAAAGGCTTGATACATAAGTGGAATGCACAAAGTCAGAAAGTGACGGTCGGGATTCAAATCAAGGCTTTCTGGACTTCTGCCATAGAATTTACCTCTTAAAGTTCATAACTGATCATTATTCATAAAATATTTTTAGCTCATTTAATTTTTTTTTTCCTCTCATGCTCTGTTTCTCTTGCCAGTGATGAATTAGAGTTAGGGAGTAAATCAAAAGGGTTTATATACATGTAAGAGTAGAAGCTCTCTGAATGGCACTTTTAAAAAAAGGGGTGGGTCAGGAAGGAAGCTGAATAAGCAAAGGTGTGTAAGCCCACACATTTTCATCTTCACATTTTGTAAAATGACCCATTCTCCTCTTAACCTGTCTTCTGCCTAATTATTGGTAAGAGTAGTTGAAACAGACTTAACTCTGTTTTAGTTATTCTGGTGGGTACATAGTTAAGAACTACTACATACCAGCCAGGCACTGTGGTAGGCATCTAAAAATGAGTATGTTAATATGTACCTTCCTGACTCTCACTGTCTAGCCAGGAGGCATTATTAAAAATAAGTAACTGTAATGTAGCAAGCAATGTGTTGTAACAGTCAAGTGTAATGTTCTGTGATGACCTAGAAGAAGAGCTGATAGGTCTACCCAAATTGAAGCTGGGAGTGGTTTGGAAAAAGTTTTCCACAGAAAAAAAGCAGGGGAATGATATTTCAGAAAATGGGAACAACATAAGCAAAAGTCTAGAGGCCCTCAAAAAACATACATTGTGGTTAAGGAGAGAGAGACAGGCAATTAGAGTATAGAAAGAAAATGACTGTATCAAGTGAGTCGAGTGTGTTCTTAGGGCAAATCAGAAGGCCACCAAACCCAAACTTGGGAGGTCATTGTCAGAGAAATATTGTCAAAATAGGAAATGAAATCCAAATTGGCATCCAAAGATGAGTTAGGCAAAGAGGCAGAGAGTGAGGGAAAGAATAATCTGGGAAGGGGGAAAAGAATTTCCAAAGACCCAGAAGGGAGAGGAGAGTAACTAAGTATTTAAAAAACAGAACCAAACAATGGAGCTTCCTTTGCTAAAGGAAGCTAGAGTGGCTTTGCTAGAGTGGCTGGTGATGAGGATCCAGAGGAACCTTGAGGAGCATGTAGGTCAGGTAAGAGTTTGAACTTGATGTTAAGGTCAGTAATAAGCTACCGAAGGATTTCAAGCAAGAGAGAGCTTGTTAGTATTTGTACTTTTAGAAAAATCACTCTAATGGCCAGAATTGCAGAGTGACAGGTCTGAAGGTAGGGAAGCCTATTGAGGAGGCTGGTACAGTGACCTAGGGGAGATTTAACGATAGCCTGAACTAAGATAGTGGCAGTGGGTGTGGAGAGAGAGATGAGCAGATTTAAGAGGCAAATAAATGCAGAGGGTGTGAGTAAAAGAATTCAAGAATAAAATCCTGGTTTCTGTCTCAACCTGGGCCGATGGGGGTTTTATTTTCAACATAGAGACTATAAAATGAGTAGTAGTTTGAGATGGGATATATGAGGTTCCTGTGGGCCCTCCAGTTAGAGATATCCTTTAGACTAGTGATCATACGGGCTTGAAGGCTAAGGCAGTGATTGATCCAGGCTAGAGATAAAAATTGCAGGATTACCATCATAGTAAGAGCACTCGAGTCCACAGAGGTAGATTAATTATCTAGCAAAAAAGTACAGAATGAGAGTTAGAGGGTATGCAACAAACTCCAAAAACACTAACACTTGAAAGATAAACAAAGAACTTGTTAAAGAGAATGTATGCAAAGGAATCAGTCAGTTAACCATTTTAAGTAGCCCAAGGAAGAGACTTTGTGGACCTATCGAAGAGTAATGGCAGTAAGATTGGAAAGGAAGAAGCAATTCATAGTTATGTTTGATAAGCTTTAGTTGATTAACCAAATTAGGGTTAGAAAAGAAAGAGGTGGAAGAATCAAGGATCACTCTGAGGTTCCTATTTTGGACCTCTGGAAAGTTTTAATGTCTCTATCTGAATTAGGAAAAATAGAAGGTAGAAGAAGTTAGATATGTTTGAGTTTGATACATATCATTCCTCTTTATCCAGGGAGACCATTCTAGCTAATCCCAAATAGTCTTTTCCTCTATTCAACAAGCTTAATGTCCAGTCTCCTTAGAAATAATGCTTTGAAATTGAACAACTCATACTATCAATTTTTTAAAAAAAGGAATAGGATATTATTATCTTTTGGTACATATAAAGATGGGACTAGTCTACTCAAAAATTTCCTAAATATCAGCATTGGTTTCCTACAGGGATTGGTCTATACTTCAGCATAATTCTGGCCATAATGCCTGTTGTTAATGAAAAGTAGCTGACTTATATAAGTAGAAATAGCAGCAGACAATTATAATTCAAGTCTGAACACCAGTTTCTAATTTAGTTCCAAATGATATTAACCTCCAAGAATTATCCAAAGTATGAGGATGGTTTTGAATTCCTATTCTTAGTGAGGAAATGCAAAGCTTATTTGGGGTCAGCCAGAATGGGATGAGGCCAGGAAAGGATTGAGCCTATCAGAATTTAATTTAAAAGAAAGAAGAAAGAAAGAAAGAAAGAAAGAAAGGAAGGAAGGAAGGAAGGAAGGAAGGAAGGAAGGAAGGAAGGAAGGAAGAAGGGTTTGTAATTAGCACATAAAGCAGCAACTTCACTAATTCTGAGTTCTACTCACTATGTCATCGTATTGTAAAATTTAGATTAGTGTCTATTTGTGACAGATATTAACATTGTTCATACTTAAACTTTGACATTTTTATTGAAATGCAAGAGCTTCTGTTGTTGAATGGTAGACCAATTAAGTAAAATCAATGGGAATAGTAGGTCATGCAAAAGGAGATATCAGTTTAGTAAAATAAAGCCATTTAAAGTAAGACACATTATTTACTTGGAGTCTTTTATCAAAAGAGTAATTTGTATACAAAATGCTATAAATTCTCAAAGTGACCCACCTACCATGAAGCTGGTGAATGATGTTAGAGCAGCTTTCTTTAATTAGGAAGTCTTGCTACTGGGTCAAGGGGAACCAGTCAAAGTGGCCACTGATCTAATTTTGAGTTTGGCAGTTTTAGAGGAAGAAAATGTGTTATTGTGATTGGTGTGAGTACACATAGCAGGCATTCAGAACTGAGTCTATACTCTGAGTCTCCTGTCCCTGTGCTAGAATCTTATGCAAAATTCCATTGTATAAGAAATATGAATTATGTATTAAAAGCATGAGCGTGCTATTTATTCATTTTCGTAGCTTTCTTATCAAAAGACAGGCAAAGTTTGATTCCTGCAATTTATTGAATAGATAGCAGTGTTCCTTGAACCAATTAGATTTTCTTCTCACTTATGTATAACAATCAAAATGATTTAGTAAGGGGTGCCTGGGTGACTCAGATGGTTAGGCGTCTGCCTGAGGCTCAGGTCATGATCTCAGGGTCCTGGGATCAAGCCCCACATTGGGCTCCCTGCTCAGCAGGGGGCCTGCTTCTCCCTCTCCCTCTACTGCTGCCCCTGCTTGTGCTCTCTCACTCTGTCAAATAAATAAATAAAATCTTTATTAAAAAATGGTTTAGTAAAATGCATAAAATAAAACAAAGTTCTTCCTTTGTGTTTAAAAAAATTAGATTTGTCACTTTATGAAATTCTGTAATTTTATAGGTTTGAGTAACAAGAAGGCTTCTCTTGTGAATGTACTCTAGCTTGTATATGGCATTGACGAATTTCAACCAAGAAAACTTGACAAGGGTGAAACTACTTTATTTTTCCCTCCTTTCTGGTCTTCACCACAAGAAAACTTTTAAGTAGAAAACTCTATCTTATTTTTTGTCACTGTAACTAAACATATCCCTATCTTCTATTTAAAAAACATAATCTTTTAGTAAGTGCTAATGTAGATGCCTTTGAGTATATAACTAATATGGGCTATGCTTATAAATATCTAATTTTGAAACCTCTGTAGCCTTTGGTTCATTTTTACCATGTGTTATGTTTTGTTTTGATTTTTATCTTGATAAATTTGCTGTCCTCTACTCACTAGATCTTTAGTTTTCTTAACTGAAATCGTTGAAACTAGTAATGCATTGATGTTGCGTTATAAGTGTAAGGCTTGGACATCAATAAAATTATAAATATTTGTGGAAGATAGAGGATACCAAGCAATTTAGTTTCAGACTGAGGTGGTCATCCATATTTTAAAGTCTGAAAGTATAGAAACTCTGATACTGTAGAAAACATGCAGCAGGTTTGTAAGTCACGTTTTGCTTTGCAGGCATAATGTTAGCAATGGGAAAGCTGCTTTGCCATCTAGTGGTGGTTTGTAGATGTCTCTGCTTTTCAGGGTGTATTTTCCATAGGTTCTATTTTTAGCAAGACTGCACTGTAGCAAGCTGACCTAATGCTTTGACATAATAATCATGCAATTAGAAGAACGAAAAATAGAAAGAAAGCTTCCTTTTTCTCCATGGTGTTGTTATTGACCAGAAAAAAGCTCAGTATAAATGACATTCATAAAGCAATGACGATAAAAACCAAGCTCAGGGGAATACAATATTCTTGATACTTTAAAAGAAAAAGAATCAAAATGAATTTAAAAAATGAGAAAAAATAATTATTTAATTTAATAATCTAATGATCTTGAAACTTAAAAGAAAAAACAAAAACAACAAAAAATGAAAAAACATTTATAAGCCCTGGTTAAATGTTTCTTCAGCTGATATTTAATTTATTTCTGGAAATAAGTCCTGCTCTGCTATTCCTTTGGGGGAAAAAAGGTTTATTTATTTATTAGAGAGAGAGAGAGAGAGAGAGCCCACGAGCACGTGGGGGAGCTTTGGGGTGGGATGAAGGGGAGGGGCAGAGGGAGGGAAAGAGAGAAAGAGAAAGACTGGAGCAGACTCCCCACTGAGCATGGAACCTGATGCAGGGCTCCATCTCATGACCCTGAGATCATGGCAGGAGCCAAAATCAAGAGTAGGATGCTTAACTGAGTGAGCCACCCAAGTACCCCTGCTCTGCTATTCCTATTTAAACTTTTATGCAACTATTCTGTAATCATTTACACCCTTTTTACCCTGTTATTTATACGTATAATTTTTTTTAAAGATTTTATTTATTCATTTGACACAGAGAGATTACAAGTAGGCAGAGAGGCAGGCAGAGAGAGAGGAGAGAGGAGGAAGCAGGCTCCCTGCTGAGCAGAGAGCCCGATGTGGGCCTCGATCCCAGGACCCTGGGATCATGACCTGAGCCGAAGGCAGCAGCTTTAACCCACTGAGCCACCCAGGTGCCCTATACGTATAATTAAGTAGTCTACATGCTTTCTCAATTCCCTTTTATTATTAATCTTCATATTGCCTCTACTTGCTGCCTTTACTTTGTTTTCTGTTCCTCTTATCCTCCCTGACCATGGCTGTTGCAGAGTTAGTTTTAGGAAATACTCTAAACCAGGAAAAACTCTGTTTCCCTCTCCCTGGAAGTTGTAGATAGCATCTCTAATCTTAGATAATAAGCCAAGAAATTAGTTAGTATGTCTTTACTGAGTTTGAATGAGTAAGGTACTAAAATCTGGAGTAGACTTGGCTTCCTGAACTGTAACATTGTCAGCACATACAGTTTAGAAATCAAGACACTAAAAATAAGTGTTTTTCAGAATTAAATACACTGGGATTTGGAGAGTGGAGGTAGGGAAGGTTGCTTATTTATCAAAGTTCAAAACATAAAAATTAAGTTTAATTTTCTTCAAAATGTAATTTTGAATCTTTAAAGAACAGAGATTCTAAATATCGAAAATAGAACAAGTTTTTCTCTAATACAAAGATAAAAGCAGTCTAAAAAAAAAATATAAAGGTGCCTGACAGCTGCTGGCTTTGATAATGCTTTCCTGCAGTTGTGGTAATAGTTTTTTCTGGCCTCAACTATTAGAACAAATTAAAACTGCTCAGCTTGAGTAACTAAGTAAGCTTTCCTAAAAATTGCAGTTTCAGACAACTAAAGATCCTACAGTGGTAACTAGATGGACAGAGAGCAAAGAAGAGAGTATCAGGGCTTCAGAGTCTTTACATGGGTTTCTCGGTAGAATGTAATGAAATCATTTTCCGTTAGAGAACCTTACTTTATTTGTTTATTTATCAAAATGAATATTTAAGAAAAAGTTAACTTGGCCACCCTAGACCAATATTGGTTTTCCTTTTACTTTAGTGCTGCTTCTGCTAGCTAAAGGTGTTAGGATATTTAGTACAAAGTAATAAAATATCATATTTTAAAATTACATTTGTGATAAGGGTTTATCTGTTTTTCAGCTAATTTGAAATTACAGTTTTTCTTTGAAATGATCTTATTTTGAAAATTCTCCCCAGAGTGCTTGTTTTTATTATAACTACTTGGGGGAAGGTGAGGGGATGTATAGCAAATTGCAAATATACAAAGGCAATTTATAACAATTTTAGTTTTATTTAATGTTGGTTACAGAAGCAAAGTGGTTACCGTTCTTTGGGGAATTAAAGATAAGAATGGCTGAGGCACTTGGCTGGCTGAATTGGTGGAACCTGCTACTCTTGATCTTGGAGTTGTGAGTTCAAACCCAAGGTTGGGTGTAAAGATTACTTAAATAAATAAAAAACTTAAGAAAAATAAAGATAAGGATGGGTTATTACGCATATTTACAAATGCCCCATATGAGTGAGATAGATTTGTCTTAAGTATACATTAGGATGTCTTTAGCTTTTTTTTAAAGATTTTATTTATTTATTTGACAGAGAGTGAGAGAGAGAGCGAGCGAGCACAACCAGGGGAAGTCTCAGAGACAGAGAGGGAGAAGTAGGCTCCCGGCTGAGCTGGGAGCCCAAAGCGTGGCTTGATCCCAGAACCTGGGATCATGACCTGAGCCGAAGGCAGACGCTTACCCAACTGAGCCACCCAGGTGCCCCTGTGTTCAGCTTTTTTAAAAAGTATCTTATCACTACGTGGTGCTCAGAAATAATTTATCTCGTATCGATATGAGAAGTTGACAAACATTTTCTATAAAAAGCCAAATAGTAAATATTTTAGGCTTTGGAGGCTTTGAAGTTACAACTACTCGACTTTGTTGTGGTAGTGTCCTTGTAGTGTAAAAGCACTCAGATATTATGCAGCAAAACTGTTCCAGGGAAACTTTATCTACAAAAGCAAATGGTAGGCCACACTTAGTGGGGTGAGCCATAATTTGCCCACCACTAGATAGCTTCTAAGAAATCTAAAGAACAAAGACTAAGAACAATATTCCTCTAAGTGTGTTCTGTGCAGTACTGACATGAGAGTCTTGGGTGTCAGCCAACTTCTAACATGTCAGAATCCTTGGGGGTAGGGAGTGAGGCAGAAATCTTTTGTGTTTTTGTTCTTTTGTTTTGTTTTTAACAAGTGAGTTTTACAAACTAAAATTTGAGATCTACTGGCAAAGATTGCTGATGATATACAGCACCAAACATTTACTACAGCTCAAGGAGGTGGTAGGATTAGGGGGTGAAGGCTGAGGGAGTAAGTCTGCAGGCACACAGCTCAGTGAAAGGTGGGCTCCTGGAGATATGACTGGGGCCTATGAGGTGGGATGCCATCCCAAGGCAGGCTGCCTAGCCCTGACCTTGGGCCACTGTGCCCCCTATAAATTAAAAAAAAAGATAAATAGAAATCCCTGATCACATGGAACTTAGAGTCTATTAAGGGAGATAGTAACAAAATAAATATGAACATTAGATTGTGATAAGGACTAGGAAGAAAAATGAAACCCAAAAGGAAAATAGGCATTATTGCCAAAGTTTTAGATAGGGTGGCCAGAGAAGGACTCATCAAGAAGACACTGTGTTTGTAAAGACCTGAAGAAAGTGAGGGAACAAGCATATGATATCTGGGGGGAGTGTTAAAGGCTGAGGGACAAGCAAATGTAAAGCCCCTGAGTTCAAAGCATGACTGGCTTTTTCCAGAAGGTCCAATGTAGTGTCTGCTGGGGAGAATAGTTCAATATGAAGTCCTAGATAATAGAAAGTAGCATGAAGTAGAACTTTGTAGGTCATTGTAGGAATTTTAGGTTTTACTCTGAGTGGAGGATTTTAATAGTCGTATTCTGGCTGCTGTGTTGAGATCAGTTTATAGGAGGGAAGGGTGGAAATAGGAAGACCAATTTGGATGTTGTTGCAAAATTCTGAGAAGAGATTATTATGGCCTGGACTAAGGTAGTAAGAGTAGTGAGAAGTGGTTGGATTCTAGATATATTTTGAAGTTCAAGCCAACAGATATTGGTGATGGTCTGGAAAAGTGTTGTGAGAGAAAAAGACAAATCAGGGGTGACTGCAAGGCTTTTGACTTATTCAGCTGGAAGAATGGAGTTGACATTTACTGATGTAGGTCAAACTTCCAAGAGGAGGTATGAGGGGGAGTACCAGAAGCTTAATTTTGAGCTTAGCAAGATTAAGATGGCTATTAGATATTCAGGAGATGTTGAGTAGGGAACAGTCTATCCGTCTGCAGTTTTGTGGTTCAACCTTGGGCTAGAGTCATTTGGAAGTTATTAGCATGTGGACAATATTTAAAGCTATAAGCCTGGATGAAAACATCAAGATAGTGAGTACTGATAGAAACTAAAAGCTCTGCCATGGACCTAGTGCACTCTAATGTCAAGAAGTCAGGGAGATGAGGAGGGACTACCAAAGAATAATAAGGGGAAGCAGTCCAAGAGAGAAGAAGGAAGCCAGGCATTGTGGTATCCTGGAAGCCACATGGAGAAAATGTTTCAAGGAGAGGAATAATCAGCTGTGTCAAATGCTACTGATAGTTCACATTAGTTGAGGAATGACAGTTGACTGTTGGATTTAACAGAGAGGTAATATATGGCCTTGATCAGGCCAGTTTCCGTGGAGTGATGGGCATGGAAGCCGAATAAAAGTAGATTCAGGATAAACTGGAAAGACAGAAATCGGAGACAATAAGTGTGCCCAACACAGAGTTTTGCTTTAAAGGGAAAGCAAGAGATGAGGCAGTTGTTGGAGGGGGAGGAAGAGGAGACCACAGAAATGCTGCTGGGAGCGAAGTGTTGGCTATTATCAACTGTTCATCCCTGCCAAGGAACAAAGAAAACAGCTCTGCTGGTGCCTTTAAGAAGAGCATGTGGGATATTGCCAGGTATCCAGCGAGCAGGTATAATCTTGAGTAGAAGATATAATGCCAGGGAATAGAGTAATCAGAACAGTAGGATGCTTGTCAGGAAAGAATAAAATAGAATTAATTACTTCAAGTGCTTGCAAATGTGAATCCTACCTGTTTTCTGTCATTTTTGTATTCTGTACATTCTGTTGACATCTGTAAATATATTTTCCGTTTGAATTTGTCTTATCAATTTTGTGTACATATATCTATTTAAGACTTGTATATCAAAATGTGTATTTTAAATTGGAGATGGAGAAATAACTTCAGTTTGTGCAATTTGAATTGTTTCACATTGCTTTTTTTATATACATTCTAGCATTAGTCAAATTAGTAAGCTCTAGTTTCAAAACAGACTTTTTGGTGCATTAACAATTGCTATAAAAACCTGTTCTGTAGAAAGATTATTCTATAAAGTTTATACATGAGTTGTGTAACTTTAAGTATGTTTATAGGAAAGTAACCAAGTGAATATGAGAATATCGTTTCATTTTTAAAGAAAGTAAATATATATATATATATGATCTGCCACTTGTATTAGAAGACCAAGACCATAGGCCAGTTTGTTTAACATTCTTTTTGCTATTTGAGAATTTGAAAAGACTGCTGCTTAATCAGTAGTATCTTCTCTACCACATTATCAGAAGGATAAGAAAAAAGTAGTATGCCTGCCTGCTTTCCTTCCTTCCTTCCTTCCTCTCTCTCTCTTTCTTTCTTTTTTTCCAGTGATACATGTAGGTAAATTAAAGTACCTCTCCCCTATATTCTCATCTGGGGTACATGTACATGGAAGTATAAATATAAAATAGGGAAAAGGAAGAATGGAATTCTTTTTCATTCTTTAATGAAAAAATAAGGGTGGTTTTGAAAAATGATTGTTACAGCTTCTTTTGCAAATTATAAATCCCAAACATGTGTTTTCAAACCCATAATGTAATTTTTTTAATACATTAAGATGGGTTGATCTGTCTGTGACTTCTGTCAGTAGTGGGAGGCAGCACAGAGCCAGATTCAGCTTACGTAGGATTCCAGCTACTTGCCTCACAGACAACAACAAAAATGTGTCTATATGTATTTGTGAATATAAATTGATCTAAAACAAATTATTAAAGCTTTTTATAGAATGTTATCAAACTTTTATAACTTATTAGACCAGCAGACAGCATGGTCTCCATTCACAAGCCAGAAGTCCATTGCCGCACACCTCTAATATATGTAATGAAGGCTTGAGAAATAGTCTCTTCTTCTTGAAAAGGCCCATAATGTGAGTGAGCAATTTTGATGCTTAGACTAAATCCATATCAAAAGAATCAACCTGCTTATAAGACTGTGCTGAATTGGATTAGCCTTACAAAAATAACATCTAGGAAACTGGATCTGGTAATACTTTATAGTTATTTTATATGAGTTATTTTAATTAAGTGATGATGATAGAATATGTACGACGTATGGGAGATAAGCTACATATTTATGCTTATCAGCAGAATGCGCTAGCACAAGTATGTCATTTTGTGAGCTAAATTAGTTTAATACTAGTTGGAATTAAAATGTGTTAATCAAGAGTGTCTTATCCACTGGGGTGTCAGTAATGTCTGATGGAGGTTTTTATGGAAAACAGAAAAGAAACTAAACAAATTAAGATATATGAATTGTAAAGTAACTGACGAAATGCATTTGATGTATAATTTATGCTTCATTACTTTTCTACAGAAAACTCATGAAGCATCTCATGGAATTATAAAAATTAAAATATGTGAACATTTTTACTATATGAAAGATGGCTGGAGTGAAATGCAGAAGTCACAACACTAAAGATTTTTCAAAATAGTATTCTCAATATTATTAATGATAGCACATGAGATCAAGAAAGTTAGCACAATTAAGAAAGAAGATTTACTTCTAAGTGAAATAGGGAATTGAAAAATAGATAATAGAACTCTATCTAGGAAAATCCAAGGTATCTGGGTGGTTCAGTTGGTTAAGCATCCACCTCTTAATTTTGGCTCAGGTCATAATCTCAGGATTGTGAGATCAAGCCCCAAGTCAGCTCTGCACTGGGTGTGGAACCTGCTTAAGATTCTCTCTCTCCCTCGCCTTCTGCCCCTTCCCACCTCCCTCTCTTAAAAAAAAAAAAAAAGTGAAATCTATATAGGAAAATCTTGTACAGTAAAGAGAATTGAATTTTTTTTTAAGATTTTATTTATTTATTTGACAGAGAGAGATCACAAGTAGGCAGAGAGGCAGACAGAGAGAGGGAGAAGTAGGCTCCCTGCCAAGCAGGGAGCCCAATGTGGGCCTCGATCCCAGGACCCTGGGATCATGACCTGAGCCAAAGGCAGAGGCTTTAACCCACTGAGCCACCCAGGCGCCCAAGAGAATTGAATTAACTAAAAAGTGGTCACAGAGTGAATGAAAGGAAATTTAGTGTTTAAAGGAATGTTTATGCTTTGGGTAAAATCTTATAGTGAACATATTTTTATTACCTTTCCAGGACTATAAAAAATAATTAGAACCTGCCATATTTAACATTTCCAGAAATTTTGGGGGGGAGAAGTTTTTCCCTTGCAAGATTCTAGAATAATTTTCATGTCATAGATTTGTCTTATTTATTCCCTTTGTCTGCTTAAACAGTACATCAAAAATATCAGAAGAAAGATTAAATCTGTCTAAAACCATAACTGGCCAGGACCAAGTGAGCTAGATATTTAGTCTATATATAATTAATATAATATTTTTGCTGCCTATATGTCACTTTGCATCTTATGTTTTTGCCTAAATGGTGATGGAAGCAGATTACTTTTTGGCAAATAACCATTTTCTTACAGATTTTAGATTAGAGATGGTTATGGGCTAAAGACAATATGATAAGACAGAATGTTTAATGTTCTTACTCAAATGCTGAGCCTTTTCTTAATGGAAAGAAAATATGTAGGCTTCTACATGCCTGAGGATTCAGTCTCTCTGAATAGATTTCAGTCTAAAAAGAGGAGGTAGGATCCTTTGTGTAAGCACCGCACTGTCAGAGACAACTGAGAGCTTGAACAGCAGTGAGGAATTGGTAACATTTCTTGAGACTGGTCTTTGATTCAGGAAAAGTTCAATTAAGGTACCACACTTTTCTGCTTTGCCAACTCATATGTGAATTAATCTGACATCCTTTTATACCAAAAACTGGCTACTAAATACTGCCAGTTTGTAAAACTAAGAAACATTTTTGTCAACCCTGACACCTCAGAAATAGCAAAAGAAACCTGAAAGGAGTAGGAGGGGGTAAAAGGCTTTATTAGTCATCTATCTCCATGAGAAATTCTCGTAGATGTTGTTGATAGGGATATTGTAATTATAATTCAGTATCTTCCTGGGGTCGACACTTTGTTCCTTACTGTTTTTATTATGTCCTCTGGAAGATATAAATTATCCTATTGAAGCAAGCAGGATTTTCCCTTCTTTACATAATTGATAAGCATGTACTCACTAGACAAACCAGATATACTATGCTAATCCTGTGGTTTTCTGTTTACAATAGCAAGAAATATCACCTATTTTTTTTAAGATTTTATTTATTTATTTGAGAGAGGGAGAGAAAGGGGGAGAGAGAGAGAGAGAGAGAGAGAGAGAGAGAATGAATGAGCAGTGAGGAGGGGCAGAGGCAGAGGGAGAAGCAGAGTCCCTGCTGAGCAGGGAGCCTGACATGGGGCTGGATCCCAGATCATGGCCCGAGCTGATGGCAGCCCCTTAACTGACTGAGTCACCCAGGCGCCCCAAGATATCACCTATTTTAACAAGACACATTGTTCAGGTGAGAGTTTATGCAAGAGAAACAAACTTTATTCCATCTTTTGCTGTTTTCTTCCACCATTGTTGTTCATTCACTTAGCCAATAAGCCAGCTATGAAACCAACCAAATCTTTGTTGAATGCAACTCTGTACATTCTCTCTTGGAATGTGCTAACTTCTTCCTTTACTTCCGCATGAACCTCATTATAAGTTATCAGGTTATAATGAACAGTTTGATTATAATGATGATACTCTTCTAATAATACCACATTTATTTATCACTGTTCCCTACTCATCTTCTATTGCCTTTTGGCATGTGACTTAAAAACACTAATAAGTGGACTAAAGACAACATTATTATCGAAACTCTACCAAAAATATATAAGAAAGGAAAGCTAGAGCTTACTAAATTGATTTTATTTCAGTTGTCGCATTTCTTTTGGTTCAGTGAATCAAGAGCACATGCTAATTAATGCTTTATATGCAAGTTAACTTGCTTACCTGAAATACCACTGCCTTTTCAGCTTTTCCTGGTTGAGTGGTAGCAAGGGTAAAGAATTCTGCATTAAGTGAATGGTTGCACAGTTGCTGGGGGGCCGAGGAGGAAGTGCCAAGTCAGGCAATTTATTTATGGTCAGTTGGTCATAAGAATGAAGTATGTGTACCTGCCCTCATTCCACAAAGATATTACTGTAGCAGGATGTTATCTCTATAAGAAAACTAAAATGGCAATTAAGAAATTTGGTCTTTGGCTTCCTTTTACATAGTAAGGAGGTTGACCTAGTAAACTCTAAAAAGTAAAACTTTCTGCTATAAAATACATCCAAAGTTACATTCAAATAAAATTTTATAAGTCGGATTTTATTATTATTATACAATATAAAACTTATAAAACTTCAATTGAGTAATTCTGTGAGGAAGTCATTTTTTAAGCGCACATTTTTGAAATTGTTATATCAGCTCATATTTTCTTAAACTTGGTAATTGTGTTCTTTTAGTCATTTTAAAAAGTTACTATTTTTTCAAAATTAGAAGCAAATTTCACATGAATAATTTTGTCCTCAGAAAAGTTCAGTTACTTTACATTAGATAAGTCCTGTAAAATTATGTTTTAGAATATACCTAAGACTTCTTTCATAAGAGTAAACTTCTAAATGTTACATTTGTCCATTCTAAAGAAACCAATGTTACTCTTCTCTTCTTCACTGATTTGTTCTCAATTGTGCTTATAAAATAAAATATAGTACACAGAAATAGTATATGTTACATATATTATATAAATAGCATGTAGAAAAGTTTAAGTGGCATTTTCAAGAAACTAATCTTTTAATGATTTTGCATTTTCTTTATTATCAATTTATTCTCAGACTAATATTTAAAGACTTTCTAGGGGTGCCTGGCTGGCTTAGTCAGTGGAACATGAGACTCTTGATCTAGGGGGTTGAGTTTGACCTCGAGTTGGGTGTGGAGATTACCTGAAAATAAAGTCTTTTAAAAATAAGTAAATAGATAGCTTCTAAAACCATATTGAAATATTTAAAATAAGATATAAGGTGGTTTGGGCACCCGAGTGGCTCAGTCAGTTGAGGGTCCAACTTCTGATTTCGGCTCAGGTCATGATCTCTGGGTTGTGAGATCCATCCCCGTGTGGGACTTCGCACTAGCTGTACAGCTTGCTTAAGATTCTCTGTCTCCCTCTGCCCCCCACCCCCGCCCTGACCTTCTCCCTCTAAAAAAAAGAGAGAGCGAGAAGGAGAGATAAATTGATTTATATATTGCTGCATCAATTTTAAGGATTCTTGGACATACCAGTTTTATTTTATGGATTAATTACCTTGACATTAAGATAATTTCTTGCTCTGATACAGTTTTGTGTTCTTTCCTTTGAAGTGGGTTTCCTTCATATCAGGGCACACACTATACTGCAGTGTACCAAATCCTCTAGGATAATGGTATGAATGAAGTGCTAAGAAGTCAAAGGAGTGGAGACTTATAGAGATTCTTCAAAGAGGAAGTGACATTTAAACTATCCCTAGGGAGATTAGTAGAAATTTACTTGTCAGAGAAAGGAGAATACAGGGTAGTCTCAAGATACAGAGAATATTCTGGTGTTGATAGATCATAGTTAGATGTTTCTAAAAACTATTAAAATGTTAGAAAATATTATAGTGACTGATGGTAGCTGCACGTGTGAGCATAGCATAATGTGTAAACTTGTCGAATCACTGTTGTACACCTGAAACTAATGTAACACTGTATGTCAACTACACTCAAATGTAGTTAAAGCTATCCTAAAAATATAAACAAACATTTTTAAAAAGAAAATATTAAAGTTAACATTTCAGCAATGTGTCATTTAAGATGTATAGTTTGATCATATATGTTAAAAGAAGTTAGGGCTTAAAATGGTTATTAGCACCTGTAATTTCAGGATAATAAATTATTTTATTTTTTTAAAGTCAAATATTTTATATATATATGTCCCCCCCAAACCCATCTTGAATCAACAATAACACAAAGGTTCACAGTTGGAAGAAAATCTGTTCCCCTGTCCCAACCCCCTTAAACCCATAACAGAAATACTCAAGCTCTGTGCTTGTCTTATTCTCCTTTTGCATAATGATACCACATATTTCTTTATTCATTTAAAAAATGTGCTGAATGCCTAGTATGCACCAACTACCACATTAGATGCTATGGTACCAGCCTGTGAGAAGCTCCCAGTCTAGCATGGAAGTCAGATTACAGGTATCGCTTAAACCTTGGATCTTCCCTACTTCTGTAAAAGCATAACCTCAAGCCAAAACTTGGGGATTTATGTTTGATTCCTCTCTTTCTCTCATTCCATATATCCAGTGCATTGTCAAGTCTTGTCAACTTTACTTTCACGAATGTGCTTGGTTTTCCTCTTCTATCCGTATTTCTACAGCCTTCACTTCTATTTTCTTTATTTCTCAGGATGGGTCAATTATTTACAAAACAATTCCATTGGAAACATTGGGTATCTTCAGAGAAGAGAAGAATCATGCTGAACGATCTAAATTCAGCTAGAGTAAGGAAAGAGAGTTCGTTCCTTCTAATTCTTAGGGAATTGAGATAAAGCACCAAGGGTTTATGAAAGATCAAATAAGAAAACACAGACTACCTTCCACTAGCAAAAAGGGCAAAGAATAAAGGAAAATCTCTCTTTTAGGGAAGCGGAAGTTTAAAATTCCATGAATAATTCTGATGTAATGGAAAATAATAATCCTTTAAGGTTGAATGACATTCATTCTGAAATAAATTATGATTCCGAATGGTATGAGCTTTTCTCTAAAAGACTACTTAGAGGAAATGAGATGGACATTTGGTTTGTATTTCTATTAGAGTTTTTTTCTCCCCATTCATTTAGTCACCAAATTTTATTGAATTCTCAGGCTTTGTATATGTTTTTATTCCTTTCACTTTGGTTTATCCCATTTTGGGGGCAGATAGCTGAAACATGTAGAAAGGAGAACTTACGCCTATAAATGTAGTTTCCGTATGTCGGAATACTAACAGTGCTACTCATTTTATCTTGTGTTATAAAGAACCTGACTCCGTGAATTTTGCCTCATTTGGAAAACTTTTTTCCAAAATCAAAGCATAGCCTTGATTTTCATTTCTTCATAGCACTACATGTTCTATCAAGTCAGGGTGATGTAATTATGACTTCTGAGGGAAGGCACCAGATTGAAATATCATTTTCTGTGGGTTTTCATTGATACTTGCCATTTGGTGAAGAGAACATTCTATTTCTTCAAATTAGTGGACTAATAGAGAAAGCAGTTTTTCCAGAAAATTGTTTCTCCTATTAATTACGAGACTGGAACCTTAAAAAATCTTAATCAGAGGGCAGTGATTTTTATCTGCATTGTTCACTGCAATGTCCAACGACTTAGCCCAAAGTGTCTTTGTAGGTATTGAACACGCATTTGTTGAATTAAAGAATTGCTAGTGTACCTTTTAATTCATAAGTTCAGGGTTTTTTTTTTTATTCTTCCAATTGACCTTTGATCTGAACGAAGTGCATCATTATTGGAGTATTCTTTTTGTGTTGTTTTCTTTTGTTTTCCTTTAACTAGGTTTTCCTTTTCTCTGGAAACCACAGGAATATATTTCTCCAGCTCCTTGATAAAAGTGGTTTGTGAGTTAGGAATATTTGCCTATATTCCCACTCTACACACTTCAAATATTTATAGCTATTTGCAGTATACAATCTGTATACTTAAGGGTCATGCTGGAGATGATTCACACAGAATTGTGGAGTTGTGTTTTTCATTTTGTTTTGTTTTGTTTTTTTCACTTTTCCAAAGGACTTTAGAGATTATCCAGTCCAACTCCTTCACTTTATGGTTGAGAAAATTAAACCCCTGAAAGGTTTTTTAGCCCAGGGCCCCTCTGCTAATTAGTTACTGCAAAACTGGAACCCAGGTCCTAACTCCCAGTCTGATGTTTTTTTCACCACATTATTTTTTTTTTAAAGATTTTATTTATTTATTTGACAGAGAGAGATTACAAGGAGGCAGAGAGGCAGGCAGAGAGAGAGAGGAGGAAGCGGGCTCCCTGCTGAGCAGGGAGCCCGATGCGGGCCTCGATCCCAGGACCCTGAGATCATGACCTGAGCCGAAGGCAGAGGCTTTAACCCACTGAGCCACCCAGGCGCCCTTTTCACCACATTATAAATATCTTTTTCAAAGTGAAGACATTTTCCAGTTAAAATATTGATTCACTATCATGACACCTTCAGGCAAATATTTTAATGCCCAAACTATTAAAAAATACTTTTTCCCCCAAATATAAAGAGTATTTCCTAGCCAAAAATTCTTTTGAAGAACCTGGTCTTCCCAAACTATTAATGCAGAGAGTATTGACATGTCTGTCAGTATACTTTATATTATCTGTGGTAACCTCTTAGATTAGTACTTTACTGTTAAAGAATTTAAACTAGTTTTAATATCTTGAATTATATTTGAAAGGAAATTGGCTTCTGAATGGTGAAGTACAAATAGTTGAATATTCTCAGTTGCTAAAATGCAAACTCTTGTGGGTTCGGTTGCTGTGTCTGTACCTCAATAAGTAGGCAAGTGAGGACCTATGTGGTTAACTACGTAACTTAAGGTAATGATCAATCTGAATAGTAACAGCTTATGTTATAACAGCACTAATTTGATATCAAAAGTGCTTTACCCATAGCAATCTTTGTATTTTAGGTAAAAGTAGTAGATTTTTTATCCCAATTAACTAGATTTTTGTCATTTTTCCTTTAATTGGATTGATACAGATGGGAACTTATAAGTGGTTTTCTTTCTTTCTTTCTTTCTTTCTTTCTTTCTTTCTTTCTTTCTTTCTTTTTTTTTTTTTTTTTTTTTTTTTTTTTTTTTTTTTTTTTTTTTTTTTTTTTTTTTTTTGCCAAAAACACATAAATTTGAACTTGGGGGGGGAGGACATACAAGAGGAAATAAATTAACTGAAGAGAGAATCTTTTTCTCTCCCAATCTTCCTCTACAGAGGTCTGCCGCTTCCCAGCTACCACAGGCTCTGCTTCTCCCTCCGAGTAGTCCCCTGATGATGCCTCACAGTCAGATAGGAGAGTATGACAATCCCATTAAAATACATTTATTCACAGTACAATCGATTAGAGAAATTTCTCTTTTCAGGTAGTCCATTATATTAACACTGAAAACATCATTTTACATTCAGAGGAATGTGCAAATCTCAAATGTTCTATTTCAAATAAGGTCCATCTCAATGTTTATCTCAGTATTTGGTATTTAGTAATATTTTTAACGTAATTTCTACCTCAGATTCCATTTCAAAGTGAATTTTATAGACAGGAATTATTAGTAACCTATTTTTATTTCTTCCATGTTTCAAAAACTAAATTGACATACTGATTAATAAACGTGTCATAAAACATCACTTTGTGAAAGGAAGGCAAACATTCCAAGACCAATGATGCAATATTTAATTACTAAATTTTTTAAATGAGCCCAGAATTTAAAAGGCAGTTCCATAAATGAAATTAGGTGATTAGAAATAAAGCAGAGAGAGTGTGAATATTGGGATAAGCTTCTAGTTGGCAGTATAGTTAACTAATTCTATTTAAAGTAGAGTCTAGAAAGGATAAAAGAGAAACAATCTTGATCAAATACATGAAAACTGAACATTCTTTAAATGTTAAAATTGGAAAACCCACTTAAGTTTTATCAGTTGGAGGTGACAATGTTACCTGAATGATCCAGTGTTTCTGTCCATTTAAAATGATCTACTGATTAACATAAAGATTAACATGTAAAAACATATAATAATGGTCTAACACGTGAGAACACAGCAAAAAACTGAATTGCTTGTTTAACTCTAAAGTTCCTCTTGTTGATTTGTCAAATCTCCCAAAAGATACTATAGAAACAGTCCATACAGCATAAATTGGTTAGGATTTTATTTTTCAGATGCTACTTTTTAAGATAACCCTGCTTTCAAAATGTAGCTAAGAGCTGCCTGCTCAGTTTCTAAAATGTTTATAGAAAATACGTTATAAATGTAGAATTTAATTATGTAAAGTACTACAGATTTGGCTTGCCCAAGCTTCTGTTAAATTGATCCTTAATTTATATTACTTCACTCTTAATATTTTACTTCATGATATTCAATCATTTAGAGTTGATAATTTACTTATGTTACATGTAAGGAATAATCTTAAGTAAATTATATAGTGTGACATAATTAAAATTATATAATTTTTCTGTAAAAATGGAATTTTGAATAATGTTAGGAATGTACTTTGAAAAGTTTGATGCCTGAATCTGAGTGATCAAAAATATTCTCCCACTCAACATTGGACAGTAATTAAAATGTTATTTTTAAGATATTTTTCAGATATTTTTGGACTGACAGAGTCAGCACATTTTAGCAGAATCTGATTTATCTAACAAGATAAATTGACTTGAATTTTAATGTAAGACCAATTTTTTTTTTCTTTTGGTAAAAGTACACAGCTCATAACCTGCTAGGCTCAATATACACAAATTTCAACTTTAAAATTTGTCATCAATTTTGAATTATAACAAACACTTGAAAAAGGAAAGCCAAAGCTCTTTTACCATAAAGAATCTATGGAAAAGAAATTTCTTTGCTATTTTAAACAGGTATGAAAGAAAAAGTAAAGAAATTAGGCAACTTTAAAATTATTAAAGGAAATTGATAACCAAACTGAATAATTGTGTCCAAAGTATAATGTTCTGAACCCAATTTATATAGTGATGTGGACAATAAGTGTCTTCCTGAAGTCTTTGCTGAGATTCAGTTCCCTAAATTCCTTAATCATTATTTTTTGCCATTTAAATGTCATTATCTTAATAATAATTAACATTTGAAGAAAAATTTTGCTTTAGTTACTTTAGTCATCTTTGATGTTTTTATATTCTTTTTGGGAAATGTTCCAGATATTCTACAAAATAAAAAATTGGATTATGATTTTTCTTAAAAGTGTTTATTCTCCTAAAAGCAACCACATGGGGAAATAAGTTGATTTATGTTTTGTATAATTCAAAAATTCTTTAAAACAATTTATTTTCAGATCCGTATTTTACATTGTGCTTTTTTGTTTGTTTGTTTGTTTTGTTTATTTATTTGTTTTACTTCAATAGCCTTTTATGTCACCTCGGTACCCTGGAGGTCCAAGGCCCCCATTGAGGATACCTAACCAGGTAAGATTCGTGCGCTACTTAATTCTATGGGTTTTGTTGTTCGTTTTAAGAATCAGTAAAGATTTTTAAAATGTCATGAACATTTTTTCCTATAAAATTGTTAAATTTATCCTTTCTCTATCCTATTTAGTGTTACTTCTGGTAATACGTAATCTCCTTCAAGGATTGGCAAACTACTATCTATATGTTGGCTGACTGTTTTAGTAAATAAAGTTTGATTGGAAAACAGCAACACTCATTCATTTATATATTGTCTGTGACTTCTTTTACACTGCCGTAGATTTGAATGGTCATGGTGGAGACCATAGGTAGCCTCCAACCCTCAAATACTTACTATTGGATCTTTACAGAAAAAAAGTTTGCTGAGCCTTGAAGTCTACCATATACTTTGAACCTAATTGTTTATGTGTATATATATATATATATAATTTTGGTAAATGCTAAATACTGTTATTTAAAAGAGGGCAATAAATTTTCTATGAACATACTTTGCTTTACTTTTATATAATATAGTTTCAATATCATGGTTATAATACTCATATCAGTTTTGCCCAATTATAATTATATATTGAGAATGTAGTTAGCTGCTTCTAGAAGGGTTAGATCTATTAATAAATCATTAGCAATAGATGTTTCAATTCTTTTTTACCTAGTAGAGCTCCGAGATTTCATACATTTTTATTCTTACATAGTTTTTTTTATCAATGTCAAAAATATTTGTGAGCTAAAGACAATAAAGCACAATTTTTACTTGCAAGGAGTTTATAATTTAGTTTTAAGGTACAGAAAATGTACATTTATATAACACAAGAAGAAATTAAATGCTTAATTTTATTCTAGTACTTTCTTTAATTCTGTTATTGTATGCCTCAGCATTTTCCAAGATCTAAAATAAGGCCTGTTATTCCAGTAAATATTTTCTCATTCTTACTGTCTGTCTATCTAAACTTCCTTCCTGACCGAAAATACAACAACAAAGTTGTGCTTCCTACCATATTTGATAGCAACAATGTTCTGCTTCTCCTCTCCTAACTCTTGCTGAAATCATACAGTGTCCTTGAAGTGTCCCAGTTTGCTGGCGTTCTCTGCTTCTCGTACACAGCAAGGAATGCCGGCACCCACATCCACCCCCAAGGGAGAACTTTAAACAGGCAGCAATGCTGGATCCTCTCGTGGGTATAGTGCTGGGAGTCCTCACATTAGCAGCTGGAGGAACTTTTACCTTCAGACTGAAACTGCATTCAGTACGTCGGGCCAGGGAAACACGGCATGAAATAGAAAAAGGGAGTGTACACATGCCAAGTGTTGCAGCATATGGGAATTTTATTTTCTCTGTGGGCGAACCTGTGTACACTGACAGTCAGATCTACTTATATAGGTGCCTGAGTCTTTAGAATTTCCTTCTCAAGGATGGAAAGTTGTGTCTTCCATTGGAGTCTTCATGATGTTTCAGATACCCCATCCATAGCTTTGTATGTTATGTAGATCTAAGAGGTTCCTGAACATCTGAATTAGGGAAATGTGAATTTCTTATACCAAGTATGTTACTGCAGTTTTTTGACTCCATATATTTCATATCAATGATCAAAATCTGATGGGATTGTTGGAACTGCATTTGGCGTTGTTGAAATGCCTGCCACGTGTAACATACAATGCTGGTATGTTTTAGACCACTAAAATGGAAAACATACTTTGTGGAAGAGGAATGGATTGTGGTAAATATAGATGGTTTAAAACTTTTTTAAAGAGCAAGTACATGATGTCTTTAACCCACTGAGCCACCCAGGCGCCCACATGATGTCTTTAGATTTTTAAAAGAGGCAATTACAATTTTAAAGGTAATAAAGAATTATGATTCAGGCTCTTTTTCCTCAAAAATTTTAAACAGTCTTTACCTAAGTGTATTTTAAAATAATTATACTCTTGTCTGAGTGGCTCTTTTTTGTCCACTCATACCCCCCTACACACACATTTCTATAGTTAAACTTCATTAATTCAAGCATCTGTCTTTCAAATGTATAATAACTTACATTTATACTATTTTTTAAAAAGAATTTTCTGACCAAATTAATTGTATTAATAGTGTAAACATATTGTTTTAGGAATTTAGGAGCATGACATTTTCAAGCAACAGAATGTTTCTTCAGTTTCATTATGTAGTCAATAAAGTAGAATTGGAAAAACTTTTTTTGATGGTTAATTGGGATGTTACATATAAAAACAACATAAATATGTTAAGTATTTTTTATTTCATCTTCATTTAAAATGATCATAAACTAATTAAAATTTGTTTTTCTGATAGATTGTATCTAAGAAAATAAAGAGTGAAATACTCTCCAATGTAATCATTTTGAATATGTAAAAGACATTCCTTTAATGAACAGATTTTTCAGAATGTATAATTTCTAATGATTAGACTATAGATTTTTTTTTAAAGATTTTATTTATTTATTTGACAGAGAGAGATCACAAGTAGGCAGAGAGGCAGGCAGAGAGAGGGGGGAGGAAGCAGGCTCCCTGCTCAGCAGGGAGCCCGATGCGGGCCTCGATCACAGGACCCTGAGATCATGACCTGAGCTGAAGGCAGAGGCTTTAACCCACTGAGCCACCCAGGCGCCCTAGACTATAGATTTTAACTTAAGTTCTCCTGAGATGGCTTTTATGGTTCTAGACTAAATTCACAGTGCTTTATACTAGATGTATATTTATAGGACTGGGTGTTTGGAAGATGGTATGATACCACTCTACCAAAAAAATATGTATATAGGAAAGGTTAATGGTCTCTAAAAAATGGAGGAAAAGTAGAATTACAAATATATACAGTACTGCAAAGAATAAATATATATAAAAACATATGCAACATAGAAATTAAGTCCAAAGAATATATTTGACTATACAATTTTATACCGAAATTGGCTCAGCTGTCAGAATAGGTCATTGGTGTGCAGCATCCAGAACCTGGAGTAGAACAAGACTTTATCCTTCTCTTAGATAAAAAGTTTAATCAGAAAAGTTCACAATGTTTATTCAACACTATGCTGAGGAAACCAAAGGAGCCAGAAATACAGAGACTGTTAATGAGTGACACCAAGAATAAACTACTGATTTATTGATTCCATAGAATTTTAATTTATCCTTTATTTCTGACCATTCCTGAAACTCTGTAAACAGGTATGTGACATGGTTAATGCTGTTGACCACTTTATATTCTAAAGCTGATGTTGGTATTCTAAAAACACATTGCATTTGACCCTTCTACTGAAAGTCTCAAAGATATTTCTCCAATAGTAGATGAGTAGTTAAATACATGATGACATATACAAATGGTGAAATAGTATGCAGCTACTAAAAGGCATGTTATAGAATTAAATTTTTGATAGAATAAAATGCTTATGATCTATTACCAGCTGTAAAGAAGTCACAAAGCCTATGTAGTAGATCACCTTTTCTATATCACTGTACAAACTCAGTTAGTTTCCCCAACTCACCACACACATATATACATTTGTCAAAGACTATAAAGACTATGCCCTTTATTTCTGGGTGATAGAATTATGAATGATTTCTCTTTTATTTCTGCATTTTAAAATTTGCATCGAACAAGTATTTTATTTGGGATTATAAGAAGATATTATTATTATTAATTATATATAATTATTACAATTAATTTTAATTATATAATTATATATAATATAATTATAATGTTAATTATATAATTATTAATTATATAGTAGATAGGTAAAAGTACAGATATTTTATTCTTCTGGTTATTCAATATATAAGATTATCCTTCATTAATATTGAATATATAGTTCTTATATGAGAAAAGGAAAAACATAATGGATGCTAAGGATAGGCAAATCTTTTTTTTTTTTTAAGATTTTTTATTTATTCATTTGACACAGAGAGAGAGAGATCACAAGTAGGCAGAGAGGCAGGCAGAGAGAGAGGAGAAAGCAGGCTCCCTGCCGAGCAGAGCCCAATGCGGGCCTCGATCCCAGGACCCTGAGATCATGACCTGAGCCGAAAGCAGAGGCTTCAACCCACTGAGCCACCCAGGCGCCCATGGATAGGCAAATCTTAAAAAGGGTTTTTCTTCATTACTTTTCACATAGGGAAATACCAATAGGAATTTGAGCAGAAAAAAAGTTGTTGGGATGTTTACTCATACACTGAAAATAAGTTTACATATCCTATAACAAGATACCTATATTTTAAAGTGCACTTTATGTTCTCTTTTCAGGATAAATGCCATTTAGCATGTCCTTTCCCAATAATTTTGTCTTGATAAAATTTTCCACATGTAGAATTTTACTTTTATTTAATGATATCAATGTAAGAACTAAGACCTCAGCTGCATAAAGAGAAGTATGTTCTACATTGAGTAAATAATAGGAGTCTCATAGCTGAAATCTTAAGGATGACTGTAGTAAATCTCTAGCTTTAAAAATTAAATGTTGCACCTAATATAAATTATTGATTAATAATGAAAGTATAAAGTAATTTTTTTGGCCAGTTCAAAATATCCCTTTCTGTCATTGAGATCTTATTTCTTTATTATGATAATTACACTACTAATATATTTAAATTATTATTTGAAACAATTAAAAAACATATTATTTTCTTATGACTTTGAATTATGAGTATCTCCTGAGATATATATCCTTTCCAATTTCTACCTTTGTGGAACATAGGAAATTAACAAATTCAAAATGTCTGACACAAAACAAATTTATTCTCCTTCCCAAACCAAGAAAACTGAACATAGTAAATGCTGTGCAATCTTACTCAAGTTATGTGTGTAGAATTTCTTGGTTCAATGTTTCTTTTGCCAAAACACATCTTATAACATTTTTATCACAGATATTCCCTTTTGGGATATAAGTCAAAAAAAGTCCATTGCCATGTATTTGACTGGAAGCTTCATTGGGCTATACCAAATCTCTCTCAAAAATATTCAATCATTCAACAAATATTTGTTGAGTTTTACTATGTGTTAGGCACCATTCTATTGGTAGGCATACATCAACAAACCAATGAGGACCCCTCTTCTTGTGGAGTTGGCGTGCTAATTTAGCGTTACCCAAAAAGAACTTTTTAAAAATTTTATTAATTTAATGTAATTTCATTTTTAAGATTTTATTTATTTACTTGAGAGAGCTAGAGAGAAAGCACAAGTAGGCAGAGCAGCAGGCAGAGGGAGAGGGAGAAGTAGCAGGGAGCCCAATGAGGGTCTTGATCCCAGGACCCTGGGCTCACGACCCCAGTGGAAGGCAGATGCTCAACCAAGTGAGCCACCCAGGTGCCCCTAACTTTATTAATTTTAATTTAAATGGATGCATGCAGCAAAGGACTAGTATATTGGATAGTGTACTTGCAGTAGTTGAGATATAGACAAAAGAGAAGTAAATAAGTAAATATATGTCAAATGGTGAGTTGTGCTTTGAAGACAAATGTTTTCCTATACTAACTTATATTTCTCTATTTTAATATCTTTTCTATGGATAGTGACTTTTTGCAGAAAAAAAATGGTATTGTTGAAAGGACCTCATTTTTGTCAAGCATCTTAGGTCCAAATGCCAGCAATACCCAGCAATCCATGGTTTTGAACAAGTCACTTAACTTTTCTGAGCCTTGATTTTCTTACCAGTAAAATGGGAATGGACTCAAGTATTTCTAAAATCCTTTCTACTTTTAAACTTGCTTAATTAGATGATTCTGCTTCATTTCGTATAATTGAGGGGACCTATCCAAAATCTTGGTAGGTCGGAATTATTAACTGAATTATATCATAAAAGCATTGATAAATTCACTGTTTTTTTCATTATCTGTGAGCATTTAGTCTCTATGAGGAGACAATATAGGTATTGGTATTCAAGGAAATGTGTACCAGAATCTTAAGGTCCTAGAGGGGCTTACCACTGGAATCATATGATGAATCCTTTGTGAACTAATTTTTTTAAGAAGCAAGGCATTTCTTCACTTGTTTCTCTTTAAATAAAATTTCATATTATTTCATTTATTTTAAATCCTAGGAGTTAAGGCTTATATTTAGGACTTTTGGAATATGTTGACCTGCTTTGAAGCCTTGGCTCTGCTCCTTACCAGTAGTATAACCATCAACAAATTAACAAATTATTTATGAACAGTAGTCCCCCCTTATCTATGGAGGATATATTCCAGGACCTCCAGTGGATGCCTGAAAACGACAGATAGTACTTAATTCTATATATGCCATGGTTTTTTCCTATGCATACATATCTATGATAAGGTTTAATTTATAAGTTAGGCACAGTAAGAGATTAACAATAATAATAATAAAATAGAATAATTATAACAATAAACTGTAAAGGTTATGTGAATGCAATCTCTGTTTATTTCTCTCTCAAAATATCTTATTATACTGTACTCACTTTTCTTCTTGTGATGATGATCTGAGATGATCACATGCCTATGTGATGAGGTGACTTCATGTGAATGACATAGGAATTGTGACAAAGCTTTAGGCTTCTGTTGACCTGATAGTACTTCAGAAGGGGATTATCTGTTTCAGGACCGAGGTATACCATGGGTTAACTGAAACTGCAGAAAGTGAAACTGCGGATAAGGGAGAACTTACTATATTTAACCTGTTTTTCATCATCAGGAAGGATGAAAATAATAATTTCATGCGATTGTTGTAAGCATTGAATGAAATAATAAATAGAAGGAGTGTATGTTATTGTTGATATTATGTTTGTTATTATTAAGTGCCCTCATCATTAGTGTTATTTTCTCTGTCAGAGTGAAAATCTTTTATAGAACAGAAAATGTATGTCAAAATTTGTGACTAGTTATACAGGTCTGAATAGAATGTGATTAGCATATTAAAAATATGAAAATAATATCAATCCACAAGATGTATAAATTTGTTTTTCCTGATGTTGAACTTTTAAGGAAGGTAGTGATTATGGCCTTGTTAGTGGACAAAACAATCATCTGGTAATCCCAGGACTGATAAAAATCTTTTAAAAGTTAGAGTTCTGACCTACCAAAAGACAAACACTGATGATCAAAGAGTTAGATTTAGAAAAAGGACACTCTTTTTGAAAGACAACCTGATATCGATCTTGATTTCTATGAGATTATGCTGTATTTTTAAGTGATAAATAGAAACTAAAAGACTTGTCAACTGTTCTGATATTCCAAGATGAACAGGAGAAAGTAAAATTTTTAAAGAAAAAGGTTTCCAGGGATAAAACATGATGCCCTTAATGAGAGTTAGAAATTCAGATTCTAAGTTCAGAGTATAAAACTTCAACCAGTTGGAGACCTAAAAAAGTAAGAATTCCAGACTCATAATTGAAAATAATGCTAATTAGTCATGTAATTTCAGTTCTCCTAATTCATTTTTTAAATAGTTTTTGACAGTGTTGAATACTTCTTGCTTCTTAAGACTCTCCATTATCAAGTGTTGGTCTTGGTCCACTTTCTAATTTCATTCCTATTCAGTTTCACTTTCCTTTCCTACCTCTCCTTGTATTTTTAAAGAATTATATTTTTGTGGGGTGCCTGGGTGGCTTGGTCCATTAAGTATCTGCTCAGATCATGATCTCCAAGTTGTGAGACTGAGCCCCATATGAGGCTCTGCACTCAGTGGGGAGTCTGCTTGAGAGTCTTTCCTCCTCCCTTTTCCTCTGCCTCTACCCCGACCCCTGCTCATGTTCTCTCTCTCTCTCTCTCTCTCTCTCTCTCTCTCTCTCTCAAATAAATAAATAAAAACATTTTAAAAAGAATTATATTTTTAATCTTTTTTTCTTTGAAATCATTTTCATTCTTAGGACTTTATCACTGATAATTCCTAAAATTGCCCAATTGAAATTTTATTTCTTTTATTTCTTCAATAAAAATTTCTCTGAGCCAATAGGCAAGATAGGTTCCATATTCCTTCAGAGTTTACAGTCTATTGGAGATGCAGAGAAGAAAACAAGCCATGATCGTATTTAAGTTCTATGAAAATGAGGTATAAAGTCCTATAAAAGCACATAAATAGCCCTTACCTCCCCCAACATATTAAGATGTTCAGGAAAGGAGTCATCCAGAGGTGACAGAAAAAATAAATGGTTGTTGTAGTTGGGAGATCTGTTATATTGAGCAAATAAATACACTGAGCAAAAAAGGAAAAGATATTGAAGGCAGTGGAAATCAGGTTTCTCACTGTAGGAGAAAGTATTTACAAACATAAAAAAGAAGGCTAAAAATAATCCTGTGGTTTTACTTTGGAATTGGACCTGTTGACTTGGTACTGGAAAATATGAATTCATGGCATGGGTGTGTACCCTCTTCACACACACAGATACAGTCAGTCATAGATGTATATGTGTGTGCACATGTATGTGTGTACATGCCCAGATGATTTTTTTTAAGTACAGGATCTACTGAGAGGGCCAAAAATGAGAGCTTAGATCTTGATGTGTAAATGTTGTCCTCCACTAGAAGGAATCAGGGCTCTGGGCCCTTTGGAGTAAGGTTTGTTTTCAGAGCTAGGCTAGAAAAAAATACGAGATGAGCTTGGAACATCTCGTCCAAGGAAGAAAATGCTCAAAATATGAGGGAGACATGTCAAAAGACCACAAGGACCAGATTGAAGAGCCACCTGCTGGCCAAATCTTGAATATTCGAATATTAAAATAAGTGATAATAATAGATGACAACCCATTGATTGAAACAGGAAGGAAGGGTGGACAAAAAGTTGTTTCTTACGGTGGAATGCCAACTAAACCACATAGAATGGTAGACATGGGATATCTCCATTTGGCAACTATCCTAGTGCTTAGGAGTTGTCAGTGGATGCTGGTGGGCTGATAAATGATTGATGAGGAATGGGATACTGACAATCTTGGAATAGCTCTAATTCTAAAAGTAGTAGATGACAAAGGGGAAAAGTAATAGATCCCATGGTGTACAGACCTGGTGGACAAGGGTGAAGAAATACAACAACTAAATGCAACATGTGTTCCATGAGATCCTGGTTACAAAGAGTAAAAAGAAACATTGTTGAGACAAATGGAAAATTTGATTGAGGTCTGTGGCTTGGATGGTAGTGTTGTATCAATGTGGATTTCCTGCCTTGAAACATTGTGTTATGGTTATGTACGGAAATATCCTTGTTTAGAGAACTGTATTCTGCAGTACTTAGAGGTGATAAGGCATAATGGCTACAGTTTGCTCTCAGGTGGTTCTGAAAAAGATTGATGATAACAAGTGCACATAGAGAGAAGGAGAAAGGGTGATTCAGGGGCAGATGTGGTGAAATGTTAACAGTTGGGCAATTGGTGTCAGAGTCTATGGGAATCCTTTGCACTACTTGTGTGATTTTTCTGTAAGTTTGAAAATATACATATTTTAAAACAAATGGGAGAACTTATCCTAGACTGGGGTTATGTGGAAGAATTTTTCTAGGAATGGATCCCTAAACTGAGATCTAGAATATATCAACAAGAGTCATGTAAGTGTCTGTGAGTTCCTTGAGATAAGAGATCATTTAGTTTTAGTTTATTTTTGTTGTGTTTTTAATGGTGGGTACTTAGATATTGTTGATTAAATTCATGAATTGAAAAAACCTGAAGGAAGTTTCGTCTAGCTAGAAGTTAGAATGTTAGGGGCAGCAGCAAGAAATTACACTGGAGGGCGCCTGGGTGGCTCAGTGGGTTAAAGCCGCTGCCTTCGGCTCAGGTCATGATCCCAGGGTCCTGGGATCGAGGCCCGCATCGGGCTCTCTGCTTGGCAGAGAGCCTGCTTCCTCCTCTCTCCTCTCTCTCTGCCTGCCTCTCTGCCTACTTGTGATCCCTCTCTCTGTGTCAAATAAATAAATAAAATCTTTAAAAAAAAAAAAAAAAAAGAAATTACACTGGAAAGGTAAGCAGGGAACAGATCATATGGTAGTGTATGTATTCAGTGTGCTTCTAAGAAAAAAATGGAAGAATTACAAAAATGGCTTGAGAAATGGCAGCTTCTACTGTATCCTAACTGATAACAATTAAGAAAATAGTTCTGATCTGTATATATAAATTTTATATTATTAAATTTCTTTTGAAATGTTTGAAGTTTTTTACTAAGTAGACAAGATTTATTCTACTTTAAGTTAAATTAGTGAATCTTAAAGAAATGTTTGCCAATTGTCAGGATTATGTGTTCATGTGAGTGGATACATGTATACTCTATCAGATCAGGTTTAAATCATTTCTAGTTTAGTCCAGCCCTAAGTGCTGCTCAGACAACTGTGAGAAACTTGTGATTCAGGATACATCTGGTATCATATCCTTCATAAAATAAACCCTGTCTGTTAATCACTCCATCTTTTTCACTTCTAGTTCTCTTTTTTCCATTCAGCAAAATTGTTTGTACTTAACTGGAATATTATTTTTCTAAATGGTTTCTTAGGGAAAATGTAATGACAAAAAAGTTTATTGGCCCCTTGGTATTTTAGTCCTGCTGCTACTGTAACGCCAAATGAGTAAAATAATCTGTAGAAAATAGAGAGATTACATTCAAGAAGCAAAATTAGTTATTTCTGTACCCATAGCAAGTTAATTTTAGGAAAAGGCATTATACTTCTTAGGATGAAAGAGGACAATTTTGCCTCGATTTTTGTTTCCAAGAAGTACTTATTTTATTTACCATAAAATTGAGCAAGGCAGAAACTTTTTAGAAACTTTAAGAACTTATACTAGGTATGTAGAACTTAAAATTTATAAAGTAATGTGAAATATAGGAAATCTGGTGAAATACTAAATGCATTCTATAGTTATAAGAATTTTATTTTTTTTTAAGATTTTATTTATTTATTTGACACAGAGAGAGAGATCACAAGTAGGCAGAGCAGTAGACAGAGAGAGAGGAGGAAGCAGGCTCCCTGCTGAGCAGAGAGCCAATGCGGGGCTCAATCCCAGGACCCTGAGACCATGACCTGAGCCGAAGGCAGAGGCTTTAACCCACTGAGCCACCCAGGCACCCTATAATTATAAGAATTTTAAAAGAGAATTGTTTAAGTACTTATTTTGTAAATATTTAGAATATTTCTTTTCCTTCCGTTTTACTAAATATCCTAGGCACTTGGAGGTGTCCCAGGAAGTCAGCCATTACTTCCAAGTGGAATGGACCCAACTCGACAACAAGGTGACTACTTTAAAATAAAAGTGAAATTGATATGCAGAATCTCAAATAAATCTTTTATTTTTAAGGACAATTTTATTTGTATAAATCTTCCATAATTATACCAGTTGCATTTTTGCAGGTAACATGGCCAAATGAGTTATATTTTCAACTAACTCTTTTTTTTTTAAGATTTTATTTATTTATTTGAGAGAGAGAGAGAAAGAGAGAGCACGAGAGAGCACGAGAGAGAGGTTGGGAGAGGGAGAGGGAGTGGCAGACTTCCCGCTGAGCAGGGAGCCTGATGCTGGGCTCCATCCCAGACCCTGAGATCATGACCTGAGTGGAAGGCAGACGCTGAACCAACTGAGCCACCCAGGCGCTCCTCAGCTAACTCTTAATTATGCATGATATGAGGGTGGTAATGACATAAGATACCAAAGTATTAAATATCTAAAAATCCATATTTTAACTAATAATTTCTAAAACCTTTTATATAACTTCTAACAAGTGGGAATGAAAATGATTATATCCCTTAGGATTTCTTCTGCCTTTTTCAGATAAGTTAGTCCATCTGAAAGACGAGCAGGAGGAAAAGCAACCAAGGGCTTGATGAATTTAACAAATCAATAATCAGGTCCTTCCAACAGAGGTAGTTAGATACCACAGATGTGTATGGCTGTATTACACTGTTTCAAGGTAAAAGGAGCAAATGGTATGAGAGATGCATTTCAGCACAGAGTAGGAAGAAAATTCAGTCTCAATGAATGGAGAATGTGGGCAAGTAGTCATAAGAAGCAGAAAAGTAGCCACGGGAGCCAAGATGAAATGAAGTCCATGACCCTTAGTAAGTAAGATTTGACACCAAGCAGAGAGGAGGCTACTATCTCCTAGTTTAGCACTCATTCCTAATATCTTCATACCTTTTTTTTTTTTAAAGGACATCCAAATATGGGTGGGCCAATGCAGAGAATGACTCCTCCAAGAGGAATGGTGCCCCTAGGACCACAGGTAAATAATCAATACAAAAAGCTACATACTGAGTTTTTTTTGCCTTCATCTTATATATAAACAAACTATATCATTTCCTGGCTTTTATTATATGCATTAGAGGCTTGATATAACATAGTTGTTAGGCTCTTGAGGATATAATATCTGTGACATGTCCAAACTGATGTAACAACAAACCATATTTTAACAGGTGCTATCACATATGCCTTTAGTACATTTGAAAAAATATATTGTGTAGAAAGAAATACATTAAAGGAATTACTATAAAAAGAACAACTATTAATTATAGTTTTGTTAATCATGCTGAAGAAGTCTAAAAAATTTGTAGTGATTATTATAAAAGATGAGCACGTAAGTTAAAAAAGTTAAATAAAACACAGTTGATCTAAGATATGAAATAGAATAAGCAACAAAAAATTTATTTCTATAAGTCTTTTAAAGAATGCCATTGACAGTTTCTTACATACGACCATATTCTTCATAGAATATGAAAATAGCTATTTAGAAATAAACATTAAATGGATCTTAGTGAACAAGCATAATCCTCAGTCTATATCAGATGTTAGCCTACTTCCCTATCAAAATTTTCTAAAAGTACACACTGAGGTTGAATCTATCCTACCTGTTCATGACAATTTTTAAGTTTGCTATTCCAGGATATCATTTATTTTTGGTAAAACATCCTTTTGTCTCTCTTGGGAAAACTAAATGAGGTATAATTTAATTTTATCATGTTATATTTCAAGGTAACTAATCCCAAATCCAGAATTTTAAATTTCTATCTTATGGGTCAGAGTTTAATGTGTCATAATGCTGGTTAAAAGAGTGAATTAATTTATTTTCTTTCCCTTTCCAAGAATAGCTATCTAAGTCCAGTTTTAGGAACTTGTTTCATGTATCTACTTTTAAAAAATTAAATTAGTATTTTGTTCTGTGCCCAAAGGAGTCAGAGAATTAAGAATCTAACACTGAGATGTTGTGAGTTAGACCTAGGAGTTTCTAACCAACATAAAATTATATATATATATTTATATATATTTACATATAATATATATTATATATACATATATGTATGTATACATATATATACATAACTATATTAAAACATGAAAGGCATTATAACCAAAATTTTCAGAGATACCATATTACATGGAAAAAAATAAAACCCCAAATGTTAATAGACTTGACATCCTCAGAGTCAGAAAAAAATAATTTCTTTTATTTAGGCTCATTTATTTCCTATGTATTTTCTTAAGATCTTATAAAACTCTGATTTAGATATTTAAATTACTTTTCCCTATGTCTGCTCATGTTAGGGTTGATGATTTATGTGACCAACTCTCAGAAGTTATTTATAGAAATTAGAATTTATAAGATCTATAGGATATTCATTGACCAAATATGTATTTTAGTCATCAATAAACTAAGCCAGTTTAGCTCTACAGAACTTGAAAGATTTTTTCCCCAAAAGATTTTCATAATAGATACATATTAAATATACATAAAAACGTGGTACCTATAATTTAGTTATCATTCTTCATTCAGTTCATTGATTTTTAAGGTAGCTGCTCTTTAAGCTTTTGCCATCCCAAACCAATATTTTCAATACTTTTAAAAACTATTCTAAGATTTGGTTTTGCAGTTTTTGAAAGATATACCAATGGTTATTTAAGCTTTATGAAAACTTAGATCTCATTTGAAAATGCATGAATGGAAACCATACTGGTCTTTATGTTTTATAAATAGTTAGCTGTATCTTTATGTGTTTTCTGTTATAAGTAAGTTACAATAGAAAGTAAGAAAACATGTTTCTGGTGCATAATCTCTTATTGATGAGTTTTAATACCCGTTTATCATGTAAGTATGAATTCTTTCTTTGTATTTTGAACTCAAAAAGAGTATTTACTTCTGCCATTTGGATTAGTATCCTTGTGATCTGTTTCTTCATAATTTGAGGGCAATAAGGTGTTTTAGTTTGAATTTACCTCAGAAACCAGAACTACCTACAACAACTTCTTTAAATCACAGTAGAGAGAGTGTAAAAGTTTAAAGGAAACTCTACATACCATGTACTTAAATGAAAAAGGAATCATATTAATATGAATGGCAGATAAGTAAAATGTGAGGTAAAATAATTTGGAATGAGGGGTTCTTATGAAATATTAATCTATAACATCTGGTATTTGAAACATATGCATTATAAACTGTAAAATTTGTATAAAGGTTATCTGTGTTTCTTGAAAGATAATAAAAAAATAATTCTCATAGTAGATATTATAACCATATAGATGTTACCCAAGAACAGAATGCATCTGCTTTTTTCTAGTTGAATTATAGAAATAATCTCTGGAATATTCTTTCTAGCTTTATACACAAACATAAAACACATCTCTTTTTTATAGTAGATATTATTTCCATTATTTTTTGATCTTAAGACCAGTGTAATGGAGAAGGAAAATAATTATCTATTGAAACAATTGAATTCCTAAAACAGAGAAATAAATACATATATATCTATATAAATAAATACATATGTATATAATCTAGCAATTCTTAGATAATGTTGATTTAGGCAAATGCACACTTAGAACATAGTAAACATGTGCTTAATACTTATTGCATGAATGAAGAAATAAAAGTTTGCTCCAAATCTTGACATATTTTTCCCACCCCTTTACATGTTTTATATTTAATTTTGGTGGTAATATACAATTACTTATTTAATCAAGAAAAATATCTTACTTAATACCATGTTTGAAGACATTTTTCTACTTGCTTTTGTAATAAGATATACTTAGCTTGCCTGTGTTCTTATGCTTACCAGCTTCCATATGATTAACAGGAAAATGCACCAAGACTATCCAATTAGTTTTAGTTCCTCCAGAAATCTGAAGGATAAATGAGTTATATACAAGTAGGAACATATCATGATTTCCAAATCAAATACCTGGGGTAGAGATATGGTCAGATGAAAATACATGATAAGCTCTCATGTAAAGAGAGAGTTAACTGATTCTGTATTTTCAAATTTCAGATAGGTAGAATTCAGCTCAGTAAAGGGAAGAACTTTCTAGAAAGTAAACTGCCCAATCATGGAAAAACTCTTCATAAACTTTCCAAGTAGAATCTGAACAGCCATTTTGTCAGGAACATTGCATTGGGAAAGAGATTAAACCAGATGGAATTGTATAGCTGCCATCCGCTTTAAAATTCAGTGATTCTAAATTAGCTCTTCCCATTCTGCCTTTGTTGATACTACTCGGAAAGCCAGTTGTTATTCTTTCTTATCTTCCTGTTTTCTTTCGCCTCAGATTATTCACAAAATGAAAATATTTTGTAAATCTATCAAATTATGTATTGGATAATTCCTTACTCATTTCCTGTGATACTCAAGCATTGAGTATACCAAGATGAGTAAAACAGATTCTACCTTCATGGTACTTATTGTTTAGCAGGAGACACAAATACATAAAGGAAAACTATTATGCAGTAAAAAAAAATCTAGAAGAGAAATATGTATGCTCTGTCAGGGAATCGGTACATAAATAAGCATGTAATTCTGGGAGGGTTGAAGGCTCAAGGGAAGCTGATGAGAAGAGGACTCATTTAAGTTGGTCCCTTATTAATGGTGACAAGAATGAGTTAGCGGCTACAATTTTTGATCACCAGGTATCATGCTCTTAATGTACCAAGCACTATCATAGGTGTTTTATATGATTTTATTTTATCCTCCAACAGGCTGGTAAAGGACATGATATCACTTTGCAGATAAGGAAATGAAGGTTGAGTCAATCATTGAGAGAAGGATTGGCCCATGATCACACATATAGAAAGAGGGGCAGAGGAAATGGGGCAGTGGCAACAGAAGTTCAAACCAAGGTCTTTCTATGTCCAGAGCTATAAAGAAAACTAATGTTTTCCTTGATAAAATGAAACAGATTTTCTAAGACAAAAATGAAAGGAGACTTTTCTTTTGAAACATTTCTATTATACCTTACCATCCAGATTTTGTTTCCAATGGCTGATTTTCTTCTCAGAGACTTCTTGCTAATATTGCTGGTGCCACTTCCATGCTTGATCCAGAGGTTAAGGGAACTAACTGATCTTTTAACTAATGACTCAACTGTGGATAGAAACCATTCTATCCCATAGCACATACAGTTGGGATGTTTAAATAAGATTTCCTGAAAGTAAAAGTAAATAAACAATGATAAGAGCATGTAACTAGGTAATTTATTTATAAACCGTGGCTTACACTCTGGAGTTAACAGATTCATTGACTATTTCCTTATCATCTTAGCACCTACTACACAGAAGGCCACGCCATGAGTTACCATGAGTGAGAAAGTGTCTTGCGTGTTTCTGAACCATAAGAAATCCAGTAGGCTGGAGGGCATAGCTGGGAGTAAGGAAAGAAGGTAAAAAGATTATAGGAAACGTGTACGGGAAATACAGGCTAGGGCTGATCTCAGAATACCTTCACAGAGCCACACTGAGGAGTAGGTATTTGTTAGGCAGTGTGGGTCATCATGCCTTTTAGGTGACATAAACAGGACTGAGTTTTAGAACCATAGTTCTGGAGGCAGCATGAAGAATAGATGGGGAGGGGGAAAGGCTACGTCAAAGAAACCAACGAGGACAGTACATTAGTCTCAGTAAATGACAAGGAATAGTGTGATATTCCAAGAGCTATTTCACAGGTAGAGTCAAGAGACTTTGGTAACTGCCTGGATGTGGGAATTGAAATAAAAGGAGACATCATTGAGCTCCCAGAGGTTCTTAGCCTGGACTGTAATATGGCAGGGGACGCCACAGAACTGACTGAAGAAAGCAGTGTGAAGAACACAGTTGTGAGAAGAAAACTCTGAGTTTACTTTTAGATGTGTTGAACATGAGGTGGTGTCCCAATGGAAACAATCCAAATGACATTCAAGATAGGAGTTATCCGGGAGCTTAGCAGAGACGTCATGACCAAATATAAAACATTTGGGATTCCTAAATAGTTGCTGAACTAATGGTAGCAGATAAGATTACCCTTAAACGTGTACTTATTTAAAGAATGCTGCGGCTAGAACTTGGAGAAAAACAACATTGGAAGAGTTAGCAAAAGAAAATGGAAAAAAATGAGAAAAGTTGGAGGAATGGTGCTCAGAAAGCCAAGCATGAAAGCTGTTGATGGTGTCAAAATATATTAACATGAGAATGTTAAAAATCAATCCTTTGGCCCTAATGGAAACTAAAGTAAGCTAATATGATATGTATGTTAAAACATTAAAATGTTTTTCTCCTTTGAATGTATATAAGAGATGTTGGCAGAAGCCTGTTGCATGATATAATTCATGTATACATATTTTAAGTGTACTTTAGTTTTCATATATTGTTGCGTGTTTGTATATTCATACATCTCTCTATGGAATATATTATTTTGTGAACAGAAGTTTGCATTCAACTTCCTTATGTTGGGTTCACCTGTTGGGTTTTTTTCCTTTAGCCTTTATGTAATTGTTCTGGGTCTGGCAATTTCAACATGCTAAGTCTGTTCTTTAAAAACAGAGTTTTGGATTTACAAAATGTTTTATTTGAAAAAGTTCACTGTTGTACAGATATTAGGAAATTCATAAGGATATGTTGAATATTATAATTGTAACTATACTTAATCATTTAACATGCTCCAATGATCTTACATAGTCACGTAGTTTTTAAAAGACACAGACCAAAGTAATTGTTAAGATAGAAGCAATAATACAAGAGTGGACCCTTCAGAGAATGAATTGCACAGGCCTTATCCAATCAGGAGTTATGTAGGGAAATCATTAACCTGCTCTCCTTTCTTTCCCCCCTCCTCTTTGGTTTTGTTTTTTTGTTTTGTGGTAGTCTGACCCTTGGTTATCATTACAGAACTATGGAGGTGCAATGAGACCCCCCCTGAATGCTTTAGGTGGCCCCGGAATGCCTGGAATGAACATGTAAGCAAAATGCTATGTTATCCTGTTTAGTAAAGTATTCTATTTTCTGTCTTCTGAAATCACACTAATTTCTAAGACAATTTGAGCTCCTCAATTTCTGTGTAGTGTAAATGAAATAAACCAGAGTACATGAACTAAGCATGAACTGTACTGTTTGCTTCATTTTCACAACATATTCTGTTTTTCTGCCTTCCCTGAAACTTTTAATTTTTTCCATTTTCAAATGCCAAATGCCAACTTTTAGCCAGATTTTCATGTTTCATTTGTTCATTTAAAAATGAGTCTTTTGTAACTAAGCACATAGGCTCCATAGAGTCTGTATAAAACTATAAGGAGATGCTGGCACCAAGACAATGACTTAACTCCATAGGAGCGGCCAATTGATATTAACTTCATTTTAATGATGTACAGTAATTCCTAAAAGTTTTTAATTTCTATATATGAGTCTTTACTTTGGCTTTGTTGGGACCACTCGTAACCCAGCAAGAATTTTCTTTGGTAGTGTCTTCTATATTAAAGAACTTTCCATATGATCAGATGAACTTTTGTTTGAAAATTAAAATTTGCTTGGATAAGGACTAAACTAACAGTTTTTTGGTTGTTTTGGTTTATTTTTTACTAAAAAGACCTTTCAAGCACAAAGCCAATAGTTGTTTCTAAATACCCAAAATAATATCGTCGGCTAAGGGATTTTTATTTATTTTTCATTATCTAACTTGACCTCACAGTCCCATATATACCAGGTGCTTGTTCATAACTTTCATTAATTCACTAAAGGATCAATTCCATGATGTGGCCTAAAGAAAGCTTACCAGAAATAATGAAACTGTTGCATATAGCGTTGTGGGTAGTTTCCTCGAATATGTTTTCCTGTTAGTCCATGTTGTGGTTACTTACATATCAAATTAGATAACTCTGCCATCACTTAATGGCATTGAAGATATAATGAGATAAGCTCTTTTGATATTGATAGGGATTTTTGACAGTTTCTGAAGCCATTTTCATGGAAAGCAATTTTGCCTAAAATAGAAAATAGGTTAATAAGTGGATACCAGCCAGACTCGAAACTAACAGAACAAGAGGAAAAAAGTAGGTCAAATTTTCCTAACACATCTTTTCACTTTTAAAGTAAAAATGAGTAGACATGAAGTCTGACTCTTCTTAAATCCCTCAAAGGCTTAGCCTTTATTAATGGCTGTTACAAAAAGGAGCGATATTTTATGCTTATATCAAAAGCTGCAACTCTTACCAATAGGATTTAGATATATATAAAATTTACCTACCTGAGATTCTGACTTTAAAATGCAATAGCTTTTGGGGAACATAATTTTGAATATATATAGATGTAAGCAGTATACACTTTGAATATTATGATCAATCTAGAATTATCATTAAATATTAAGATTGTATCTAATGTCATTTTGTATATTACACTTCACTATAGTTAGCCATATGGTCAACTTCAGATCAAACTGTTTTTATGAGAGTATAGAGAAAAAAGTTATTTTTATGTGACCATTAAGAGACTCAGCTGCTTAAAATTGTCTAGTTCCTTTCTCACATACACTTAAACAGATAAACATTAACATTGAATGGTTACATTAAATTCCCTAGACTATGGAGACTAAAAATATGGCTCAAATTTTTAATATGATTATTTTTATTGATACTTGGATTTGGGTTTCTCATTTAAATATACCCAGGTGCTTTAAAATATTTTTTATTACATAATATTGCGCTATTCATATAATTTCTGGTTTTTAAAGAACCTTGAAACCTTCCATACTCAGATTTCCATTATTTGTTACCATTGACTTTTATTTGGGGTCTTAGGTATAATTTTCAGTTTTCTGTAAATTAGGATATTCCTAAAGAACAATGAAAATGTAAATATTTCCTTCTAATAAGGAAGTTCTGAAGTATGGACAATCCAACCAGAGAGAAGAATTCTTGTGTTGATATTAGCCACAACAAAGCAAAAGTGAATTTAAAGAGATAAAAAAAATAAAACTTATTATGTCCATTTTACTCAACAGAGTAAAATTTATTGAAATTTACTTAATGATTTAGAATCTTTAAAACAAAGATACTAAATCTTACTGTGTTATAGCAAGTAAGTATTCCTTTTTTTTTTTTTTCCAAATAAGTATTTCTAACTAGCATATGTGTCTTTCTTCCTGTCACTTTTTTACACGCTGGGTAACTTAAAAAATCAAAGAAAAAGGCATTGGAATAGTGTTACTTTAAGCTATGTTTTTAACAGTCTAAGATATTTGTGTGCTAGGGTCAAGTGGGACCTGCCAGAGAATCATTTCTGGATGAGTTTTCTTTAGACTGTCATTTTTTTTTTTGTTTGCCATGAAAGTATAATGACAATGAAAATAATATCCAACCATGCTCACTGAAGTAATTAAACACTGTATTCTAACTAGGAAACTATTTGGAACAAAATTTTGATAATGTTATTTAAAAAAATTGGTTGCCTCCAAAGAAAATAATAATTCTGATATAATTTTTATATTTCCATGGTCTAAGCTCAGGATAAATTATACATAGTGTCATCTTAAATTAAAAGTATATTTTTAATGTCTTTCTAACTACTACTTTTACAAATAAGAGCTTAATATCAATTTCGGTAATTTAAAGTAGAATTTACAAACTATAGCCAAAATGTAAATGTTTTCAAATGCATTACAGATAATTTTTTAAAATAAACTCTCTTTCTAAATTAGCTACATTTTTAGGGGTACCTAGGTGGCTTAGTCAGGCATCTCACTCTTTTTTTTTTTTTTTAAGATTTTATTTATTTGACACAGAGAGACAGCAAGAGAGGGAACACAAGCAGGGGGAGTGGCAGAGGGAGAAGCACGCTTCCCGCTGAGCAGGGAACCCGATGCAGGGCTCTATCCCAGGACCCTCAGATCATGACCTGAGCTGAAGGCAGTTGCTTAACAATTGAGCCACCCAGGCACTTTGGCATCCCATTCTTGATTTTAGCTCAGGTCATGATATCTCAGGGTCAGGAGTTCAAACTCTGTATCGGGCTCCGTGCTCAGTGGGGCGTCTACTTGAAGATTCTCTCTCCCTCTTTGCCCCTCCCTCTGCTCTCTCTCTCTCAAATAAATAAATCTTTAAAAAATAAAAACAATAAATTAACTGTATTTTTATAAATTTCCAAAGAATTTAGGATTCAGCATTATAGTGTGCCTAATTCAACTTTGTATACGTTGGTATTTTATAGAAATGAAGAGGACAAAGGATTTCAAAAGATCTAGACCTTCTTATTATCCTATAGAATGATAAAATTTGGGTAGTTATTACTTTGAAATGAAATGACTGTATTATAGAAGAAAAGAGAATTTTTCTCTACAGTAATCATAGTTGCTTTGATTTCATCATATCTGTATACCCTTACCAAAAAATACCTACTTCTTTTAAATTCCATTTTTGGCTTTATTTTTAAATGAGGCTAACCTGATTCTACTTTAAACTATACCTATATAAAGATTTATATTCAAAATAAAGCCTTTATTATAGTTTGTAAGTTACTTTCTTGATAATTATGATGGTTCTCAAAAGGAGTGGGAATTACTGAACTTAAGTAGTTGGTTGGTTTTTTTTTTAAAGATTATTTATTTGAGAGAGAGAAAGAGAGAGCAGGGGAAGGGGTAGAGGGAGAGAATCTCAAGGAGACTCCCTGCCGAGCATGGAGCCTGACAGGGGACTCTATCCCATTACCCTGAGATCATGACCTGAGCTGAAATCAAGAGTCACACGCCTGACCAACCTAGCCACCCAGGTGCCCCTGAACTTAAGTAGTTGTTCTAAAAGAACCACTCACTAATATAACTCCGTTTTATTTAACACTATTTCTGAAACTTAAAGTGTTTTCAATCACAATGGTATTATTAGGGAAAATGTAGCTTACCCATGTGAATTATCATATTAAATCCTTTTAAATCATAGTAAATCACTATCATATTAAATGCAATCTAATATGAAGTATATAGTGTGCTGAGACTAGATTATTATCTATCAAATAATTGAAATGCATAAAAGGTATTGTTACTGATAATAAATGTAACACTTAACATTTAACTTAATGTTATTATTTATTTAAGTAAAATGTTTAATTATTCAACATTTAATTTAGCATGTAATTCTAACATTAAATAATTTTTTAAATCATAAGTAAATATTTTATTATATTTAATCTTACATAGTCCTGTTTTAAACATACCAAATTATGAGATCATTATCAACATAACATCATTATATACAAATTTTTGCCATGATTTGGTATAGTGTATTTTTATGCTGTTTTAAGATAAATATTTCCCAATTTCTTTCTTTACTTTATTTAACATCAAACAAAGCATGTGGATTACCATCAAATCAGATGTTTTACCAGAACAATACATAGCCTATGTTTTACCTCACTTTCTGTTCATTAAGACATTGAATCCTATATGTAAGATTATCTTTCTAAAGTATTGGAAAATCATCATCATCACCATTTTAAGAGGCACCACCTTCCAGAGACAGTACAAATGCCCTTGACCTTCTCCCCGTGCGTAATACTTGGACCAACTCCTCTCTGGCATCTTGTTTTCTCCTTTATTCCTCAAGCAGAATTGGGGGAAATTGCATTTGGGCACCCTGATAGAGCCCACAGACAGAATTTTCATGCACTTCCCTGTTGTTTATGTCCCTGGGGAATTCCAAAACAAAATGAAAAACAGTTCTAAGGAGTCCAAGTTGGATAGCTTCTGTCTAAGACGTTGAATTTCAGGTTTAAGGTCCCTAAAATAAGAATCAGGAGACTTTTTTTTTAATTAAAAATTTCCTCTGTCTTTCAACTGCAATTAGAGGGAAAAGGGAATTTTAAGTGACCCTAATTACAGAGGACCTGCTGACAGCAGTCTACTTTTTATCAAGCAGTATTTACTCAGGTATACTTAATACTAAAGCATGAGAACAAGAGACCTTTTTCACTTAATTAGGCATTAATTTTATTTTAAAAGATTCATGTCCTTTTAAGCTATAGAATACAAAACATTATCCACCACCCTAAAATGAAGTAATATACTGACATACATTGGCACAGATTATTTCCTGTTTTCTGTAGATTTACTGTGCCTACTCTCTTGAACTGTAATTATGAAAACAAGAAATGTGATTCCCTTTTTAAAAAGTAACTAAATTGTCAGTAGCACTGAAAGATAGATTGATATAAAATAATATACAAAGTAATGTATAAAATAATCTGTGATACTCTATGTGTTTTTTAAAAAAGGAGTCCAATTTACTCACCTTTTCTATATATTTATTTATTTATAGTTTAATAAGAGCAATCATTTTATATATATTGGTATTTTTTAAATAAGTTCATTTTAACTTTGAATGATATTCAGTTGGCACTTATATTTATGTCATAGGATCACAGTTTATGTTTATTTCACAATTAGTGCTTTTTGCTGCAAAAGTATGTTTACATAATGATTTAGATATATATACATATATTTACTTTTATAGGTGATTATCACTTTTAATGTCTATTATAGTAATTTAACTTAAAATACTTAACTTAAAAGTTTGATTTGGTAAGAAAACTATTTTGTGGAGTGATAAAATTTTTTGATTTAAGAAATAAAAAAGCTGAGGTACCTGGGTGGCTCAGTCAGCTGAGCACATGACTCTTGGTTTTAGCTCAGGTCATGATCACAGGGTCCTAATATCGAGCCCCATGTCTGGCTGTGCACTAAGCATGGAATCTGCTTGAGATTCTCTCTTTCCCTCTCTGTCTGCCCTTCTCCCACCCATGTGCTCTCTCTTTCTCTCTAAAATAAATAAATAAATTTTTAGGAAAAATAGAACTAAAAAAGCTATGAAAATACAGAGAGTAATTTCATTGTTGAACTAGAACTGCACGGTAACTGAATTGTAAATGTTATACTTTGATTTGTTATTGCTTATTGTGAAACATTCAAAGCATAAGTTAAAATTTAATTTATCATATTATCTTGTAGGGGTCCAGGTGGTGGTAGACCTTGGCCAAACCCAACAAATGCCAATTCAGTGAGTATATGTATTTTCAAATTTTCTTTGCACGTTGTAGCATTTAATAACAAAAATCTGTTGCTTTTGAAAGTCCTGCAATTGGTTATAATGACTTTTTTAAAAAAGTAATCATTCAAAACATATATTTTGCTTATATATTTTTAAATATGTATAATTTTTGAAATTGTGATTTTTTTCACTTCAGTCTAATGTAAACCCACATTCTATATAAATTAACGGACTTCTAAAATAAAGCAGAAAATGTGATTTAAGTATACCACAGTAGCCTTTATTTACTGTAATATATATTTATCATAAAATGATTTGATCCTCTAAAATAACTATAATAATCGCTAAGTTGCCAGATAACCTCAATCTCTATCAGTTATTATGATTATGTTTATTGTACTGTTACACTTAGGTTTGCTCTCTTACTATCCCAGCAAGCAAGTACACATTTGTCCAGTGCCTGTTGGCCAAATTGGCGTTCTTACGCATCCATGTATAGTATATATGTATATGTATGTATGTATCTATGTGAATTTTCCTTACATGTTTTGTGATACCAATTTGACTCACAAATATTTTTTTCTTTTAATAATATCACATAAATATATGCACAAGTTGAAAACTAAGCTTCCGGTCTTAAAATTAATACGATTTTAATTAAATGATCCTGGTGATGTTTTCCCTTCTTGACTTTGAAACCTTGAGTTTCTTTAGTATGTGAGAGAGGTCTCTTGTGTAACTCTGTGTAGTACGTGGACTGCACAAAGGCTTCTCACTCAAAGGAGTCAATACAGCTCGTGGTCCATTTGTAAAGTCTATGAGTGTCTGCCCAGAAGGGATGCCTTTTACTAATATGCACAGAGGTAACTTCATTGACTGGGAGTGCCCTTAAAGCTAAATAAACATGAAACTGATTCAATGTTCAGGGTTAATTTAAACTTCAAGAAAATTTAAGGCGAAGTATGTGTGGTATAGGAAGAATCATCCTAAATTCATTGCTCTTCTAAGGCAGAACCACGTTCTTCTCAATCAAGTAAGCAGCTGTCATATTTTTAGAGAAAAAAAATTATTTTACTCCCTATCTCTTTGATTTCGATAGCTAATTGAAATAGCATTTGGGATAGACAGAAGTGATGATCTTGCTTTCATTTCATTGTCACTATTTGATCTCAAGAAATCTTCCTAATATACTGTTATGCCGGATTATGTTATAATGTATCTTTATCTTCTAAAATTCCTTTAGTTTGTTTATATGCTTTTGAAGAGTTCGCATTTCTATTTGCTTCTTGCTATATGCCTTGCAAATTCATTCAAGATTTCACCTTAAGCTAGCAGCTCAAGACACAGTTCTTTCAACTTTCTATTAAAATACCTATAAAAGGGCACCTGGGTGACTCAGTCGGTTAAGTGTCTGCCTGTGGCTCAGGTCCTGATCCCAGGCTCCTGGGATGGAGCCTGTGTCAGGCTCTTTGCTCAGCAGGGAGCCTGCTTCTCCCTCTGCCTCTTTCTCTCTGTCTCTCATGAATAAATAAAATCTTTAAATAAAATAAAATACCCATAAAGATAAAGGAAAAAACAATTTTTTACAAAACTGAAAACTGTGACAATCTTCCTATTGCCAAAATCTGGAAAGACTTTCTATTATCTGCACATCTGTTGAAACTGGATTAAAAAGCACAATCGGTAGTGCACCTTAACATTGTAAGCCTTCCCACCTAGAAGCCAGACTCTTCTTCCTCAGTCAGCTCTCCCAGCTCTCCCTCTGCTGCCCCTTGCAGGCGGCCACATGCAACTTCTACCCGCCACTGCCTGTCTCCAGCAGGACCTCCTTATACACACTCTCTCCCTCAAAAGCTACATAGGAAGGTGACCAGGATTTGATATTGAGAATGGTGCATTGTACCAAGCAGGTGTATTATTCAAGTAAGAGTATGGGAGAGAGGCAGAAATGAGGAGTGAGTTCTGCATTCTGATGATTTTTAGTTTCCATGTCCTCTACCTCTTCAGAATTTCATGGAGCCAAGCAGTGTGGATAGGAGAATATACTCTAACAAGTCAGCAGCTCTGCATTATTTTAGACCCTGAGGAGCACTAGGAAGTATGTATGTGAAACTGCCATCCAGTGGTCATTGCGAATGGGCATTTGACCACCACATATGTGGTCAAGAAAGAGAGTCGATAACAATCCCTTGTGTTACTAGCTGTCCCATGTGGATACGTCTCCCCCTCACTCGAAGAAATGTCAGTAAGGAAAAAAAGTGGTGAAGGCCTACAGCTTTTTCTTCAGAAAGAGAAAGGGGGTCATCATCCTGAGTTCAGAAAGGCAAAGCATTCCTCTAAAAAATGATTGATTTTGAGAACAAGAAAAAAAATCACAAAAAAACTGATGACTTTCTGGCAAAAACATAGAGCTTACACATGAAACAAAGCAAAAAAGTATTAAAGAGGGATTTTTCCCCCTAAATACCATTGATTATATTCTAGTGACAACTCATCTGTGCTGCTTTGATATCCAAGTTCCTCAGACTTTTTGTCCATGTTTTTAATTACAGACACTTTTTATTTTGTATCAGTGTAGTAAGTCTCTGGCTCATCAGGCCTACATTTTCAAGTAATTGATTATTTTGTTTTTGCTGTTTCCAGGTATGTTTTGTATACTATTTTTTTTTCTTTTAAATGTTTATATCAAAGTAACTCCAGATTTATAGAAGAGTTGCAAGAATAGTAAAAAGAACTCCCATGCACCCTTCACCCAAATTCCTGAGTGTTAAAGTTATACTTTATTTGCTTTATGATTTCTACTCTCTCCATATACATATTTTTTCCTGGACTATTTGCTGTATTTAAGTTTCTGACATTATGATCCCTTATCCCCAAATATATGAGTATGTGTTTCCTAAAAGCAAATACATTATCTTTTATAACTACAGTAAAGATCAAAATTAGAAAATAAACACTGATGTAATGCTATTTTCTAATCTGCAGACCCCACTCAGATTTCACCAATTGTTGCAGCAATGTTCATTGTAACAAAAGAAAATCCCAGTTCACTTGTTACATTTATGCATCATAACTTTTGGTCTTTAATCCAGGATAGTTCCTCAACTTTTCTTTGTCTTTCTTAACTTTGCAGTTTTGATGAATGCAAATCAGTTATTTTGTAGAATGTGCCATAATTTGTCTGATGTTTCCTCATGATTAGATTCAGGTGATACATATTTGGTAGGAATGCCGCAGAAGTAGTGTTCTGATTTTCTCAACACACTGTCTCGGGAAGCATAGGATGGTGATTTGTCCCATTGCTTGTAGCATTAACTTTGATCCCTTAGTGAAGGGTGGTGGGTGCTGGTCAGATTTCTTTACTGTAAAATTGCTGTTTTTCCTTTTGTAATTATTAACTTGTGGAGACATATTTTGAAACTACAGTAAATATCCTCTTCTTCCTCATACTTTCATCTGCTACACTTGGTATCTATTGATGACTCTTGCCCAAAAAGTTTTTTTTTGCTATGTTGGTTGCCAAATGGCTGATTCTAATTCTGTTTTTCCTGCTCCATTTATTAGTTGACTCTCTACTACAACAAAGAGTTTTTCTTTCTTCTCCATTCATTCATTTATGTATATCAGAAATACTTATGGACTCTAATTTCATTCAATAGGTTTTTGATGCTAAGAGCATTCCAGATTTAGCTAGTAGGAACCCCTTCAAGCTGAGTCATTTGTCCTTTTTTTTGCTTGTTTTTGTTTTTGTTTTTAATATATTTTTAAAGATTTTATTTATTTATTTGACAGAGAGGGATCACAAGTAGGCAGAGATGCAGGCAGAGAGAGAGGGGGGAAAGCGGGCTCCCTGCTGAGCAGAGAGCCCGATGCAGGACTCAATTCCAGGACCCAGAGATCATGACCTGAGCCAAAGGCAGAGGCTTAACTCACTGAGCCACCCAGGTGCCCCTGTTTTTAAGATTTTATTTATTTGAGAGAGAGATCACAAGTGGGAAGGGTTAGGCAGAGGGAAAGGAGACTGTCCACGGAGAAGGGAGCCCCATGTGGGACTCTATTCCAGGAACCCTGGGGTCATGACCTGAGTCAAAAGCAGACGCTTCTTTCATCCATTTCAAGTTTATCTTTGTGTATGGTGGGAGAGAATGGTCGAGTTTCATTCTTCTATACATAGCTGTCCAATTTTCCCAGCAGTATTTATTGAAGAGACTGTCTTTTTTCCACTAGATATTTTTTCCTGCTTTGTCAAAGATTATTTGACTATAGAGTTGAGGGTCCATATGTGACCTCTCCACTCTGTTCCATTGGTCTATGCATCTGTTTTTGTGCCAGTACCATGCTGTCTTGGTGATCACAGCTTTGTAGTAAAGCTTGAAATCAGGCAACGTGATGCCCCCAGCTTTGTTTTTCTTTTTCAACATTTCCTTAGTGATTCAGGGTCTTTTCAGGTTCCATACAAATTTTAGATCCATGAGCATGGAATGCTTTTCCATCTACCATTCTCACACCATACACAAAGATAAACTCGAAATGGATAGAAGACCTCAACGTGAGGCAGGAATCTATCAAAATCCTAGAGGAGAACATAGGCAGTAACCTCTTTGACATCGGCCACAGCAACTTCTTTCAAGACACATCTCCAAAGACAAAGGAAACAAGAGAGAAAATGAACTTTTGGGACATCATCAATATAAAAAGCTTCTGCACAGCAAAGGAAACAGCAAAACCAAGAGGCATCCCACGGAATGGGAGAAGATATTTGTAAATGACACTACAGACAAAGGGCTGATATCCAAGATCTGTAAAGAACTTCTCAAGCTCAACGCCCAAAAAACAGATAATCATGTCAAAAAATGGAGAGAAGAGATGAACAGACATTTCTCCAAAGAAGACATACAAATGCCCAACAGACACATGAAAAAATGTTCATCATCACTAGCCATCAGGAAAACTCAAATCAAAACCACATTGAGATACCACCTTACACTAGTTAGAATGGCCAAAATCAACAGGACAGGGAACAACAAGTGTTGGAGAGGATGTGGAGAAAGGGGAACCCTCTTACACTGTTGGTGGGAATGCAAGTTGGTACAGCCACTTTGGAAAACAGTGTGGAGTTTCCTCAAAAAATTAAAAATAGAGCTATCCTATGACCCTTCAATTTCACTACTGGGTATTTACCCCAAAGATACAGATGTAGTGAAAAGAAGAGCCATATGTACCCCAATGTTCATAGCAGCAATGTCCACAATCTCCAAACTGTGGAAAAGCTGACATACCCTTCAACAGACGAATGGGTAAAGAAGATGTGATCCATATATACAATGGAATATTACTCAGCCATCAGAAAGGATGAATACCCAACTTTTGTATCAACATGGACGGGTCTGGAGGAGATTATGCTGAGCGAAATAAGTCAAGCAGAGAAAGTCAATTATATGGTTTCACTTACTTATGGAACATAAGGAATAAAGGACTCTAGGAGAAGGAAAGGAAAAGTGAATTGGGGTAAATCAGAGGGGGAGACGAACCATGAGAGACTGTGGACTCTGAGAAACAAAGGGCTATGGAGGGGAGGGGGAGGGGAGATGGGTGAGCCTGGTGGTGGGTATTAAGGAGGGCACGTATTGCATGGAGCACTGGGTGTGGTGCATAAACAATGAATCTTGGAACACTGAAAAAGTAAAAAAATAAAAAGCAGATGCTTATCTGACAGAGCACCCACACACCCTCATTTGTCTTTTTGACATGACTGCTTTATTCTTTGAGCACTTGAAACTCATCCTGAATTTTCCCAGTGTTAGCCCTGAAATAGACATCTCTTTAAGGAGCCATGGTTCCTTTTAGTGGAGAGTGGTATTTAGAACCTATCAGAGTGATATGGCTCCTAGAGCCTCTCAACCAACATAACTAGGATTTAGATGTACGTTCATGCACATATCCAAATACCTCTATATCTTTCTGTATCTATCTATAGGTATTAAAACCATGAGTACCCACCAGTGCTTCAGTTTCAGTCCAACACAGGGTGTATTCTAGACTTTTTGCTTTCTACTCTCTAAAAGTAAAAAATCTGCCTCCCATTGTGTACAATTTATTTATTTATTTATTTGCTTCATCTTTATCAGTCCACAGTTTTGTCATGTAAAAGTATTTAATCAAAAGTTTTGGCACCCTTTTACATGGGACATAGAAGACACATTTTTTTTAATTTATTATTTTCCCCATTTTAATTCAGAATAAAATTACGACTTTTACTTTTAACTTCCTTCAATCTGAACATCACAATATTGGCCTCAGATTCTTCTTTGGAAGTTTGTTTACAAATTTATCAATGATTTTTCCTTTTTTTATGTCTTTCAAAGGAACTGGGCACTTGGGTTTACCTATATAGCACATTCTCATTATTACGTAGCAAGCACTGTTACTGAAAATATCTTAATTAACTTTGTCTGGGGGCACTTTTGATTAAAAGATACAGAAAAACAACCAGACTAGGCTCATATTGAGAGAATACTCCTGGATTATAGATCTGAAAAGTCCAGATATAAATTTGCTTTGGGATGCATTTGATTTCAAGGATCCAGATAATGTCACCAGGACCCACTCTATCACTTACCTTTTTTCCTTGTCATGACAAGAAAGCAGTGTGTAACTCCAGATGTATATCCTCAGAGCTCTCAGTTCAGTACAAAAAAGTACAACTCTTTATCACTTAAACGTAGGAATTGGGCATAACTAACTGACCTAAATTTGTTTAACTTGGGTCATATGCTCACTCATGAATTATGACCCGAGGTTACAATGCTCTTTCAGCCTGGCCAGGGTCACACAGGCCCATGCCCGAGCCCCACCCAAACCACATGGAAAAATAAGAGGTATGGTTCACTGAAGAAAATTCAAGGAATTGTTAGCAGAAGAGGAGATAAGCAAAAGCTACAAATGTCCAATATAGCACTGTATGAAGAAGCTCCTTTAAAGAAAAAAATGACAATCTATGGTAATGAATAAGCCCAAAGGAAATTCAAATATCTTACTCCAGATAGGCTCTGCTCTATACAAATATATGCTCATCTATCTAAAAAGAAAAGAAAACAAAACAAAACAAAAAAACCCACTAAAAAATTATAGAATATTTTCAACTTTACACTGGCGCAGAGGGTATCTTGATGTTGCCCTCCCTGATTTCTGGTAAACCAGTAAGTGGTTTTTAAACTTCACAGTTGAAGAATGCTACTAACCATTTAAAAAAAAGAAGCCAAAATCTCTAGCTACTCGGCTCTTCCCTTTGCTTGGCACCATTGTCATGGATATTAGGAGTTAGAATATTTAAGAATATTTGAATTACTGGTCACAGCTCTTGAATTACCCGTCTAGCTTAACCAGACAGTATATACTGACAAATTTTCTCATCTGACAAATAAAAAATTCTTTCAATTCAATTCTATGATTCTGATCTTTTAGCTCTCTGATCTTGCTTATCTTCTACATCTTTGTTTTCATCTTTCAATTCATGTCAATAGGTATTTTGTATGGAGTCTGGAGAGGGGCAGGAGGAGATTAATTGCACTGGGAGAATTTGGACACTAGAGGTAGACAAGAACTTGAACAAAATAAAGAATGAGACTGTTAGTGACTAAGGGGACAGATGGTCTTGGAGGGCGTGGAAGGTGACAAAGCAGAAAAGAGGAGAAGAGAGCCTTGATGTGTACAGGGCTCTTGAATGGAAAAATCTAAACTGTCATCTGTGTGGAAGAGAGTTATATTTTAGGAAGATAGTCTATAAAATGGATGTAATGGGGAAATGACATTAGGAGATTATAGTAATGGGTTTTATAAAATGTTATCAGAACCCGAGGTAGAGTAGTCATCAAAAGAATGATGAGGATGCATTTCACATATAGAATCAAAAACACTTGGTGACCTTTGATTTGGGGATAAAGAGAAAGAAAAAGTGGAAGGTGATTTCAAGTCTTTGAATCTAGGTATCAAGAAGAATGGGAATAACACAAACTCCACTAGAAATATACGAGAAGGGGGAGGTTTAGAGGGTAGACAGGGAGCTTCGTTTTGGAATGCTGAATCTTCTACTCAATCTAATAAAATACTAGATCGGGTGCTGTGCCCAGCACAAAATGGAAATGTAGTCACTTGAAGTTTTATCTCTAGTCCTTATCTCTACTAAATTCTTGATGTATATTTCTAAATATCTGTTGATCAGATAAACCTCACTATCTACTAGTGCCTTCAAATTCAACATTTGGATATTTCCCCAAACATGGTCCCTTTCCTGAATTCCTTACCTATAAATTAGTAGCACTATCATTTACTCACTCACCAAGGAATTGCCTTAACTTCTGCCTTCCCTTGTCCACCACACCTAGTTTTTCACCATGCCCCACCAAGTACATTTGTGAAAAGTTTTTCAAATTTTCTTACTCCTGCTTATCTTAATCAGCACTGCCTACAACACTGTAATCTCTTGTGTAGACCTTTTGCAATAGACTCCTAACTTGTATTCATATTCCTTGATGAACTAGGGTTATCTTACTAAAATATACATTCGAACATGTGTCTCTCAAACTGGTGACTCCCTATTTCCTACAGCATAAATTCATTCATATTCTGACTATATATGCTTATCATTTATTTCAATTTCCTATAGGTACCACACTGTATCAGCTGTTTGAGATTATATACCATTTTCCTAATAAACTATATACTCTCATATTTCTTTTCTTTCTTTCTCTTTCTTTCTTTCTTTCTCCTTCTCTTTCTCGGTCTTTCTTTCTTCCTTTCTTTCCCTTCCTTCCTTCCTTCCTTCCTCCCTTCCTTCCTCCCTTCCTTCCTTTCTTCTTTCCTTCCTTCCTTCCTTCCTTCCTTCCTTCCTTCTTTCCTTCCTTCCTTCCTTCCTTCCTTCCTTCCTTCTTTCCTTCCTTCCTTCCTTCCTTCCTTCCTTCCTTCTTTCCTTCCTTCCTTCCTTCCTTCCTTCCTTCCTTCTTTCCTTCCTTCCTTCCTTCCTTCCTTCCTTCCTTCTTTCCTTCCTTCCTTCCTTCCTTCCTTCCTTCCTTCTTTCCTTCCTTCCTTCCTTCCTTCCTTCCTTCCTTCTTTCCTTCCTTCCTTCCTTCCTTCCTTCCTTCCTTCTTTCCTTCCTTCCTTCCTTCCTTCCTTCCTTCCTTCTTTCCTTCCTTCCTTCCTTCCTTCCTTCCTTCCTTCTTTCCTTCCTTCCTTCCTTCCTTCCTTCCTTCCTTCTTTCCTTCCTTCCTTCCTTCCTTCCTTCCTTCCTTCTTTCCTTCCTTCCTTCCTTCCTTCCTTCCTTCCTTCTTTCCTTCCTTCCTTCCTTCCTTCCTTCCTTCCTTCTTTCCTTCCTTCCTTCCTTCCTTCCTTCCTTCCTTCTTTCCTTCCTTCCTTCCTTCCTTCCTTCCTTCCTTCTTTCCTTCCTTCCTTCCTTCCTTCCTTCCTTCCTTCTTTCCTTCCTTCCTTCCTTCCTTCCTTCCTTCCTTCTTTCCTTCCTTCCTTCCTTCCTTCCTTCCTTCCTTCTTTCCTTCCTTCCTTCCTTCCTTCCTTCCTTCCTTCTTTCCTTCCTTCCTTCCTTCCTTCCTTCCTTCCTTCTTTCCTTCCTTCCTTCCTTCCTTCCTTCCTTCCTTCCTTCCTTCCTTCCTTCTTTTCTTTCTTTCTTTCTTTCTTTCTTTCTTTCTTTCTTTCTTTCTTCCTTTCTTTCTTTCATGCTGATCCTTCTCTTTGTCTTTCTGGTGGTCATTTACTCGTAAGTCAGCTACCCAGCTCAAATGTCTTCTGTACCCACATAGTTCTACCTATATTGTTCTATTTTATCTTCTATGTGGGAATATTCACACCATATAAATTAGCAAATGCTACAATCTGGGACCTTTTCCTTCCCTGAGTTTATTGGGTTTACTGGCATACCACTAGAATGCTTCAGGGCTTCCATGAAGGCCTAGCCAAAATGCTTCCAGATAATGGTGAAGAGAAGGTTCACCTTATTAATCATGGAAAACATGATTATATTCTGGACCTTGTCCCTCGTTTTGTGTTTCTTTCCAGGAAATCTCTACTGTGAAACAGAAAAGGTGGCTAAGGGATGATCAAAGAGATGGATATTAACAAAGTAGGCTTGGACCACTTGGGTGGCTCAGTCAGTTAAGCGGCTGCCTTCAGCTTAGGTCTTAAACCCAGCGTCCTGGGATGGAGCCCCATGTCTTCTGGCTCCCTGCTCAGAGGGGAGTCTGCTTCTCCCTCTGCCCCCCTTCACCCATCCTCATGCTCACTCCCGTGCTCTCTTTCTCTCAAATAAATAAATAAATTTTTTTAAAAACAACAACAATGTAGACTTTAGGATAATGAGTTTAAAATATTGGAGAGAGAAACAAAAAGCTGACAGTGGGGGGGGCAAAAGCAGTTTAGTAGGAAACTAATAGGGAAATAATGGTCTTAATAAACATGGAGGAATTGTAATGGAAGAAGATTCTGGTTGGGATAATGAATAATATTTGTGAGTGTCATGAGGAATAAGAAAGTGTCAGGCAAGGGATTTGTTTAGATCTCTGTAAAGAGTTCTAGGATGTGGTCATAGTCAGAAATGGAGGAGAGGAAAGTAGATTGTAAAGTGAAGGAAGGCAGTGAAGTGTATATTCCAAAGATTTATTTGAACTCGGGACTTAAACTCACACAGGGCTTGAACTCAAGACCCTGAGATCAAGACTTGAGCTGAGATCAAGAGTCAGATACTTAGCCACCCCAGCACCCCTAAATTCTGAATATTTAAAGGGTGGTAGTTAGATCATATTTTGAAATTGGTGAAGAATGATGGTAGGCACTGGAGAGAGGTAGTAGAACATGGGCCGGATGCTAAAGTTATGAAGAGATGAAAATTGGAGCCAACAGATAAGATGGTGATTTGGAGGGAGCAAATGCACATGTTTAAAATAAGCAGAAGATGAGTGGTAGATCATGAACTGAAAGTTGTATTCAGCGAAGTTGTGTTCAGCTACCAAGTTTACTAAGTGTATGCTGGCCCTCAAGATCTCAGTACTCCTAGTGGATGTAATCCTCATCATCAGTGATGCTGGGCAGGCTGGTAGTGACCATCTGCAGGGCTGAATTACCCATAGGCAGACCAAGCAGGAGCCTCAAGAGACATGTGGTCCATGCTTAGAGCAAAGCATGGACACCAAACAACAGGAGAGAATTTTCAAATAACATTAAATATTTTCCCCCAAATTAAAGAATTATTCATTAAAGGAAAAACATAACTTTGTTATACTTCCTTCTTCTCACTTTAAAGTTTCATTTCATTTTTACATCTAATTATATGGAAGGTGTTGAGGTAGAGGGAGGGTTTAGGGTAAAGACACTATCATCTTTTCACTATTCTAATGGTCCAGTTCTGGCTGTCTGCCTCAAAGAAGGTAGTAGTTCGTTGGCTTTTTCCAGAATAAGGCAAAAATATCTGCTCTGGATGTGCAGAATCTTCATACAAGTGAGCTAGTGAGCTTCTGTGAAAAAGAGAAAATATTTGGATTTAGCTCTCTTTATTAATAATTCACACTCAAGGGCCTAGTTTTAAATATGTTTTCTAGTGTTCATTTCTTAAATTATGATAGCAATGTTGTATTAATACTCTGTAATCTCTAAAAAAGAGTTGGGTTAAGAGCTTGATTTGAAGGGGAAGAATTTGTTACCCATATCTGATCCCCACAAATTAGTAGTTTCTGGAGACTTACATTAACAAAATCTTATGCATTTATTACATTACTTTCTAGTAGCTAATTAGAAAAGAAAGGGGGGAAATGTGTATTGACAAGTATTGACCCACACCACATGAATGTAGTAGCCTGAAACCTATCTTAAAAAAATAATAATAATACATCCCAGAATGCATATAAGTTAGGAGTTGTATCTATAAAAATTATTAATTTGAAAACTCTGGTTTCTGATTTTTAGCTGCACAAATATATATCTTTCTAATTACAGAATAAGTGTCATTAGCATCAAGCAGTGAGTACAACTGCCCTAAAACGAATATAACTGGAGGCTGTAATTCTGTCTAAATTCCTCTTGACCTAAATCCCCCTTTTTTTTAATAAATTCAAGATAATGTTGCATTTATTCATTTTTCTAGCACTCAGACAGATATATATGCCTTTATTCTTTGCTATTCTTTGTGATTCATTTTAAAACTTGATAAAAGTCAGAAAATAGATTCATTTTAGGTAAGTCTCCATACTGTCACATGATTCAAAATATATATATTTCTTTGTCCTATTCATGTTCCAGATACCATACTCTTCAGCATCTCCTGGGAATTACGTAGTAAGTACATTTGGGATTGTTTGCTCATAAGATTTGATGTTATGTTTTATTTGGGCAATGAGAGAGTTGTCCAGATGTTAAGAAGAGCCCCTGTGTATTGGCCAAGAAGGGAACATCTGATATGTATTGAGTTTTTCGTCTGCCAACCTCACTACATATGTTGATGTTCATTAGTGAAACAGTTATCAATCTGGCCAAAATTGCCCTGAGTACTGTGTTTTACTTTAGCATATGTTTCTGTAAACCAATACAATACACTCTGTCCAATCATGAAGAAAGCCATCCGCAGTCACACAATGATAAGCTTGAATTTGCAGTTCTCCGGGAGGATAATCTGCACCCCCTCCCTCACCCCACTCGCCACACACAAAGTTGAGGAAGACATTAAACTTTTTCCCCCAATCACAAAGGGAATCAGAATAATGCCTAGTAGTTGGGGGGGAGGGGCTTTTGAGGGTTTTTTAATGCTAGAAATTGAAAACACTTATTTTTCTTATTATCATTTAGTACGAGTTAAAATTTTCCACTAATTCATGCATCCCTAAAGTCAAATTAGCAGGTTTTACCTGAGTTGTTGAACTTACAAATGACCTTGTAACCATCATCACATTATAATCCTTGCTACACCTCAAGACCACCCTGGAAGATACATTGTTATAATATTTAGGAGTAAATGCCTATCAGAAGAGCAAAGATAAAATGGTAAAAAGGAAAACCTTTCCTAAAGAATTTTGGAGGTGGTGGCTAACTGGGGTAGGAAAAAAGGAGGGCTTAAGAAGATCAATGAGCATTTTACTCTCCGTAGAAATAATGTTTTATGAACATGGGAAAAAGCACACGCTGTTTTGGACCTGTGAACTTAGTGCTCAGTGTCCTCTTAAGCTGTACAAACTAAGAAAGTCTAACTTTTTTCACATTCTCTATGAAGCAAAAATGAAAGTAAGAACATGTGGGTAAAACCTTTTATTTTCTTAAATCACTTGAGAATAAGCCTAATATATAATTTTATGAAATTATAGACTTTTATCTGAAAGGAAATTTAAGTTGCTTATTAAATAGCAAATACATATATCATTTGAAATAATTAGTTGGCTGTGTCTACACATTCCGAATGAAGTACAAATTCATCCACTTAGTAATTTACCCAGATTAATTATGGTACATCTGAAAAAGTCTAAAACCGTTTGCCTGAATTATCCATTTTGGTTGTCTGAAATAACTGAATTAACCTTAGAATCACCTAATTTCCATTTCAGATTGATTAGTAACCCACAGCATTAGTCAACGTTGCCTCTCATTTCTAATTGACATGATAGCAGAAGGTTCAATACTCTAGAAGTGTTATAACTGATACCAATAGAGAAAGAAATAGCATCAGTGTATTTTTTAAAAAATATATGAGTATCTTTGAGTTTTAAGCTTCCTATAAAAAACCCTGATATGAAACATAAGAAAATTACAATAAACTAAATCACAAATATACATGAATGATGCTGTTTTATGGATTTGTAAAGGCCCCAATAAATGGCTTCTCCCTAACCTCATTATACCAGATATGATTAAGTCATGAATAATAAATCAGTGTTACAGGCTCATTGTTTTTGGAAACTTGTCAAAACAGTCTCAACATATTTAAGCTAAATTATATTTTGCATAATATTGAAATGATTGTGCATTCAAAGAAAATAAATTATGGAGAAAATATATTTCCTCTGTGATTTTCAAATTGGATTATTATAGATAAGTCTAACTTTTCTTCTGTTTTTCCTTATCTTGTTTAATGAAATGCCTTATTTTTACTGAAATTTTGTATAATTATTTAGGGTCCTCCAGGAGGTGGAGGGCCACCAGGAACACCCATCATGCCTAGTCCAGCAGGTATTGTAATCACACTAGCCACATGGGCATTTGATTATTAGAATAAATTACAAAATATAAAAATTGTTATGACAGAAGGTTAGTAGTATTCATTATCTCATGGATGGTAACAGAAGTAGACTAGAGGTAGCAAGTAGGAAGAAACAGGGTTCTAAAATAACCAATTACTTTAAGCATGTAGAAAATTCCTGTTGTGTGGTTAACAGATAAAATCAAGATAAAAATGGTGTTAATCTATATGAATTGCCCAATAATTTATCCAACAAAAATATTCCTTGAGACTGTGAAAAAAAACCCAAATCTCACAACTTAGGAAAATTCTGCATAAGTAACACATGAACTACATGGATCCATTAGGTTTCATCAAACCCACCGTTACCTTACTGAGGTGGATGTAGATATGCTTACACATCCACATGGATTTATTAGCTAATAGATTCACTATGTAGTAGAGGAAGGATTTTTTTTCCTTTTAATCTTGGTAAACTAAAATACCTCAATATTTCTATCATCATTCCATATGATTTTAAATAGCTTTATCCTTCCAGGACTTTAATATAAACTATTAAATGTGTTGTTTCTTGAGGACTCTAATGGTGAGAGTTGACATTGGTCCAGCCCACCTCGAAGCAGTTCTGGCAACATGTATCAAGAGCCATGAAAAAGTTCATACCACTGGCCTCTATAATCCTTCTCTGAGAAGTAATTAGCGATACAACCCAAGATTTATGTGGAGGGATACTCATTTGTTATAATTAATAGTGAAATGGTAAATACAACCTTCAAACCTAATCCAATTTTAGTGATGTTAATAAATTAATTTTTTATGGAATATAATGTAGCCATTAAAATTATAATCAAAGAATTTAATGGAGAATAAATGTTCATGATTCAATACAATATGATCCCAATTTTATTTTAAAATATATATAACACAGAAATGTAGAAAGTAGAAAACAAAGGAATAGCTAGGACTTTATCAGTGTTAACTTCTGGGTAATGAAATAGATGGGAAGTTTTTGTAATTAGGAAAAATTTTTAATTATGTTGTACTGTTCAATTCATATGTTCTTAGCTGGTTTGTTGAAATCTAAGATGTATGGAAGCTTGGAATTAAATATCATTAATCAGACCAATAAATAGTAATTTTTAAGTTTTGAATCTTTTTCATTTTGAAAAAGCATCAATTTGATAATTAACGCAAAATTTTGCTTTGCTTCACTAACTCTTTGGAATATATCATAAATATTTCATGGATTTCTGTCCTCAGAGCATCTTCACTGAAGTGAAACAGAATTCATTCAAGATAGAATTATGTGAATTGAACATCTTGCCCACATTTGCATTTTTGTATGGTGAAGTTAAATGTTTAATTTATGAAGGTAGCATGTGATTAATAAACACTTCACTACAATCTAAGAGAAATTTTTCGGAGAAAACTGCTAAACTTTGCAGGTGATAAGCAATCTGATTACACGCCATCCTTTCAAGCCAGAAATTGCCACCAGTATGTCTTCCTAGTCTTGTGCGTACTCCTGTGGATTCATTCTTTTCAGTCATTCCTCCAATATGAAGCCAATACCCTCCCCACAAAAAATAGGTTCCAGAAGATATACTTTATTATAAAGTTTCTCTGTATATAAAAAGAAGTCAGATATTTTCTAGAAAATGCCAAACTTATTTTTCTGTGTTTTTTAGATGAAATTATGTTTTTGATTGATATAAAGAACAATAAATTTATTTTTCTTTCTACATATTTAAAATATACAACACATTTTCTTTCCAAATTAATTACTATAATTAGTTTAAAAATACTCCTAAGGCTAATAAAGATGAGAAACCATTTGAAGATTTTCTATGTTTAAGAAGCAATCCAAGATTTCCCGAGATACATTTTTGTGGGATAAAGTGTATTCCATTAGTTAAATCTCAGTTAGCAGATAGTTATTGTCTGTGACACACAATGTAAGATGTGATATCTTTCCTTCTCTCAATGAACTTAGTATAACCTTGTTGGAAGCAGGAGGGAAGAATAAGACAAAATATTAACTAGAATGCAACGCAGAATTCAATGATGGGGGAGCATTCATGAATTTGGAAGTATCAGAAAACAAAATTTTGTGTAAGCGGTAACATTTCAGTGGGCCTGGAGTAGTGAGTGGAATTTTAGTAGGTGGAGACTGGGCAGAAGATCCTTGAAGGAAGTAAGAACAAAAATACGGAGATTTAAAAGGTTGATCGTATGCAGGAAAGAACCAGCAGCCTGGGTTGACAGGAGTATAATGTACATAAGGCTATAAAAACAGTCAAGGTCACAAAAGTCGATTGGGACCTTACTTACTTTACTATAAACAAATAGATATCTGAGGTGGGCATTTCAGCTTTTCCTGCAGTATGGTATATTAATCTAGATGTGAAAAGTAATGTTTAGATTTGTGGATCACTGTTTACAAACAACTGATAAATGATATCGAACCTATTCTCTAAGTGGTATCCACTCAAATAATAAACTTTTAATATCTACTAAGCAATTACAAAATAAAAGGAAAAGTAGTTGCCCATTTCTTACTCTACGTTTATTGCCATGAGAAAGCAAATTATTATTATCTTCTGCCTTGAATCAGTACAAAAAATTTGAAACACATTTTTTTTTCAGAATAGAAAGGCCCAATACATTATATTTAAGAAAACGTTTTTAGTTGTGGGAAAATAGAAAAACATTCTTATTTCCTAAATAAAATATATGGCCTTTTACTCCAGGTAATATGTTATAAAAACACATGTACTCAGAGACTAATTAGAATTAGCTAGCAGACATGAAATGTAAATTTTTAAAAATATTATAAAATGTTATGTATTTTTACATGGATATATACTATAGTTGTTTTTACTATAATGAATCAAGAATAAAATGAATGAAAATAATTTCATCAAAAGTTGTACTGGAAGAACCTGGCTTTTATTTCAACCAAGAGAAATTTTCATTCCAATTTTATAGTCTTGTCCTACTTTCTTTCTTTTAGAATTAAGCAAGGATATTCCACCAGCTATTAATAATTATTAGATAAATAAACTGTTTTTTTAAATTGCTGTATAAGAAGTCTAAAGAAATAATGAACACTGAAAAGCTACTGAATCTGAATTTTAAGAGATTTTTGTTATATATATATAAATTGTGTAGTGAAGTCTCAAAGTATCCATGTTTTTTTTAAAAAAAGAAAAACTTTACTGTAATTTTTTAGATTTTTAAGGTAATGTTCCTTTCAACCTGAATTATTCAAGTGATTACTCCTAATAAACTAGGTAAATATCCCCATTTACAACCACAGAATGATAATTTCTGAGTTGGAAAATGACTTATAAGTATTTGTTTCTGAACATTAGTAATGACTATTTCAAGTGCTGCAGCTATTAATATGTATATGTGTGCAGATCATCTTTGATTATTACTTTGTGTTGACTTGGGTGTAAATTATAAAGAATGATATTAATTAAGTAATATTTTGTTTCAGATTCAACCAACTCTGGAGACAACATGTATACTTTAATGAATGCAGTACCTCCTGGACCTAACAGGCCTAATGTAAATATGAATTTTTAATAAATTTTGGAATGTATTTGAAGGCCCAAACTCTAAGTGCATTCCATTACCTCGATACTATTTAAGCTTTCTGTTGTATTATCGAGGAACTTATTAGATACCCCAAAAAATCAAACCCTTTCTATGTTCTGGGTTAAAAAAAATAATAATACATAAAATGTATAACAAAAGATTTCATATCAATTTGACTTAAATGTAATACTGCACCCAATCAATTATAAAATGTTGGTGTGTAGTTTTACCTTAAATCTTACATACTTAATAATACTATTTGAAAATTACAGGTAATATATAATCATTTATATTAACCTCATTTTTAGCATCACTAATTTTTTCATTGTGGTTGTTTATTTCTTTTATCCTAATAAACTTGAAATAGGAAGTTGGATATGCTTGTTTTTCTTTAGATTTTTGAAATCTGGAGCTTAAATATGGAAATGAGGCAGGTCTACATAAAGAATTTGGGTGTTCTTAATAAAGCATATGGTTGTGATTTTTCCCTTAAAGCTTGCAGAAAAATATTTATCTGTAAGATCTACATATTAACAAAAAATATTTATAACAGGGTATAATTAATAGATATATATCTATGAATATAAGGTCACTAAAATGAAATAAAAATCAGAAGACATAAAAGGAATTTTAAGTATACCGAAAAACAGGAATGAAATAATTATTATAATTGAGCTTCCTGGCAATGAAAGACAACAAATCCATCCACTATTATGATATTCAAATATGGCCAATCCCGATTGACGTGTATTGTAAATATAAAATACCCGCTAGCTTTGCGGCATTAGTATGAAAAAATAATGTAAAATATTTCATTAAAATTTTCATATTGACTACATGTTGAAATGATCATTTTGATAAGTTAGATAAATAAAATATATATTAAAATTAACCTGTTTCTTTTTACTTTTCAAACATGGCTGCTAGTAAATCTAAATTTACTTATGTAAGTTTGCATTTGCGGCTTGCATATTATCTCTGTTAAGCAGTACTGCCTTCTGTTATCACTCTTCTCTTTATATAATCAAATAAACTGGTTTTCAGTAAAAAAGAAACAATTTCCTGTAGGTAATGTCTAAAAGGTGTTTTCACGGTGATCTTAATGAACATTGAATATGATAACAAATGATGTTCGTTTTAGAAATTCAGCAAAAATACAGAAAAGCTCTTCATAGTGCAACTTCATATCTTAGAACTTGATATTTGAAATGGAGGGAGTGAGAGAGGAAACCCAGAGCATATGGTACTGAAGACATTTTTGTGGGCAGCTAAGCTGATATCATCTAAGTATGTTCCATTCTGGTCCTCTAACTCGATACAAAGATAAGAGATCCAAGAAAAGTAGAAGCTGAACATGTCACTTTTTCAAATGTCATTCATCTCTGCCAGAGGTAGTAAAAGCAAATGCCTGCTGAGGGCTAGGTCTGCAGTTTTATGTGCTTCAAGGATACATACCAATAGTCTTCATGTCTTTGAAAACACTGTAGGGGCCAGATAAAAGGACCAAACCAAGTAAGTTCAGAGGGTCTTGGCCTTACCAGCACAGGTTTCTCAGCCCAGATCTAAACAATGCTTTTAACAAAAGCTGAATGAAACAGTAAGTTCAAGGCTAATATCTTTAAGCTATGATTTGAGGTATATATATATATATATATATGTATATATATATGTATATGTATATATATACATATATATATATATTCATATTCTAAGTTGTTTACTGAAAATCAATCGGTGTGCTTTAAGGCAACAAAATTGTAGGCATTATCCTGGGAAAATGTACAAGCATGTGGTTTGTATCATCCCAGTTATGGAAAGCCATCTTATTTCCAAACAGAGAGAGAGATATATAGATTATAGATTATATACAGTTACATGTTGTCTGCTGAGGGCAATGGTTTTTCTCCCAAAAGCCTGTATGACTGACAAAACACCACTGCCCCATCTACACACATAAATACGCACATACACGCACACCACATTCAGTATTCTGTACCATACAACATAGAAGAAATGCTTTCGGCATGGGAAATTTTAAGAGCAAGTGTTTTTCAATAGGCTATTTTAACTGTAAACGTAAGATAATTATAGATAACTTGCCTTCAAACGGGGTTTAGATTTCCTCAGGAGTATTTTGGGGAGACAAGGAAAAGACTGAGTGGGCAGGCGATGCCTCTCCAGCTGCTCTACCACAGTAGGTCAGCTCACATCTGTTTCATACCGGGCTTCCAGCTGAAAATAAAATAATCCCACTACTTTAAAAAATGTTAAGTACAATTGCTGTAGAATGTCCAGTTGTCGTTGAACTGACATAGTTGAGACTGCCAAGAATTAACTGTATTGAGCTGTCCCCTCAATACATTGAGCTAAAAGTATTTAACCTGCAAGATGAAATTATTTATTATGTCCATTTGAACAAGGATGGATTGTCTGCTAAGAAAAATGTTAATGTTGGCATAAGAATGTTGAATTATTCTTATTAACCAAGCCAATATTTTTAGCAGCTTAAGAATCATCTCTAGTTTATAATACCAAAATCGGTCAAGAGCATAGGAGAGAATGCTTATCTTCTCATTTGCACTGGAATGTATGTACTTTCTAGTTGAGGATATCTGAAGAAAAATTGGGATGTGAATGAGGATTAGCCTGAATTTCCAGAACCTAGGAAGATGGTATGAGGGAAGTCCAGTCTGAGAGTCTATAAGGCTGAAAAACCTCCATTACTTGAGGTTTGAAAGTACTTGAAAGTAAGTTGTGGAAGTATCTTCTCATGTTAAAGATAGATATTGTAACATTGAGATAAACAGTTGTTTTCAATGTGATCATAGTAATTTTCTTCATTTTTTAAATAGTTTCCAATGGGCCCCGGGTCAGATGGTCCCATGGGTGGATTAGGAGGAATGGAGTCACATCACATGAATGGCTCTTTAGGTAAGGATATTAAGTTTGATGTTTAGAAATCAAAACAAAACCTCAATTCTACATAGTGGATATTACAGTTTGCATAGTGCTTTCATACACAACAATTTATTTTAAAATGCTGCAACTTTCACCTCAGACTGATATTTGGAGATATATAGGTTATGATAACTGGAGAGCCTTTGAAAATCAGTGTAGAATTGTTCTCACCTAGCTCTTATTCGTAAGTGTTTACTTTAACCTATCAAAATCTGGGTATTTTATGAATAAAAGGAGATACTGCTGCTCTGGGCACATAATCCTGCCCCCCTCACCTGGAAGACTACAGTGTCTTCCCAACTGGTTTGTCTCTGAAGGTGTAGAAACAGTCTCAGAGGAACTTACTTTCTCTGCAAGAATTTCTTAACTTTGTTTTTATATTTTAATTTTTGTCTCTTTTAAAAATAAAATCAGTAATCATATTCTGAATAATCTGAAGGATTCTCTTAAGAGAGAACAGTGGCACATACTCTGCATTTGTCATAAAGCTGATTTCTAGTACTGTGATTAATGGTTGGACACGTACTTCGTAAATGATGCCTTCTTACCAAATGAAGCCAAATAGCTTCAAGGTAAAATGCAAAGCCAAAACAAAAACAACCGCATTTATGTTTATATATGTTTAAGTAACATTATCATAAGCTAAAAGTTGACAATGGCGATAGAGGCTTATGATAATTTTTTTCTTTTGGAAAAGGACCACCTTTTACTTAGGTTGGAGTAACTATGCCCACAAGTAACTTAGGTTATACACAGATTTCACAACTCCACCCAAATGCCATCCTCTGATACTTTGAAAAGCTATGTAACTTCAATAATCAAGAAATTATTTACAACACGTTGATAGACTTTTGAGCTTTTAAGGTCCATAGTTATTTTACGTACATATCTATTTTGCCTAGATTTCAAAGTCTTAATTTGCACTCTCCAATTATGGTAGCCACTAGCCATGTCTGACTATTTAATTTTAAGTTAAAATTAAGTAAAATGTAAAGTTTACTTTCTCGGTCGCACTGCCACATATCAAATGTAAAGAGCCACACGTAGCTACTGGCTGCTGAATGGACAGCACAGAGAAACGTCTCCATCGTCACACAAAGCTCTGCTGGGCAGCGCTATTCTAGAACTTTATTCTTTCATTTATTGCAATATAATCCACTTTCCAGTCTTTCCTCTTGTAAAATTATTCACAAAAGATGACATTTGGTCTAGTTAGAAGATTTTCGATTATATTATTCCCTAGAATAGAATTTCCAGAAGAGTTTCACATAGGCTTAGCATGTGGCTTATTACTTTAATAATAAACATTATTGTACATATTTATATATACATAATTATATATACATTCAATATTTAATAATTTATTGTGTCTGTAAGTACTAACTTTATTTGTGACTGTAAATGACTATTTTCCTATTAAAATAATATAATATTTTTATGCCAAGAAAATTAATTGTTAAAATAGTTAAAAATAAAGCTAATATTGCGGCAAGGGTCTGATCATTGTTCCTTTGTTATCTAATGTCTGATTCCATTTCCTAAGTAAGAAATTAGTATTGATTGTTCACTTCTCCCAAGAATCAACATAAAATTTTTATGAATTTTATGAAAATTTTATGAATCAATATAAAATTATAGTATGTTTTGAAGACATTCCTACTTTTGATGGATTGCCATGAATATTGATTGCTGTCAAATTTTTAATATTATTAAAAATTCTTTGCTTTGGTTATTATAGTAAAGTATGGCTCAGAATATAATTAGACATTGTTGCAGATGTCCATTTTATATTTTATCAGATTTAGAAGTATCATTTTAGAAAATATATTTCTCTTGTTCTCTATATGCATATGTACATACATTTTAAAAATTTGAACTGAACAGGATTTAGAAGTGATCTCTCTAATATTTCATTTTCAGGAACTTAAGATAACAATAGTTTTCTTCATTCTGCCATTACAAAAATAAACAAAAAAAGATGATGGGGAGCGAGAGGTTCAACTCATCCTTGCATTTGCCATCAGATGACACTTATTTACCAGGCAGTATAAGAGAAAAGGAATTTTTTAAGATTAAAATTTTTTAATCTTAAAAAATTCAGGAGATATATACTAGAAAATACAAAGAGTGTACTATGTTTATTTACATTAAAGGAATGCATCATTTATATACAAAATCATTATCTAATAAAGATGTTCTTTTCATATTTTGTTTCAGGCTCAGGAGATATGGACAGTATTTCCAAGGTGAGTGTTATATATACTCTGTGTTGTTTTTTATTTGTATTTTATTCTACATGGGACTCATTAAAATTATTAGAATAGCCCTATGAATTTTGTTCTTGAATAAGTATTTGAAAATAGATGTCCACATATAATTAAGTGGAAGTTAAAAATATTAGTGCATACAATAGGAAAGGGTAAAATAAGGTCTTTAATATGGTAAGATTCATTTATAGGACATACTATATACATGATCAATTGATACCCAAGTAATAATTTAATTACCTCATGGTGTCATTTATTTATTAAGCAAATTGACAGAGTGTAGATAATCTTTTGAAAATGTCAAGAAGTCTAGAGCAAATGAGAAGAGGTAAATTTGAAAAAGTTGTTGTATAAGGGCAGTGCATTTATACATCTCATTTGTCTTTCAAAACCTTTATTAGGCAATGCTGATATCCTCAATCATTATTCTAGTTCCCCAAAATAGAATAGGAAAGTAATTAGAAGATAATTACATTAATACAAACAGGAAAGAGAGCCTTCCAATAGCACGTAACTGCGTTTTTCCTCCTTCAGTAGCTTGAGTGTTTAAAATTAATACTCTGCTAAGATGCCTTATATTTTTTTTCAGGATACCTAAATACTTTTTAGGTCATGATGAATTTAAAAAATTCTCTGTGGGTCAAAAATATATTTAGAATGGCTGATAAGAACTAATTATTAACTACCATTAGAATGACTCTCTTAGAAGTCTGCTTTATATCAATAAATACCGAAATTCATTAAAGGGTAACTTCATTTTTAATCCTACTTCTAATTTATATTCATGTATAATAATGTAAAATTCCTGGTGCCAAGGAAAATATAGTAAGATTGATTGAGCTACAAAACCTTTTAAATTAAGACTTCAAGCTAAAGAGAGAGAGAGTGAGTTGAACTGGCATTCTGACATCGTACCTACATTGCCTGGACGCTTGGCTTCACAAGGGCTACACGCACTTTGGAAATTTATGGTTCGGGACAATCAGGAAGGTCTTTTTCTCTTCTTAAAATAGATAAAATGTTTATGATGAGCCCAAGCACACTTCTGTGAGAAATAGGTAAAACCTGAAAAAGGCCTGTTTTCAAACTAAGATTCATTGTATAATTCCATTTGAACCGTCCCTCTGGCAAGCACCTTACAAGTCCGATGACCATGGTTGTGTGTGCTATCTTAGGTATCTAAGAATTAATAATCACTGAACTGTGCTTTGTGGTCACCAATAAAATTTCTAATTTTGTATTTGAGGAGCCTATTCTAGTATCTAAGGATGATTCTTTATTACACAAAGGTGGGATTGTCCAGATTGCTTACCATCATCTTTCTAAAATTTCTACTAACGACCTACAACTTTCTACATTAGACAGATGTAAACAAAATTCTGTATAGGAGAGTACTTTGGGGTTTTTTTCCCTAAGTTTTTATTTAAATTCCAGTTAGTAAACATATAGTGTAATATTAGTTTCAGGGATAGAATTTAGTGATTCATTACTTACATATAATACCCAGTGCTCATCACAAGTGCCCTCCTTAACACCCATTTAGCCTATCCCCTCCCGCCTATGGGAAAGGTCTTTGTAATTTATTCATAAAGCACTTTAAAAATTTTATATAGATTCATAATGACAAATTAAATACCATCTTCTTATCTATCCTCGTATCAGATCTATTGCTATTCCTTCTGTGCTCATTTACCCATTCCTATTTCCAGAGACAAGTTTTTCCATTACATTGTGCCTACTGCTGATAACATTCTCTTGCCTGGTGATGTATTGCTTATTCTTTAAGCATTAATTGACCACCCAATGTGTACTTTTGTGTCCTGGGTATTACCTTGTGCACTATGGGGAGATATAAAAGACTTCTTTAAACACAAACATAATTTCAGTCCTCAAGTGGTTAGGCGGGAGTTCCTTCACTCAGTAAACATTAATGTGCCAAGGCATTGTGCCAAGGCGTTATGCCAGGCTCTGAAAAGCCAAGTATAAACATGGTATGATCTCTGCCCTCAAGAAGCTCAGTATAACTGAGGAGACCAAAGACAATAAGGAAAAACTTTTACAAAGCCAAGTCCAAATACATTTCAATTAACATAAGAATATCCCCCCCAAAAACATGTCATTTAACGATGTACTAGAAATGACTAGTTGTATCTACCTTTGGGTGAGGTCCTACTGAGCTCATTTCTGCACTGCCCCCTCTCCAGGTTTGTTGGTCCTGGGCTCCATCCAGGCTGTCTGCATGATGATACCGCTGGTGTGTCTTGCATCTCCTCTACACTGTGGTCATTTTTTTCTCCATCAGCAGCATCATGTATACCCCCCTTCTCTCCCTCCCTTATTCCACTCACAGCCTAATTATTTCAGATTTTTACTCCATACTGTCTACATTATCACCATTTTCCCCACCTTCTTCCTTTTCTAACACAAGACCAACTATCCTTAGAAACTGTCCTCCCTTTTCTCTTGTTTCCTGGCTTCATTCCTTTTCATCCTGTTCTTTTTCTAGTCATTCTTATTTGCAAATCATAAGTTAGTTGGTGACCATTACTGCTCAATGGTTTTGTTCAAAATCCCTCTTAGGTCCCCAGTTTCACCTTCCTAGTTCTTCAATTAAACCTGTATTTTATTGAGGGCCAGTATTACGTATTTTTTTTTAAATGTCTTACTCCATTTTCTTAAATGTTTAAAATCTTTTTTCTTTTTTTCTTACTCCATTTTTAATGTTGTTTACTAGCACTACTTCTATTCTTCTTCTACCTTTTTACTGTAAATATGCTCTATTTTATCCTTTTTATATGTAAAGTAGTGAAGAGTACTGAACTGAAAATCAGAAAGCCTAGTTCTACTCCCTACAAATTGGGGCAACGTGTTACTTAATTTCTCTTAGGCTTAGTTTCCTTAGCTGTAAAAGAGCTTGTAGTTCATTCACTGCCTTCTTCAGAAAATTGTTGAGAGTCAAGTATGAACATATGCTAGGAGCTCTGAAACACTATGCAGATGCTAAGTATCTTCTCCTGATCAGACTGTCTTTTGTGGGCAAGGCTGGGAACTCACATTGTCACCTGCATTGTGACAGCACTTGTTTCAGTGGCAAAAGGAGCTCGAAACTCCAAATGAAGAGTTTTAAAATTATTTCTTTCCCAGTTGAGGATTATCTAGTAAAACTCTTATATGTCTTTCTCAAAAATGCAGAATTCATCTGTAATTTAGAAGCCCAAATGTGAAATTCTTTTCATCCCTTTGCAACTGAGAAGCCACCCATTTAATCAATGGAACAAAAATATTTTCCATATTTTCCCTTGGAGTTGTTTTAGGAGTTGGGGGTGGAGAAGAGCATATGGTCTATTTTCTTAGAAAGAGATCATCTAAATAAGTTCTGCAGATCACGTGCACATACGTAACTTTTATATTTTTGAGTTTGAAAAAGACTTATCAGAGAAGGCCAGATCTGATCATACCACGCTTAATAAATTATCAGAGAACTCTTTTCAGTGAAGCTTTCTGACTCAGGAACTTTAGTTCCAATTAAAGATCCCATCCACAGCCATCATAGGGCAGCTAATGGCCAACTGTAGATCTGTCATCTCAGTGTGACCTGGCTTCTAGCTTACTTGTATCCTGTGGGGGAGCCATGACTGGCATTTTGTTCTTTCAGGGGGCCGGCAGAGTGAAAATAACCCTCTGTAAAATGTGTTATTGGCAGCCTCTGAGAAATCAATTCAAAATCCACCTCATGAGGGCTTCAGAAAATGTCAATATTATTTTATTCCAATTATGGGCACAGTCAAAATTTCTGTTAATGTGGATGTTTTAAATAGCAATTTGAAAAAGTTTAGAATAACTTCTAACTTCCTTTTGTGGAGGAAGAAATTTCTAAGCTTGGGTGGAGGAAGGAACAATAATTTGACTAATTAAAAGATGCTATGGAAGAATGCTTGCAAGATAAAATCAGAGAAGAGAGGGTCTAAGGGAATTAAATGTGTTGGCCAGAGGAAACCGCGCACGCACATGTGTGTGTGTGCATACGCACAGATGTACTTATATGTGACATTCATGTACGTTGTCATAGCTTAAGGGAAAACATTCCAGTTTGAAGAAAGGGTAAATGAGAACATAGTAAAATCCCTTGAGGATGGGATTGGTATAATACAACTATACTTTCATAAACTAAATTCTTAGAGTATAAGTAGGAAATACAGTACACATTAACTGAAGTAAGAAATGTAACCAAATTCCTAACGTAGCTAAAAGTGGTCTTTACTTGGATTCTTTTGTACTCCCTACTCCCTAGTTATGTGCTCAAGCTATCTGAGTGCCTTTTTGACTCATCTGAGCCCTTTTTGTGTAGCCCTGATCTAAGCCCTTTGTTGTTGCCTTGGCAATGAAATCTACTAGAAACTCTGCACATAAACATAGCAAAGTCTACATGTAACATACACACAGTTCATTGCTACCCACACTCATAACCTGTTCTGGGCTGGTGTTTGGAACCTCTATCTTAGCTGTTCCTTAGACACCAGTATTAAGTACCCCTTTAGCCTGTGTCTTCATCAGGTCACTCCTTAATCACGGACAGCACAATTTCCATAAGACTCCCCATTGAGAAACTTCTGCTTTCACATTTTGCAGAGAGTAAACAAACAAACAAAACAAATTTGCCCTATCATTTGAAGATTTTCAAATATACCCACGGAGCTGAATAAGAATAAATTTCAGAGACCGGATACTGGCTGTTTTGTATGCTGAATGTGTCCTTTTATCTTCCTCTTCATGTACTTATATATCTTCCTCCCACCCCAAAAAAAGTCTATACTGCTGAGCTACCATGCCATGAACAGATTGCTTGGAAAACAGAAATAATAAAAGAGCTGTTTTAGGAGTATTTAAATAATAATGCAGTGTTACTTTCAAATTTTGAATATTTTGAAATCCACATTTTGAGTCAGAAATTAGATTTGAAGTTAGCTACACTTTCAAAATTGTAAATTAAGAAATGATTCATGGGACCGTGCAAGCAGAGACAGCGAGCACCCCAAATCCATCAGAGATGCACTGCCCATCTCAGGGCACCTCAGGTGCCACAGGGAAGCATGTTTGTTGTACAGAAATGAGGAAGCTTCCAAGTGTATCCTTAAATACCCTCATATATATGCTAGATTATTTTTTATTCTGAGATGACCAATTTCTGCATTATGTATAAAATAACAAATCTCTCTTCACCAAAAAGATTTTGGGTAAACATTACCACATTTTTATAAATTTAGTTTTCTTTGTGAACTAAATCGGAATTAGCATTCCTTGTTTCCAAAGCACAGTTAATTATTTAATTAACTTTCCTTTTGGTACTTAAATTTTTTTTAAGGAAATGAAGTTATCCATCTTCATTTGAAAGTACAGTTGCTTTTCTGTATACTTGGGAAACTAACATTTTCAGAGAAAAATTTATCCAAAAAAAGAATCCTCTTTATGCTATTAACTGTGGTTCCCCAGCCCTTGGGGTTCATTGGCAAATCAAGCTCCTATGGACTTCAGAGGATCCTTGTTCTCAGATCTTCCCTGTAGGGTGCACAGCAGGACAGGATATAAACTGTATTTCCACCAGTTCATCTACCTGTCTCTGCTTTACAGTTTCACTATATTCTAAAACAGCACATATTCTTCTGGGAATAACTCATTCATGAAATTTTAATTTTTATGACATAACTTTTGTTTTAGTTAAGTCAAAATCTTCGAGCAATTTTCTTTTAAAAATCTAGAACTTATTCAAAAAGAGAATATAAAATAGAAATGGCTCAGAAAAAAACCTAAAATCTTTCTTCCACTTGAAATAACAAATAAAAATTTTTAACCTTGAGGTTTATTTTTACAAGTCAATAAATTAGACCAGGGAAGAGTCCCTCAGTCACAACATTGTGTGAACACGCTTTGTGTGGCAATGCCATTCTGTATTTCCTGTTGCTGGAGAGTAGCAGATGACCTCCCACAGCTAAAATCGCACCGTAATAACAAGACTCGCAAATTTAAGTAGAATATGAAGCAATCTGCAGCTAACTTAGTGTTTGATTAGGTTGCTGATATCAGCCATTTTATCTTAAAGTTTCCAAGTAAATCTACTCTTAAACTAATGATAGGAAAAGATTCAAAGCAATTTGCTTTGAGCCTTCTCTGCCTCTAAAAGTGCATATTGAATTCTCAAGTCCTAAGGTAGTTCTCTTGTTCTTAACTATAGTTGTTAACCATCTTCCTTTTTTCCTGTGGTTCATATAAAAAAATAGTTGAAAGAGTGTCACTATGCAAACCACATGTCGTATTAAGGGGAAATGTTTTGGAACAGTGACCTTTTGAAGTTTGATTAGTACAAACTACCGAGGCAGGTCATTGTCCCATCATGCCTGATCAGTGGGTAGGCTCTCTTCATCATGCCCCTGCTGGGAATGTTTTTTAAACTCTTTGCAGTTCTAGGAACTCTGTTAGCTGAGGGTGGGAAATTGAATAAATATTGATTCTGAGACTAAGAGAACAGTTGTGCTTGGTTATTCTGGGTTTTTTGTTTGTTTTTTAATTTCCATTTGGGAAAGCATTAGTACTTGTCAAGGTGTAAAGAATGAACTAGAATACACAGTAGAAGTCTAAGATTAGAATTATAAGTCTGCTTTGTCCTTAGAGATGCTGCTGTAGATTCCATTTTTGAAACAGTATAATGCAAGAGGGAAATTAAAATCTTCAACAATGCCTTGTTTTCTAAATCTTGTTTACAGAATTCTCCCAATAATATGAGCCTGAGTAATCAACCGGGCACTCCAAGGGATGATGGCGAAATGGGGGGAAATTTCTTAAATCCTTTTCAGAGTGAGAGTGTAAGTATTCCCTTGACTACATTATTATATCCAAAATTTATTTCTGAAGCTTTCTGTTAGAATATATTCATAAAGCCATTATTACGACTGTTTATCTAGAGCTCAATAGGTTGATCTTTTAAAAATTAGAAAACTAAGTAGAATTTCTTTGGAAAAATTTTTTTAAATTAACTTTTTCTTTTTTGTTCCTATTCTATGTACATAGTTACAAAAACAAAAACAAAAACTATAATACTAATTTTCTTATAGAGAACATCCACTATAAAGGAACATACTGGAAACAGGTTGCATATTTGATAGTTTTCACAAGTTTTCACGTTACTAAAATGTCTTGATTCATGGCAAAACCAGGTCAGTCCTCAGTACTATCCTTAAGACTCTGAATCTTCTCTGTAAAATGTTTGTACTTCATGCACCAGACCTCATTAGGCTGAAGGCCAATATTGGTGGTCTATTAACCTGTTATTTACTCTTAACCTGAGCTGGATACCAGAGTCATTTTTTTAGTATGATTACGGTGTTAAGCAAAGGCATTATCATTCTATAATCTCTACAGAAGTAGACAGGAGCAAAAAGGGAAGCAATAAAATTCATTCGCTTACTGAACAATTACTGAGCACTTACCACAGACCAAAGCGACAGGTGACACACTGGAGAGACCAGAAAGACAATATGGTGTCTTTTCTCAAGGAGTTATTACATACTACAGTGATTTTTTTTAACCTGATATTGCACATTAAAAATATCTATAGAATTTTTTTAAATATAATTGCCCAGAACTCTCCCTAGACCTAATGAATCAGAATTTCTAGGAGTAGGACTAGTCATACCTGCAAATGAAAAAGCTTTGTTAGTGATGTTTATGCACATGCTCTGCTAAGAACTACTGAATCCAGACATAGCATAAAGGATTTCAAAATCCAAACCAATTTCCTCTTCATTGGATCAGTGCCCCCACATATGGATTGCTATCATTAAAATCAGAGTAGAAAACTTCCTTCATTTTGCCCTAACTCAGCCTTTACCAGAGATGATACCCTAAGAATTTGAAGCAGCGGCTAATAGCATACCTACTTTTGCATGGTATAACTGTATCGAACCTCAGATTGAGTGTTCTGTGGATTCTTTCACTTCTAACAAGCATTAGCCTAACGTCTCTGCATGGGCTAAGACTTCCCCTGTTTTTAGACTTTACTTCTGTTAAAACTAGAAATAAAATTATACTGATCTTTTTCTATTTTATTTGCAGTATGTATATATGTATATATATATATATATAATTGATTAGTGAGGACAAAGAATGTATACATAAGAATTCATATTAAAAAATCAAAAGTTTAGCCCGTCAGTCATGATGAAATCAGAGAAACATGAGAAACCATGTAGTTTGTCATGATGTTTAGGATTATAGGAATTCTTTAGATAATTTAGTTTGTTTCAAGACTATGGACAAATTAGTTTATTTTAATCAGTTGATGTTCACTCTATCTGATTAGAAACACATCCTTTTCTGCTAATTCTTTCAGCAATAAATGGTATCATTCAGTGTGGTATATAATAATTCAGTTCAACTCAACATTTCTTGAGCCTCTTATATGCAATGTGCTTGCTTAAGGGCAAAGTATCCTGAAATAAATATAACAAATCCCTAACCTCAACGAATACAATCTGATGGGAAGAATGGGTTACAAAACTAATTAAACCGCATGTCAGATTAGCAGGTGCTATAATAGATATAAACCAAGCTTTTTAAAAAGTATAGAGGAAATTATTAATCTAGGATTGGAGAAGACGACTTTTTTAACAAGGTCCCACATGACTTTAGTTTTAGGGACAGGGATAAGAGGACCTCTCCCGTCTCCCTCTTTCCCAGATTTGTCACGGAGGACTGCTGCCTTATTTATCTGTCAGCGGAGGGCTTCCTCTTTCCAATGGGCATCAGAAAGCTTTTTGTGGGGATCAAAGAATCAGATATAACAGGACCCAAAACAGTTCTTTGCACGGAATAAACACAAGCCTCACCCTTTAAGCTTAACTGGACTCTGCACATGCAGAACAGCAGATCCTTTTGTGAACGTGTGCAGAGGAAAGAGAGCAGCTGGAGCAGGGCTCCTCCCATCCCTGACTCCTGGCCCAGCCTCACTAACCCAGAAGCCAAGAAGAAGGTAAAATGCCAGACTCCTGTACAGAGTGAGCAGAAAACAAAAGCTCCCTCCCTATAGCTCCTGTCCCTCTGTCCTGTCCCCACCTGAAAAGTCCCCACTGGAAAAATAGTTGGATGGTGACTGAGGAACTCTACCACCACCTAGAGATAGTGCAGCCTTGGAAGCAGGTCCACACTGGCTGCTCCACTCTTTTGTCTGCCCGGTGAGGGCTCTGCTTGCTTATGAATGATGTAATTGTTATCTATGGCTTCCTGCATCACATCACCGCACATTTTGTTGAGACCTTTACAAAAGATCGAGAGATGAACGGAGAGAAAAGAAGACTAAAGACATTCCCTGATGACAAATGTAAGGCTTTAAAGAAGTAAATAGGCTAGGTATCCATAAGTGAGCTTTCCTGTAATCAAGGAAAAACAGAACTACTTAACGAATTTAAAAAGGAAACATTTTTAGATAAATGAACTTGTAAATTCTAGTGGTTTTAAAAATGTATATAACTCTGAAAAGCACATACTTCTGAGTGGTCTATCCTTTGAGGGTTTGTCAGTCATATCTTGAAGTTAACCACAGAAGTGGGCCTGAGAAGGGAGAGAATGTCTCCTGAGTGCTTTTTATGTGCCAGCCACTAACCTAGTCACTTCACACATGCTACTTCATTTAATTAATATTTATAGAAACAAAATACCCAACCCAAAGTCAGAAACCTTGCAGTGCCAACATGCAACACACAGGAAAATGTGAATCCAATGTTTCAGTACTCAGCCTTTTTTGGGGAATCATAAACAAGACCTTTATTTCAAGAAACAAACATGCCCCCTAGTGTTCATATTCAGTAAAATGTTTGTTTTTGAAAATCAAGACTACAGAAAGGCTGCTTTCAGATAGTTTTTCATGTTTCTGCAGTAAAGAAAGTAGTTAGTCCCATTTCTTGAATTAATCTAGCAGAATACTTTCTCCGTGGAACTGAACTATAATCAACTGAGTAAAAGTGGTATTAAAAATCATGGTATCTAATAGGAATTCTAAACAAGGTGATAGGTCATCTTCTATTACCTTACTCCCTTTGTCATTTTCTATTATAAAGAAATGTATACCCAAATTTTCTTTAACACAGTCACAGAAACACTAAATTTGTTTCACTTTAGTTTAGTTCAGGGTAGCTGTACTATTCTTTATTTATCTCTCATTAAGAAAATAAAATATAGAGAGATGCTTAGCAATAGAAATGCAGTGAGATCTGAAGTGTTCTTGAAGCGTAGAAACAAGAACTTACACACATTTTGCAAAGGCCTAATGGATCTCTGTGGTGGGTTCCATGCTACGTGAACTGTGTACAATAAGGGAAAAATCACAGATTCTGTGGTTTATACCAAGGCATGCTGTTTCAAAATATATTTTACATAAAAAGGCAGAATAAATTAGTACATGTTTGAAATTATACCTTTAGGGTTTTGTTTGTTTTTGCTAACCCAAACAGTTAATGACTTTGTAAGAGCCGTTACATCATCTGATTAAGGAGAACCAGACTCACAGAATAGTTTGGAAACAGGGCAGCCTTGTATTACAGCATTGGGCACAAACATCACAATACGCCATCCTGTATGGATGCAGCAGTACGATGGTGACATTGCCGTGTGACCTCAGGCCAATGCCCTGGGAATAGTCTAGGTCTCTGAATAGGAGACACCATTTAACACCTACTCTTCCCTTACTTTAGGAAAACTGTAAGCCACTTCTCATATCTGTTGAAGAACAGTAATCAATAATGGAATTCCATTTTGCTTGCACATTCTGTGAGTTTTCCTAGAAATTTTGTGATTTTTCCCATATTTTACATAGATGAAGCCATTTCAGTAAAGGGTAGCCGCAAATGAGGAGTTTACAACCTCAGCGGTGCAAGTAGCACATTGCCCATCTGGAAGCCCACACGTTACCCACGTCCGTTACACACGTATAGATGCCCACAGGTTACACACATCCATTACACACGTATAGATGCCCACAGGTTACCCACGTCCATTACACACGTATAGATGCCCACATGTTATACACGCCTGTTACAGACATATAGATGCCTGCATGTTCCCCAGGTCTGTTACACACATATAGATGCCCACACGTTACGCATGTCTATACACACGTCTAGATGCCCACACGTTAAACATGTACATTACACATTACACACATATAGGTGCCCACACATTACACACATAGTGTACCTGATACACTTAAGAGCATCGCGTTACAGTTACTTGTTATTATTCAAAAATTCAACTATATTAGATGCTTGCTAACTTTTCTGAGCTGTTTTGCTTGGAGCAGATGCTTCTATCCTTTCTGACTCAATCTGGCTCTGCTTAAGATCTCAGTTATTCGGGATGTGTATTAAATGAGATGGTCACTAGAGTTAATTCTGACTTACCCTGAAAATTTTTTTTCAGAAACTTCCTTTGAAGTCCTTTCTGAAATGCATCAGTATCTTTTACTCTTTTTACATAACTGGCACCGTAGACCCATAAAATCTTTTTCTTAAAACGATGATTGATGATCAGTGGTGCTATTTAAATTTAAACTAATTAAAATTAAATACAGCTAAATTTTCAGTTCCTAACTTACACTAGCTACATTTTAAGAGTCCAGTAGCCATGTGTGGCTAATGACTGTTATATTGGACAGCACAGAATAGAACATATCCATCATCACAGAAAGTTCTATTGAGAAGCACTGATTGGATCACCTTTCTTATTGTAAGTAACAGTAGCTATAGAAAGCCTAGATTAAACTTTTCTGTGCCCACTTTGCCATATTCCTTAATTTTTTCTACTTTTAATAAAATCTTGGTATCCGTGTATTTTCTTATTTATTTTTACCCCCAAAGGTCAAATATCAAAATATAATTCTGTTTTGTCAAAGGCTGTAGATAGCTTACTGGCGCTTGCTGTTAGTGTCTACGAGGGGAGATTTGCGTGGTCTCACCTGATGAAATGAGGGGATATCCTCCTGGCGCAGGGGCGGGGTGGGCTCATTTAATCAGTTTTTGTCTGATTCCTCTGGGTTTTAGGTTCTACTTTGCTCTCTTTCTTGCTGCCACTCTCAAGGGTAAAGGCGGAGAGGTTTTTCCATCAAACCGAATCTGCTTCTCTTGTCTGGAAGTCTCCCCTTTTGATCACCCTACTCACTGTAATCCAACATTAGAGTCAGTAACATACACAATTTAGCTTTCCTATACTGAAACAAAATTTGAGGCCCTTCAGTGATTAACAAGTAGATTTTCTGTGATTTGACCTTCACTTAAAGGATTAATAATCATCCTCCAAGGGTCCACTGACCCATTATTTAGGCCTCCTCATCCACCTTTACTCAGCATCAGTGTGGGGCTTGAGTTTGAGCCCTAGATTTACCCCTAACGACTTTCTGTCCAGACTTCTGTCAGCTGAGCTGTTGTCTGTGCTCTTCCTCAGGGCATCCTGCTTTCGCTGTAAAATCCTCAATATACACCTTATACCTCCTTTCTGGTTCCTGTGGTAACCCAGCTCATCTAGAACTCACTTCATTCTGTTCTACCTGCTCTCTTTTTAAAGTTCACACTCCACTTCCCAGGATCATCACTTTTCCTGTTGAAGGCCCTGCTGTCTGAGACCAATCCTCTTGACTTCACCTGCCTTTTTCCATGAGGCATGATTGTTATTAACATTTTTTTAAAAAGATTTATTTATTTTAGAGAGAGAGTGGGGAAGGGGCACAGGGAGAGAGACAAGCAGACTCCCCACTGAGCAAGGAGCTCGGCGACTGGGGCTGGACCCCATGACCCATGAGATCACAACTTGAGCTGAAAGCACTAGTCTGACAGTCAACCGACTGAGCCACCCCGGCTCCCCCATTATGAATGTGCTCAAAGGAATCCCCTTTTGCCCTGGTCCTCACCAGGTCCTCACCAAATATTTTTAACAAAATATTGAAAATATTTAAGGGTTTACATTGACATTTTCATCTCAAAACCCTCTTTATCTGGAGACCATTACCATTTGGGAGTGGATGCCCCTCCCCACATCTCAGGCAATCAAGAACTGTGCTGTCCCAAATGGTGCCCACTAGCTACATGGGGATGTTTAGATTTAAATAAATAACATTAAGATTACAGTTCCCCAGTCACACTAGCCCATTTCATGTGTTCAGTGGCCACATGTGTCTAGTGGCTTCCATGTTGAACAGCACAGATCATACAACCTGTCCATGGTTGAAGAAAGTTCTTTCGGACAGTGTTGCTCTCAGACTTTTCTGTCAGGACAGTCTGTTCCTCAGGAATACATGTAGATTGGCATAATTATCACAATAACGGCTCTTTGTTCCTCTCTTAATAATTTTTGAGACGTCCTCCAAATTTCTGAAAGCCTCATGTTTTACCAATTGTAAGCCTCATCAACCTGACAAGTAATGTGTAACAACAGAGCCCCCTGCTCCCACCCTAAAAATATTGTGGATTGAAATTGGAGCCACAGATTGGATCCTAAAGTATAAATCAGTTTCTTAAGCATTCTAAATGCTTTATGAGAACTTCTGGGGGTCAGCTGGGAGTTTTTTATTTTTATTTCCCTTACACTATTAATTAAACACTTGCTGAACACTTTTTCTATATATTCAAGAAATACATGGGGGTTTGTTTTGTTTTGTTTTTGTTTTTTTAAGATTTTATTTATTTATTTGACAGAGAAAGACAAAGCGAGAGAGGGAACACCAGCAGGGGGAGTGGGAGAGGGAGAAGCAGGCTTCCCGCCAAGAAGGGAGCCTGATGCAGGGCTCTATCCCAGGACCCTGGGATCATGATCTGAGCCAAAGGCAGACGCTTAACAACTGAGCCACCCAGACACCCCATAAAATACATGGTTTTGAGGGTTTTATATTTAATCTTCCCCAAGTCCCTTTAAGATAAACGATATCATTAAACCCATTTTACAGGTTGGGAAACTGAAGCACAGAGAGGTTAGGTAACCTCCCAAGTTTACATAGTTAGTAGGTAATGAGACTGTCCCTCATACTTATTTCATTGTGGATTGGATTTACCCAGTACGTTACAAATGCCCACAAAACATGAATCTGGCTAGAAGGAAAAGACTGACAGACTGGGTAATTATAAACCACCTAAGTACAGGGAAAGGAGGAGACTGGTCGCTTTCCAAAGGAAATATTAAAAATTTCAGGACTCAGTCAATTCTATATAAATTTGCTTTTTTATAGCTTCTTATTTTTATGTTATATGAGGTTAAAAGCTTGAGCATAAATGATTTTAAGACATTAAAATTCATAGTTACTACTGTTTACCAAGAAGAACATTAGTAGCCTCTAAAAGAATTGTTGTTAAAATATGGATTCTTTTTTCTTTCTAGTACTCCCCTAGCATGACAATGAGTGTGTGATCCGTTACCAAGTCTCCTCATGAAAACCACAGTGAGTCAGCCCTTCACAGAACTGCTACGGAAGAAAATTATTCATCACAGTGTACAGTTAAACAAAGGAATCTCAGTCACACCAAACCAACCTTTTTATTTCCTGCTCTCTCCCCTATTTTTTGAAGAAAGCGGGTCCAAACGTGATTCAAACAACTGTACAGAGCGGCATATTAAAATTGCCCTAAACTGAACTGCAAATAATTATCTGTGTATGTATATGTGTGGGAAAGAGAATGTATTGCATATGTGTATGTTATATGGACATATGCACATACATACATTGGCCCACAGGACATTGTAAAATATTATTACATGACATCTTAAGTAGAAATAAGTAGGGACTTTTATTCCATCCTTTTTTTCACGTTTACATTTTAATTATTAAAAGTTGCTCCTGCCCCTCCCTGAACTATTTTGTGCTGTGTATATCACTGCTTTATATAAGTTATTTTTTAAGGTGAACTCAGATGTTATGGTTTTGTAAATGTCTGCAGTCATGGATAGGAATAAAATTGCTTATTTGAGAGCTTTCATTAAACTGCGTCTGATGCAAGTTCTCCTGTGAATCACAAAGTGTACTGTCTCAAAAAAAAAAAAAAAGGTGTGTCCTCATGCTATGTCAAATCAAACAACTTCTCAGTTACCTTTAGTGAGAAGTATTTTTGTACTTTTTATTTAGGAAAAATACTTCAACTAGGGCCTAACACAGTATATTTCTGCAATAACTGCTTGAGATGGAATTCTTGACTTGTCTTTGATGATACAGAAAATCATTAACTATCCCCAACTGCTTAGACCATAGCAATAAAATGACAGGGGTCATATTTTTAGAAACGTATTTTCTCTTTCACATGATAAAGCCCAGAAGTGATAACAAAACCATTTGCTTGAATTCATCACTTCTCACCAGGAATAGTAGAGCTAAATTTTTAATAACATGTTAATGGAAAATGGTATCTGATTTTTACTCAGACTTATTGTGAACATTTCCACATAGACATTGCAAAGAAGATACATTCAAAGGACAGAGACTTTTGGCAGAAGGGGAAAAGTTTTTACTGTACCCAAGGGGCTCTGACGTGCTGCTTTTCTATCCATGTAGCTTGCTTACTAGCAGCAGAACTGACTGGTAACGCTCCCATCTGTGCATACCTCTTACTGGCAGCAGAGCACCTGCTCTGTTCCCAAGATCTAGGACTTTTATTTAGAGGGAAATCATTTATAGTAACTATATTCATCTGGCTATTGACTTCAGCAGGCTCAATCTATGTTGTGTAACTGTTCAGAAAAGAATGTGTAAATGTTAAAAATTAAAGAAAAAAACAAAACTCTTCCCTTACGAAAGCACATTGTTCTATGGCACTTTCCAGATGTTTTGGGGGTTTTGTGTTTAATCTTACATACAAACACCAAAATCATCATAAAAGAGTGTGAAGACTTTAATTTTGCACTCCAAAAGATAAGTTGGTGATCCTTTCTGTTAAAATTGTGACACAAGTAACCACTGGTAAACATCAACTATATCTCAAACTTCAGAGAATCTGAAAAGCATTGTTTAATCTCAGGTAAGAGGAATCCTTCTTTCTTTAGGCTTACGGTCTCTAAAGTGAAAATTTAGCCATGTATTTGCTAGTTCCTGGTGCCAGATGACTTACGTCTCTCAAATTCGTAATGATTTATCCCTTCTGAAAGTAGAGATTTTGCCTGTGCATGACAGGGGTGCTGAGCAGAACTGCTGAAGAGGGAAAAAGAAGCTGAATTAAGTGTGTGTTCCAGATTTAAACTCTAATCAAACGAGTTACCATTCATCCCACAGTGTGCAGGGACCTAGGACTGCACACCGGAGAACAGAGTCAAGCTTTAAAGCTGCAGAGAACTTTCATGAAAAAGTCAAATTAAAAGGCCTTTAACTCAAGCCAAGGTAATCTGAAGATGACACTTAGGATAGACATGTGAATTTACCAAAAATAATTTTAATTTTCACTTTTTAATGATAATTATGTGAACACTTTCAACCCTGTGATTAAGCTTAATCTTATGATGCTAGAAATTTCAAATGTTTTTTGACTATTCACTCCATTGTTACTGATCTTGAATTTCTTTTATTTGCCTTCTAAGAAAGTATTGTTTCTTATTATCATGAACAACCATGAACCCACTTTTACTTGCCATTATTTTAGGGGTAATATTAGAATACAAGTGGCAATATGGGTCCCATTATTTCTAGTCTACTTGGTCNATCATGAACAACCATGAACCCACTTTTACTTGCCATTATTTTAGGGGTAATATTAGAATACACGTGGCAATATGGGTCCCATTATTTCTAGTCTACTTGGTCAAAAAAAGTAAAATTTGAATTTTTTCAAGGTATAGCAATCAACTCTTCATAACTATTTGTTTCTTCTCTCTTGCAATCCAGATTATAAATAGCTATTTCAAATTTTTTTAAATTCCTGAAATAGTTGGAAATTTATTTTTGAAGAGGAAGTTTAAGAAAAGCATCAAATAAGAATACTGAATTTTAATATCAAATAACTTTCTTGTGCACCACATAGAGAATAGTATTATCTGCATAGTAGTTTTTGTATAGGTTTTGACTCGTTTAAACTCTATCATTTTCTCTTGCGGTTTCCATCTCCATCTACGCAAGATATTGGTCTTGAACTACCTGTTCCTGAGTTATTTTTACATATTTCACCTCACAGGAATAGTATCAGCAATTCTTGCACACACCAAATATGTAAAATACACATATGAAATGTGAAAATGTGTAATAAGTGAAAACATTAATTTTCATTACTCTGCTTTGCATTCTGCTGGACTCATTACAGTTGAAAATATATCCCCAATTACTTGTAAAGTCTAGCTGTCTTAAAACAAAGTTGCCCATGGGAACAAAGGCTGTAGAGTGCCGCTGACCTGGTAATACCCGCACATTTGCTGGGTGAATCCCCATGCTCTGTTACAGGGGCCCTGGTTTGGACTCAGTTGCTGATGTATAGGGACTGCACAACTAGGAAGCTGAGGATAAGAATTCTCTGTTGCCCGAAAGATTAACAAATCAGCTCTTCTCCCTGAGCCATGGAAAATGCCCAAAACACCCTTTTCCTTCCAGGAATAGAACAATTTCTATTTTTTATGATTCTTTAAGATAGCTGAACTCTGTTGCATTTCATAAGATCATTCAGTTAACTTTCTTCATGTTCCTTAAAAAACAGCAAAGAAAATAAAGTTCACCTTGGGACATTACATCTGTCCACACCTTTTCTTCATATTATTCTGGGCATGGGCACCAAAACATTCAGAAATGCTCCCTTGGCAGAGAGTTTAACACAGTCCTTAATACTGGGAAGTCGTGATTGGCTTCTTCCATGTCTTCCTCCTTACCTCCCTCCCAATCCCCGCATCGTTCAGTAGGAATTTTTTACCTTCTCGGCCCCTAAAGTCTTCTTTCTCATACAGTCTATAGTTTTCCCAGGAGAAATAATTGCAAGTTCCATTTCTTGATTCTCACTGTTAATTAGAAGCAGTGCCAGAAATCATAGCTACTTGACTTTGGAAGGCATTGTAGTATTTTAACACTGGTTTTGCCTTCATTTTTATGTTTTATATACCATAATGTGGTTTTCTTGAAAATACTAATTGATACAAGTAGTGCATGAGTGTATAGTATGGGAGGGAGAAGGTCAATATCGAAGTGGGGAAGACGGTAAATTAGTCTTTTTTTTTTAACCCCCCTCTCCTGGTGGTGTAAGTTTCTTGTTTACAATGAGGAGCAGGAGTCTGCGTTTGCTTACAACAGTCCTACCCAGTCGTAAGCAAGTGTAAGAGGCTCCCTGGGTCTTTGAAGCATAACTTGAGAAATACCGGACAAGTCTAAGAAACAATGGTGACCCACTATTAATACACTTCCGTTTTGCATGCTCAACTTGTTTGCGTACGCACATGCATATATCGGGGGTGGCAATAGGAGGTTTGCTCACTCCTCACATTATGTGATACCACAACGGGTAACGATTAAACATAATTCTTTCCTTTGATGGCTTTTTCATTTCATTGGTAAAGTAGCCGATAAAAGTGATTTGGAATGAAAAGAGAGTAATACAAGGCATAAGCAGGTGGGATCTCCTGTATCCAGCTTTAACAATACCCATGTTAGCTTGTCCACTCAGATCTTCATAGGAAGGCGCTGCATCTGAAGGTAAGAGCATAGATGATCTTTTATTCCTTGGTTACTTCACTGCCAGTCATCATGCAATAATTACAGTTTTTTTTTTAATGTGGATATTTGTTTACAAGAAATTGAATTGACATTCTTAATTTATTTCACCAAAAGCATCAGCTTTACCTATGAACTGTAAATCAGATTGAAAGAGATAACCTACAGAGGAAAAACACGTTAGACCACCTTAATTACTTTTCGAAACTATATTCTAAAGAGAAATTCTCTGTTGAATAAGTCTCCCAAGGAGAATTTCCTCTGTTAAGTTTCCTAATTTAATGTAACTTAATGTTACATTAATGTTAACTTAATGTAATTGGTCTTCCCGAATAGAAGGAAAATAATTTCTGTAAGTCGTTTGATGTAAATATTTTTTCTGACTACATCCTTAAAATGAAATACAGTATTATCTGTAGATACTGCAAAGTTTAAAGTGGGACTAAATGTTTTCATGTATAGAATTACAGTTTGTCTCTTCTCCCTTTGTGGCTGTACTATTCTCAGGATAAACTGGACTTATTTTGATTCTTCCAGGCATTGAAATATTATCGTCTGTTCCTGGAACTACTTAGCATTGCATTTTTTAAATGAAATGTGCAATTAACATGAGAAAAGTGAGTATTAATATTCAAGAAAAAAAAAGATCAAGGATTTACTCCTAGTTAACATTAAAACTCTACCCCACTTTCTCTTTTGCATCATATAACCTCACTACATTGCCAAGGAAGTGAAATTTAGATTCCTCACACTGTTCTCGGGACACAGTACAATACGTCGTCAGCTAAATTTCCATCACGTCCTGGTAAAATTGCTCAGTAAAATGTAATTAACCATCTAGTTATTAGGAAGCAATTCAAATAATCTGTCCAGTTTACATAATTTGAAAACAAATCTACTTTACATTTAGTAATACATTAGAAATTTTCATAATATAAACTATAGATTAAAATGTGTATATCTACCAGGTCATATTTAGAAATGTTTTATTTTCCTTGCATTGAGAAAACCAAAAACTTAACAGAAACTGTCTGTTGGAGTGAATAAAAGATATGCTGTTTTTTCCAATATGGAAAACAGAAAAGTCTTTATTCATAGAATTCTTTACTCATGATAGCTATGAGCTGACCGGATTGTTTAATTTACCTAATTGTGATTTTTAAGAGTTTAATATGTTTTGGGGTTTTTTTTCTTTACCACATGTGTTAAATTGTCACCTATAATGTCATCTTGGAAAAACAGAATTATTTGTAAGGTTTTTACAAATGCACAAATTATGTATAAATGTAATTGGAATCTGGGATGATTCTTAGTAATCTGCTATCCTCAATTCAACTGTGGTCATCAGCTACCTGACACATTCTATAATTTAGCATGCACATGTGTGGATGTGTGTGCGTGCATATATGGCCATTGTGGCAATTTTTCTCAAATGGATCTATCACTTAACGTTTTTGTACAAATACCTGAGCTATTCATGTAATGGGGAAAGTTGCCATACAAATGTACATAAATATCCCTTAATTTGGCACGGGTTTTCACACTTAATTTTAAAAATATAACTTTTCATTTATAATTTCTACCCTTTCATTTCTAGCCTCTGCTTTATTACTTATAGAAAAAGTAAGGAAAATTATTCATCGGAAGTAAGCATAAGTGTCTCCAAATGATAAATCAAAATACAACCAATGTGAGTCTGTGTATATGACTGAAGTAGATAGACATCATGCCTAACATAAAAACCATGAGTAGTCTATAGTATTGAAGGACTTATATGTATTAAGAAAAGGCTATATGTGGCTGGTTCTATGTGGTCAGATAACTAAACCAAATACCAAAAATAATTAATATGGTCTAAATTAATATGGAATAAATAATCTGTTAATGGATAATAATTTTCTATTTTATTCCAAACAGTATTATACATAATATGGAAATCTGAAGCAATTATGCAGGTAATTTATGCAAAACTATGCTTCTCCTCAAGTGTATTTATCTTTCTGATGAATTGTACAGATGGTTGTTTCAGTTCACCACTGTCCAAAAAAAGATTCTGAAGTAGGTCCTGTACACTACTCTGTAGATAAATAAAAACTTAGGAGGAGGAGGATCTATAACTGAGATTAAAAATTCATCCTAGGGGCTCCGTAGCTCAGGGGTTAGAGCACTGGTCTCGTAAAAATTCATCCTAGATATAAATTAAAAATATAAATCTTTTTCCAATAAATTATTTAATACTGGTTCCACAGTATTTAAGAGTATTTAAGTATTAAGTGTTTCTAGTATTCTGGTTTTGATCCAAACGAGGCTTTCCAGTTCAGCAATGTAGCACATTTGTACATAGTGATTAGAAACGAAAATGCTATAAATTCCAATAGCCAGACACCTTCCTGAGCCAAAGGTTACCTCAAGTAACTTGTCAGGCCATTGTAGCAAGAAGTCTGGATTTCTGGGAGATGGAGGATGGGTAGCAAGGCAACTGAATAGTCCGTGAATTTAAAACAGGTAGGAGTCCTATAACTAAGATAAGATTTAGCATAGATAAATAAAAGTCAGCAGAATTCTCAGCTCCTCTTGGTGAATGAGATAACAGTGTTAGAGTTCAAAACGAGGGAAAAGGAGTTAGAGTGTCTGCATACCCAGCCCCAAATAATATGTATCAAGTATCAAGTAAAAGTCTCTAAATATTTGTTCTCACAGCAGTGTGTTCTTTTTTTATGTTCCAATAAAACTTTATTTATAAAAGTAGGCATGTGATTCACCAGCTCTAGGTTGCTGACTTATGCTGCATAACAACAATATTATCACAAAGTTAACAAAAATTATCTAATATTATCTAGCAACCAATCTATAGTCAATTTTTGCAGTAGCCCCCAAATGTCTTTGTATTGTATTTATTGGATTTGTTTCCACTTGTACTGAGAAATAATTAAAATACATCACTGTATAAGTTTAAGGCATATAGCATGATGTTATGAAATGATTACCAGAATAGGTTTAGCTAACCTATAGAAACAATAAAAAGAAAAGAAAGGGAATTTTTTTTCCTTGTGATGAGAACACTCAGGATTTACTCTCTTAATAACTTTCCTGCATATTATATAGCCATGTCAGCCATAGTCACCATGTTGTATATTACATCGCCAGTACTTATTTATCTTATAACTGGAAGTTATTACCATCTTTTGACCACCTTCTTCCAATTTCTCCTTCCCCCCACTCTCAACGTCTTCTTAAAAATAAAGAAATACTTTACACTGAAAGAGGCATAAAGATTTATAAAGAAATAAAGAAATTCCAGAAGTTTTACTCCCTACACAAATTGTCTGATGAGAGAAATATGGCATTCCTTTTTGAAAAGATCTAGAACCAGTAGACATAGTACATATAAATGTTTAGCTGTCTCATTCAGTTTGCAAATCTTCCCTTGAAGTATGTGTTGGGCTCTGCTTGGCTATAGCTGCTTTTCTCAGTGTACAGTGGTCTCAAATTTTCCTCACAAGATTGTGTCTTTCCATCTTACAGCATGTAATTCTTGATGGTAATAGGGAGGAACCTCTTGATGTCTACTCATGTCACATGAAAAAAATTGCATTTAAATGTGCTTGCAATTTAATCTCAATGATCGCATATAATATATAAATTAGTATACACTGTATAAAAGAATCCAGCATTGCTTATTTATGTAAATATTGTTTCAGAGAAAGAAATGGCTTAAGAATTATAAACTCAAATGTATTATTCTCTATATCTTCTTTTGTGGTGCTCACTGTTTTGTCATCAAGTTAGTAGTTATTATTCACTTGTGACTGAAGGAGTATTACACATACTAAATGGTCTCAAAATTGTTTTAACAGAACATATTGTTAATCATTGAAAGTGATGTTAATTTTAATTTTGAGAACTCAGCATGCTATCCCAACAAGCAGTTACTAGTCAAATTTTATATATTTACTTCATCGTTAGTTGAGAAGTATTTACCTCAGCATACTTTGTAATTCGATAGAAAAACCCCAGAGAGATAAACTTATGTCTATTAAAAAAGGAGAATCCAATTAACACTTTAAAAAATACAAGGTATATATGAAAGTGTTAAATGAGAATAGAAGCATTAGCACTTTCAGGAGATCCATCTCACCATAAAAGTTCCCAGATTCAAAATCGCAGTGCTCGCTATAACAGTTACTAATAAGAAATTTATTGGACCAAATAAATAACCATATTAAAACCAACATAGGAGCCAAATCTAATTTGCACCAAAGACAGATTTGTAAATCCACTGCCAGTGTGTCTAGGAATAATTACTCCACAAAATCAGACCATAACCAAATTCTCAATATTGACTCATCAGAGTTTAAAATTCAATCCATTTAGCAAAAATACCGTGTGAAATCGAGGCAGTGCAATAATCTCAGACTCTTCTCAAAAATAGTAATCTTGCTGAAAGATTTCTGGGTGCAAAATTACATGGTCCAGTAATGCTCACTTTAGAATGTAAAGCATGCAAAGCCCAAATCTCTATAGAACTAGTATTCCATGAGTATCTCTAAAATGAGCTTCTTAAATCATCTCGGAGGGAAAATGGTCCAGGGTGAACAGAGGTCTGGCAAGCTGTCTCTGATTACCTCACTTCCCAGATGATTTAAAACTTTGTTGTTTGGAAAGGTATTTGCTACCATATTTTCAAATGCTGGAAAGATTTGCATAATGTTTCTGTGTAAAAGAGAGTTACCAAACTATGTATTTGCAAAAATGAATAACTAATAGCAACAGTTTTTCCTTCAAGTAACCAGAAATATTGTGTTGTTTTGCTCTGGCAGGAGGCACTTCAGAAAACATGAAATACAGATTGGAAAAGTTTATGTTCCAGAAAACATAGATGTTCATTTGAAATCTGTTTAAAATAAAATATCTTTCTGGTTTACTTGGCAGCACTGCTTCTCATCAAATTTATACTGGGCCTCAAAAAGGAGGTTCTGTTCATCCCACTTGTGCATTAAAGTGGCACTGGAAATGTATGAGTTTATCCAACTGAAGAGGAGTTTTGGAGCGGATAAATGATTGAATCAGATGTCTACTTCGTTGTCATTGCACAAACAGATGTTCTTACTCCTGTGAAAAGTAATGAAAGGAAGGGAACTCCAACAGGGGAGCGCTCATGTACTACCGCTAATTGTCAATTGGAGATCTTCCACAGGAAAAGCCGTACCTTGCATTCCTGATAGGAAGAAGCCTCCACTTTACTACCCCAGAGGAAGGAAGAAAGGTTTTCTTCTTGCCTGGCAACAGCCTAGCCAATAAAAGACTGTCAAAACACAACCAATGAAAAGCCACTACATTTCAAACTCCCAGTTGACTCCAGTGGATTTTTTGTTTATAACGGCCCCACCCAACCACCCCCTTTCCTCTAAAAATGAGTGTTCCTCTCCTCTGTTCTCAGGTCTTGCCTGTGGTTTTGCCATGGCTTGCATGTCCTGAATTGCAATTCTCTACTATTCCCAAATAAACCCATTTTTACTGGTAAAATAACTGATAGCTTTATTTTTATGGGTAGCACTCCAAATGAGTAGAAAATTGGCATTTACCAAGATGAGTAATTAATCATAAACTGCTACATAAACTTCAGAAGTTAAACGCATATAGTTAATTCCTAACCTATTGTGCAGATTTTTTCCTGCTATAGATGAAAATGTATACTATAGGCTTTATATTATAGAATGCTTTGTGGTGATCTTGATTCCACTTGTCAAAAATAAGCTACATGATTCCAACTGTTTCTCAATACAAATGCCAGTAATTAAGACACTTCATATCTATTTCTGGCATAAAAAACCTACACACTAAAGAGACACAGAATTCAGAAACTAGGGACTTCACCAAAAGAGATCTTTAAAATATCTGAGTAATTTTGGCTTTGGAGAGAGTATATTTGTGCAGTGATTTATTAACATATTTCAGCTTTCAGACTCTAGACTAAATGCTTCTTTACTTCATATGTTGAATTTATATTTTATCATTTGTTTAAAAGATGAAAATGAGCTTAAATATTCAAAACGTGCTTAGAGTTCAAGACATCCCTTCTGTAACTACTTGGCTACTAATTCTTTTCAGTGATTAGGTTAAAAGAGCATATAGAAAAATTTTTTAGCCTCAAATACAAGACAGATCCAAGATGTCAAAGAACTGGTTTGTATGCAGAACTGTTTCAATTGAAAAGTATAGTCTGCACAATTCTGGAATGCAAACAAAGAATTATAAGATTAGTTTCCCATTAGGAATTCTTTATTTTCCTAAGATGTTTAGCCAGTGCACTGAGATGTGAAGAGGGCTGTATGGAGTTTCCTTTGACCTTTACACTCCAGAAGAGACGAGGCCAGACCAGGAGTCTTACTGCAAAAGACCAAGACATTTATTTGCCTAGTTGGCTCCTCCATCTTCCTTTGAAAGAATTCCATTTGCTTACAGGGCCTGAGCACGACACTCCCTGTCCTTCGGCTAAAAGTTTGACAGCCTCTGCCTATATCCCAAGGACTCATTTCTCAAGCCAAGTTTAAGGCAAAGTGTGTGAATTAAGATGGGGGTGGAGATGGAAATTTAGAAAAAAAAAAGGGACTAAAAAAGACACCTATTTTCCTTCCACAGAGAAGAGTGCATAGAGAATACTCTTGCAGGTCAATGAAGAAATTAATTAGTTATCCAATCATTCGTTATCTTGATCAGCTGAAATCTAACTTGCTCAGCAAGTAATTCACATAAATTTTGTGAGTAGAATTGCATTAAATCCTCCCTCTCTATGTATCTACTTCTCTCTCTTTCTCTCTTATCTCATTTGGGAATTCTATTATCTCTAGTACCTAGAGTTAGTCCTTGAAGTTAAGGTACTATTTAGAATTATTGAGGAGTTAATGCACCTTCATGAGTAGCTATTAGTTTAAAAGGATTAATGTGGCTCTTGAAACACCTACTTTATTCCTCAAGGAGTAACTTAGGCACTGGGGAAAAAAGTCCAATCTTTTTTGGAATATTATTAAGACAAAAAAGACTCCAGGAAAACACAGTTAACTTCAAGCCAAGTCAATACAGATCTTACACTACTATAGCAAGTGGTAATGGCATCTCACAATTGCTGTAATTTTTTCTATGATGAAAGATTACATTTTGATAAAAGAACTCATTTCACCATTAAGCAGTTTTTCAAGATGTTTTGTTTTGGGGCTAACCATACTCCTCATCGCTATCCCCAGACCCACTGTGTACACGCAAGCCAGTTGTCAGTAATCTTTCTCAATCTGTTCCTACTTGTATCTCTCCCCATTGGTCCCTGGAGTCCTATTATAGAAACAATGTTACTAAACACTGATCAGGTTGTTCCTTGAGTCAATACAGCACAAGTTAGCTACTTAGAATGAACCACAACTGCCTGCCTCCCTGGCACCAACCCCCTCTGTCATTTCCCACAGAAACCTACAAAACCTACTATAAATCTTACTTTTAACTTCTAATTCCTTATTGGTGTTTTTAGGGATTTATAGTTTATGTTGCATAAGTTTGGTTTTGTTTTGTTTTTACTTTTACTTGCCTGTCTGGGTTTTAGCAGTTTTTAAGGAAAGAAAGAAGGAAAGCGTCCTGTGATTGGTAGCAAATGAGAGCACTACAATGATCTGATTACATTTTGTTTTTCTTTTTTTTTTTAAGATTATTTATTTATTTATTTCACAGAGGGAGAGAGATCACAGGAGGCAGAGAGGCAGGCAGGGGGGGGGGGAAGCAGGCTCTCCGCTGAGCAGGGAGCCCGATGCGGGCCTCGATCCCGGGACCCTGAGATCATGACCTGAGCCGAAAGCAGAGGCTTTAACCCACTGAGCCACCCAGGCACTCACATTTTGTTTTTCTTAAACGCGATTCCGGTTTCTACTGATAAATGTTAGGCGTGCAATATTAGGTAGGCATGTGATCCTTGAAGTTCACTCTGCTTTTTAATAGCATATTACAATGCTGAAACAAATGTCTATTAATATTTTATATATTAGCTCTAATGGAATATTCTGAAAGTGCAGTAACACTTTCAATCAGATACTTCTCAATGTTCTGAAACAATAGGGGAGATCAGAGGAGGGAAAGATCATGCCCACTTATCTTTAATTATTGGTCCTCACATGAATGAAGTATGACCTAATTGTCTTACAACAAGCCACATTCACTTCTTCAATCAACAGTTTCTAAATATGATTTACAGTAAATGTATCTAGGCTTCTGAGACTCACAAAAATCTGTAAATATAATTTAAATCTATAAATAATTTAAATTTTAGATGCATGCTCATTTTATCTATGAACTTTTTTTCTGTGAATCTAAGTCATCAACACATGCCAATACAGTATTTTTCATCCAAACACATTCGTTCCATTACTTCAACCCCTGATATGGGGGGAAGGGGCACTGTTGGTGGTGAGGCACTTATACCTAGTTGGAACTGATTAATTAATTGTATGGCTTTCAAAAATTAAAATAGTATGTTCTTAAGGAAAATAATTAAATCACAGTCCTATTTCTGAAACTTGAGCATTTAATGATTATTTACAATAATTAACTGCTTATGTCCATGAGATAAGACTTCCTCCTTCACAGGTAGGCAAGTAAAATTGACTAGGGAGTAAAGCATTTTAAAATGCTGATTAAAATGGGGTGATCTTACTCCACACGACTCACATGACCACTCAAAGGCTAAAATTAAAGGGCAGGGGTAGGCAAGGTAGAGAGTGCATACAGAGAACACCTCTGGCCAGCATGGCAGACATGTCTGCTGGGCACAGAATGAGTAGCACACACTCCTTGCCAAAATAACCTTCCTCTCCCCTAACATCAGAGGTGTGTGAGAGCATAAAGGTATCTAGAAGTATCAGCATTAGTATATCTCCAGGGTATGATTGACATCAAAGAGCAGTAAAGTTCTTGAAATTTTTGAAGCTTTTATGTTCTGTTTGCTTGTTTTCAACATTTTATTGAGGTATGCTTGACAGGTAAAAAGCTATATAATATATACAACTTAGTGAGTTTGGAGATAAGTACACACCCTTCCTGCTCCTTTATTATTATTATTTGTGTGTATATATGTGGTAAAAACATTTAACAAAAGATACACCCTCTTAGAAAATTCTAAGTCTCTAATGCAGTATTGTTCGCTATCGGCGCTGTACTGAATATCAGATCTCCAGACTTACCCTGCACAACCAAAACTTTCTACCCTCTGTTTCTCTCAGTGTCATTATTTTAGATTCACATATAAGTATAATTATGCGGTATTTGTTTTTCTGTGTCTGGTTTATTTCACTTAGCATGTATCCTCCAGATCCTTCTATGTTGTTGCAAATAGCAGTATTTCCTTTTTTTTTTTTTGTAGGGCTGAATAATTTCCCACTGTGATATAAAAAACATTTTTAAATGTATTCATCTGTGGACGGACATTGAGGTTGTTTCCATATCTTGGCTCTTGTGAATAACGCTGCAAGGAATAGAAGAATGAAGGCATCTCTCTGGGATCCTGATGTCAATTCCTTGTGATAAATACCCAGAAGTGGGATAACTGGACAGCATGTAGTCTTTTAATTTCCTGAGAAACCTAAATATTGCTTTCCATAACGACTGTACCAGCTTACATTCTCCCAGCAGTGTACAAAGCTTCCCTTTTCTCCACATCCTTGTCAACACTTTTTATCTTTTCTTGTTGTTGTTGTTTTAATAAGTGGCATCCGAACAGGTGCGAGGTGATAGCTTATTGTAGGTTTGATTTGCATCTCCCTGATGATGAGTGATGTTGGGCACCTGTTGGCCACGTGTATGTTTTCTTCAGGTCCTTTGCTCATTTTTTAACTGGGTTATCAGATTTTTTTTTTTTGCTATTAAATTGTAGAAATTCCTTTTATGTTTTGGATATTAATCCCTTATCAGATATATGGTTTGAAACTATTTTCTTCCATTCTGTAGGATACTTTTTCATGTTGTTGATTATTTCTTTTGCTGTGCAGAAGCTTTTTAGTTTGATATAATCCCACTTAATTATTTTGCTTTTGTTGCCTGTGCTTTTGGTGTCATAACCAATAAATCATAGCCAAGACCACTGTCAAAGAGCTTTTACTCTTTTACTCTGTATTTTCTTCTAGGAGTGGTATGGTTTCGGGTTTTATGTTTAAGTGAAACAAAACATAAAAATTTGACTCCCCCAAACGGGAAGATGGAGATATGTTCCTAATAAGGAACATGTGTAATCTCTAGGAAAAAAAGCAAAAGGCAAAAAAACAACACCCCCTTCAATGAAGCACTAAGAGGTAATGAGAGCCAGAGTGACATGATTAAATATGTTCCTGACTTGATGTGTTAAGCCTATTCGTCTATTTAACAAGAATTTTTTTTAATGCGTATATCTGTACAAGACTTTTATCCTCTTGACTACATTCTGAACTTTTATTGTGTCTAAGCTCTAAAACTCTGACCTGGTGAAGTTGCTAATAATATTTCAAGACCTGAGGTATTAAAGCATAAAAATATTTTTTATGACATCATCATGTTCTTGTGGAGATTGTCTATTCTTTTTCATTCATTTGAAGAAAACTTTAAATGTCCACTTCAGGGAAGAAAGCTATCTTAAAAATACACTGATGTAGTAATGAGATTTTAATACCTGAAATGTTTAGAAAATGAAGAAGATATAGTGATGAGAAAAAGATGTCACAGAAAAGTAATTTTAATGAAAAGGTCTTAAAATGCCCATTGTCTAATAAGCCATGCAGTGGTAAACATCAGACTTGACGGAATCTGATATATTTTTTTAAGATTTTATTTATCTGAGGGAGAGAGAGCATGAGCAGGGGTGGGGGGCAAAGGGAGAAGCAGACTCCCTGCTGAGCAGGGACCCCCCCCCCCACAACCTGGGGCTCGATCCCAGGACCCCGGGATCATGACCTGAGCCAAAGCAGTTGCCAGATCATATAGTAGATTTTAGAAATAAATCCTTTGACAGTCATTTTTAAAAACCTTCATTCATTTGATGATTTATTATGGACATTTTCTTTACTTGGTTGGGCAATTTGTTCTAAATTAGACTACAGTTAATTTGATGTACTCTGTATCTACACAGAATCATCAAGTGTAGATATATATGCTGTTTTTGTACTTGAATTCATAGCTTTTATATATTTTTGTATTTTACTTTGACTACATTTTTGGAATTATACCAGAGTTAATGTATATAATTTAAACTGCTTAAAACAAAATTTTTAGGGCACCTGGGTGGCTCAGTGGGTTAAAGCCTCTGCTTTCAGCTCAGGTCATGATCTCAGGGTCCCGGGATCAAGGCCCGCATCGCATCGGGCTCCCAGCTCAGTGGGGAGCCTGCTTTCCCCCCATCTCTCTGCCTGCCTCTCTGCCTCCTTGTGATCTCTCTCCCTCTGTGAAATAAATAAATAAAATCTTAAAAAATAATTTAAGTTGGGCTTTATGATAAAGACTTCTTTAAAAGGGTAAAATTACAATTTTTATGTTTAACCATTCTCTATACATATACCTTTACCTGTTTCAGTGATACTTTTGTCTTGCAATTTTAGATGTTTTAGAATAAAGTTTTACTTTACCAAAAAAATATTGATAAAATATGCTGAATTTCTGAAGCTATAATTACTTAAAAAGAAACTAACTCTTAAGAATAAAATAAGTTTCAAGTTAATTAAGAAAGTAAGACTATAATCATGACAATATTATAAAGAATAATAAAATAGTACAAAATATCTAGAAAATTATTGTCATAACCTCAAGCATTAGGTTCAGTTCTGAAGTCCGGTTCAGTTCCTGGCTTCACCATCTCCTACCATGTAACAAGGTTTATTTTCTCAAATATAAAAGAGGAATTACTTTGCTTTTTGAGAAAGAAGCAGAAAAGTAAGCCAATATAAAAAATCTAGTAGAGCTATATATTCTGGATTCCAGGTTAGATTTGGTCTAATCACAACATATTCTACATCTGTATTCTATGCATTAATCATCGAGGTGGCAAAAGTTCCATAAGTATGAAAGATTTTATATTTATTATTCTATAAACTATACCAAGAGAGTGGGCCAAGAAATCCACTTAGCTAATCTGCCCACTGTTTGCATTATTGCCTCCCACTCTTATTCTAAGTCTCAGCCCAACGGTCACCTGCCCCGGGGTGCTCTTTCCTGACCTCACGGCCAGAACTGCCTGCCCCCACCCCATTGTATGCTTTATTTTCTTCATAGCATTTATTTTGATTTATCAAATTGTCTTACTTTTCAGTTTATCTGTGTTTTTATCCTTAGTCTTTTCTCACTAGAATATGAGCTCTCTGAGAGCAGGAGCTCTGACTGCCTTGCTCATTACTGTGTCTAGAAGAGCAGCTGGTGCACAGTAGGGACTGAATGAATGAAAACTGGCTGAATAAGAATCACTGAACAGAGGTTTGTAGTATCATCCTTGTTCTCTGTGGCTGGGGTCTGGGAGCCAGAGGTAGATAAAATCCCACATAATTAGAGTCCCACCATTGTTCCCCAGACACCTATCCCTATGTCATAGAACAATGAAGTGGCAATGCCCTTACAGAAAAAGGGGCCTCTGCCCTGATCCCACACTTTAAAGGCGGGACATGGGGCACCTGGGTGGCTCAGTCATTAAGCATCTACCTTCTGCTCAGGTCATGATACCGGGGTCCTGGGATCGAGCCCCGCATCGGGCTCCCTGCTCAGCAGGAAGCCTGCGTCTGTCTCCCTCTCCCACTCCTTCTGCTTGTGTTCCCTCTCTCACGGTGTCTCTCTCTGTCAAATAAAAAAAATAAAATCTTTTTAAAAAGTTAAAAAAGGCAGGACACATATCACAAGTGCACTCCCCCAAATGTGTATTAAAGCATGTAAGAGATGTCTCTTGGGATCAGGCCCATAGCATTGACATGACATGATCCTTTAGCCTAAATATCTGATGGGTAATACTGTCCAGGCCCTAGGAAAATGCCTCTCCACCTTGCTTGCCTATGTTCTCAATCAAAAGGGGGCTGTGTTTGAATTTAATAAAGGTTAATTTTTTTTTCAGTATCAGCGATAAACACTGCTTTAGAGAGTATGAGAATCTGAGTGAGAGAATTTCTCAGGTAAGTGAAATGAAAAATTAACTCCCTTGACAAAACTTTTCTGTGGGACAGTTATGTATACAATAGATTCTATCCCATGCCAGGAGATTCCCAGGAATGCTATCTTTTTTTTCTCCCCCTATCGTTCTAATTCCTGACTCAAGAGACCTTGGGAAATGAGGCAGTACTTTTCACAGTGGAACATAGCGGGCATGTAACTTTTTACAAATATGGAATGGTTACTCATCCAAACATCACCAGCCCATCCACAGAACAGACACGTATAACAATAATTAAATTCGGTTCTATTTTACATTTTGCCAACTTTCTATTTTGTCATCATGAATGTATATTTTTAAGATGAGATGATAGCACATATTTTATTTAACAATTTGCTCACTTGATTTATAGCCTTAAATATTTAGACATGTGGTGTGTGGGCCTCCATTTGGACTCTTGCTCTAAGACCCACAACTTTTAGAGACAGGACTACAAATGGAGAGAATGTGCCCACTCTGAATCCCTGTTCTGGTTACTATTACTGCATAACAAATTACCCCCAAACTCAGCAGCTTACAACAACCATATTATTATGAAAACAACTGTTTATCAGGACTACGGAAACTCTTTGGCTGGTTGCTTGGGGTCTCTCATGCACTTGCAAGAAGATGTCAGCTAAGCTCTGCCTTTCTCAAGCCTTTGCCAGACTGGTTATCCAAGAGGGCAAACTCTGATGACTGACAGTTAAAGCCATCAGCTGGGAGCTGAGCCGGGACTGTTGACCAGAAGCCTACCACATATGTCTTCAGCATGGCAATCTCAAGGTGCTTAGATTTCACAGGGAAGCTGGCTACCTCCAGAAAGAGTCCCAAGAGAACCAAGCAGAAACTCATGGCATTTTGTGATCAAACCTATATACCACATAGTCACAAAGTGTGTGCCCTGTTGTAGGAAGCTGTCACAAGCCTGCCCAGATTTAAGGGGAATGGATACAGACTCCATCGTTCAATGGGAGGCATGTCAAGTCCCCATTCTTCTTAGGTCATTTTCTTAGTCTTCTATAGGGACAGGAACTGATCTCGATCTGTTTAACACTGCTTTGTGTACCCAACAGCACCCATGTAAGTGTGTGTGAAGTGAGGCCCAGTGGTGACTGACCAGTTGCCTGATTTTAGGACACACCGATGACTGTGTAGGTTTCTGTATCTCTAGCACAATCAGCTGCATGGCTGAAAAACTGATTTCAAAACTGATGTAAGAAAATACTATTTCCAATATAATGTTTCCTTTTATTAGGATGCTACAAAGGGTACAATCCAACATCATTATACAAGTATATCACCTATCTGAGAAAAATGAATTAAAATAAAAGCATGATACTATGAGCTGGCTCACTCACCTGATATGAGCTAAAAATGAGCTTATGTCATTTGTCACTCAGAGATTGAAAAAATAAAGAGAAATGAATATTTTCATAGGAAATAAAAAGAATTGCCAGCAATTGTGTAAGAGCATTGTGTAGTGTATCAGAAATCTTTTGGTTACTCATGACAGATAACCAAACTCAAATGGTCTTAAAGCAAAAAGAGGGAAAGGGAGAATAGGAGGGAGCATAGGAAAGGTTTATTTGTTCATGTAACTGGAAAGCTCCAAAGGGTTGCTTTCAGGTGAAGCTTGATCCAGCAGTTCAACATTACGAAGAACTTGCCTTTCCCTATAGTCTTCCACATGCCTAAATGCCCTTGAATGGCTCATTGGTAATTTTAAAAATTTGTCTAGGTCCTACTATCCATTCCTAATCAGAGCCTACTTTCCTTTTGGAAAATAACTGGATTTGGGGGGTTTTTTTATTTGTTTGTTTTTAAGATTTATTTATTTATTTATGAGGGAGAGAGAGTGCGTGCACACATGCAAGTGCGGGAAAGGGGCAGAGAGAGGGAGAGAGAGAGAATCTCAAGCAGACTCCACACTGAGCATGGAGTCCAATGTAAGACTCAATCTTACAGCCCTGAGATCATGACCTGAGCCAAGATCAAGAGTCAGACACTTAACTGACTGACCCACCACGTGCCCCTGGAGAATAACTGTTTAATTTTAGTAAGAAGGTAATTCTAGGACACCTGGGTGGCTCAGTCTCTTAAGGGTCTGCCTTTAGCTCAGGTCATGATCCCAGAGTCCTGGGATAGAGCCCTACATCAGGCTCCCTGCTCAGCAAGGAGCCTGTTTCTCCCTCTGCCTCCTGCTTCCCCTGCCTGCACTTTCTCTCTCTGACAGATAAATGGGTGGAATCTTTAAAAGAAAAAAAAAAAAGGGTAATTCAGGCACCTGTCTCACTTCTACTGAAACTGCGAGAAACAGACTTCACCCTTCCCTGTGCTCTTCCTGAGCCCTAGGGTCACAAACAGACGTATGACTTAAACTTAATCAGGTAAATCTTCTCTTTGGGGACTTTAGATATTGACCATGGTCCACAGGAAAGGAGCAGAAGCAAGCCATACTAGAATCTTCTTAATAAGCAACTTTGTTGTGGTTCCTGGCTCTGAAGCATAACTTTGCTCCTGCCCACTCTCAGGCCTGGTTCTCCCTATCTAGTCAATTCTTAGAGCCCCCAAAACATTCTCCCTTGCTTAAGATGCTTAGGTCCTACTGCTTGACTGCCAAAGCGGTGAAGACTTTTTGGGCATGGCCATGCAGAGGACAACTTCCCTTTTCTGTGTCCCCATGGCCCTGTGTATCATATCTTTCGATACACCCTTACCACTTTACACTACTGATTTATCCTTCTCTGTTCCCTAGCAGACTGAGAGCTCCCTACAAACAGAGGTCTTAGCTTATGCTTAGCCCAGTGTCTGATCAATATTAGGCCATCAAATAATGTGTTAAGTTAATCAAATAGTCTATTTGGAGAGAAAAGACATGCTTATATTAAATGATTCTAAAGTTTAAGACAGTATATTATTAAGCAGAAAGCATAAGGGCTCTTCACAAAGTGTGGAACTGCCAGAAAGAACATTTTTAGGCTGTTTTATGAGATGTTATTACATGCGCTTTGTTTCCCACTAAAAAGAACAAGGCTTCCTTCAAGAAATGCCTAGTTCTGGGGTGCCTGGGTGGCTCAGTGGGTTAAAGCCTTGGCCTTCAGCTCAGGTCATAATCTCAGGGTCCTGGGATCGAGGCCCGCATGGGGCTCCCTGCTCAGTGGGGAGCCTGCTTCCTCCTCTCTCTCTGCCTGCCTCTCTGCCTACTTGTGATCTCTCTCTCTCTCTCTCTCTCTCTCTGTCAAATAAATAAATAAAATCTTAAAAAAAATAAGAAATGCCTAGTTCTAGGGCTGAGGAAGGAAAAAATACAAGATGAGCCTGGAACATCTGTTTGAACTGGAAAACGAAGAATTACAAAAGAATAAAACAGATATTTCTACAACAACAACAACACAGAAGCTAGCTTGAGGGGTTTTCCTCTGGCCCAAGAGAGCATCAAAATAAATAATGATAATAAGAGATTATAGCCCATTGGATAAAATAGGAAACCATGAGTCTACAGAGATATAAATATATTAATGCATAAATCGAAAGCTTGGTAAAAGAATAAGATATTTAGATAGTTTCAAAGTACCTCCACACAAAATACTCATACATTACAAAGGGGAAATTTTCTGGAGAAAAACTTGCAGGCAGCACCCTAATCAAGTGACCAAAATGAACATCATCAAAAATGGGACAGATTGAAACCGGGCATTGCCTGATAATGTACAAAGAAGGCAGGAGCATTTTGTGACATTCCTGCTGAAGACGCATAAACTCTACATAGTGATGAGATGTCAGACGACCCAGACTGAGGGTCCTTCTACAAAATAACTGGCCTGTAGCTTTCAAAAGTGATAAGGTCATGAAAGTGAAGAGAAAAAAAAAAAAAAACAACAGCAAAAAAACCCTGAAGACTCCTTTCAGACAACAGGAGACCAAAGAGAGATAATCACTGAATGTAGCACAAAGCATTGTTGGGACAATTGGTGAAACATAAATGAGTCTGAGGATTAGTGGTAAAAGTAAAAGTGTTTAGGTTAACTTCCTCACTTTGACAGTGTATTCCGGCTCAACAGGAGAATGTCCTGTTTATAGGAAACTCACACTAAAGTATTTACGAGTAATAGATCATCAGGTTGGTAACTTACTCTCAAATGTTTCAGGGAAAAATTAGTTCTTTGTATGGGTACTTCCAGCTTTTCTGTAAGTTAATGATTGTTTGAAAAACATGTACACAAATCAAGATTGACCTTCAGTCTAGTAAGTGGCCAACTGTAGGATGTAATCTGAGGAGCTGTAATCTGAGGAGCCATCAGCAAATTTCCATCCGTATTTATCATTCTGTTTCATCCTTATTAGAATGATGTGTGTTTCTGTCACACTTTCCTACGTTATCTATTAAACTTCAAATTCTATAAAGTCAGAGACTCCTTCTATTTTGCTCACCATTTCATGTATCCAAAGCCTGAAACAGTCCCTGGGACACAGTAGGCACTCACGAATAGGCACTGAATGAGTAAATGAATGAGTGAACGAGTGAACGGACAAAAGAAGTAGCTTAGACTAGAAGAAGCATGGCCTTTGGAGTTAGAAAGATCTGGGTAAACTGCCATCTCTTCCATTTCCTAACTGTGCAATCCTGACCCCATTGGTCAACTTCTCAGCCTAGTTGAGACAACGGCCAGACTACTGGATTTGAATCCCGGCTTTATGACTTCCTTGGATGGTCTTGGGTCAGTTGCTTCAGTTCCCCATCTATGAAATAGCCATTATAATAGTTCCCCCACTTCACAGGGGTGTGGAGCATGTTATGAGTATTTATTACATTATCCAAGCTTGAGTTCTCAACTCTAAAAAGGGATTATTGCTTTCGGGGTTGTTGTGAGGATTAAAGGACCCTCAGTAAATAATGTTTATCATGATAACGTCTGTTATCAAATTATAATCTTATGAAGTAGGGAGAGCATCCCCCTTTTATAAAAAGAAGAAAACCTAATGACACAAATCAGCTGAGTGACATATTCAAGATCAACACCAGCAAGAGGAGAATCTAGCTCAAACACCAACACATCTCTCTGGACCCGAGACTGTGATTCTTTTTCCTGAGTCACAAATTCCATGAGTGATGACAAAGGGCCCCTGTTAAACTGAAGACATGCTTGAGAAAGACTGTAATGACAGCTCCATCCCAGTAATTCTTAAATATTAGTGTGCAACAGAATCACATGCAATTTTTGTTCAAATACAGATTATTGCCCCATCCCACAGTTTCTGATTTAGTATGTCTGGGTAGGGCCAGAAAATTTTGAGAACCACTGTCAGAGAGGGGATTTGAGAGCCAGCTTAGAAAACAAGGGAATGCCGAGGGCGGGAGACTGAAGAGATCTGAGGGGAAACTAGAGGCAATGGAAGGTCAACTTCAGGGGCTAAGAAGAGACGGGAGGCCTCTGCCACATGGCGTCAACCTGATCAATCTCTACCTTTGGTAAATCACCTCTCTGAGACAAACCGGACCAACTCCTCAAACACCAGAAACTACCACAATTCACCCCATACGAATACCTAAGTTGAGTAGCTCTAAAACTATTTTTATAATTGAATATATAATTTAGAAACCTATCAAAAAAATCTCCAGCACTCAGATGGTTTCACTGGAGAATGCTAGAAAAACATTAAAATCTATACAACCTCTTCCAGAATATAGAGGGAATACTTCCTGATTCACATTATGAACCTGACATCAAAACCAGACAAAGAAAGTAAAAAGAAAGAGAACTACTGACCAGTATCTCTCAAAAATATAGATGTAAAAATCCTTAACAAAATATTAGCAAATAGAAGTCAGCAATATATAAAAAGAATTACACACCATGACCAAGTGGGATTTATTCTAGTATGCAAGCCTGGTTCAATATTTGAAAACAATCACCTTACTCCAGCATATTGACAAAGTAGCAGTGTTGGCATCCAGGGATCTCCATTGAGCCGTGTCTGGGATGAAGGTGGGGCCCAGCAAATCTGGGGAAGAGAAAAACGTGGACTCTGTATACACGGCTTTTGTTCAAACCAGTAAGGTGCCGCACTCCACACGCATTACGTGACTCCTAGGTTGTACACCTAATGCTTGTCTGTCTGCAAGCTGGGACCACTGGAAGCACAGGGACAAACAGGGGAAAGGGTGGCTTGAAGCTCCAGGTGCCAAATGGGACAGTCCAATTCTCCAAGGTGAGACTGATCCCAAGAGTAGGGGCCACGAGCAAAGAAAAGGAAAAGAACCTGGAAAAAGTTTGAAAGTCCTAAAATGAAAAGACTCCCAGCTGCCTCTGACATTGAGCACAGTGTAAGTATCATGGCTTTCTGTGCCTTGCCTGAATGCACTCGGCAGTCACCATTCCAGGAGCCAGCTCAAGCTGAGGGTCCCACTGCCTCCTGTGGGAGAGCTCTGCCTGAGAGCTCTCGCTCTGTAGTCAACATAAGTGCCTCTGTAGTCAACGTAAGTGCCAAGGGGTCAGAGAAGCCCTTAGTCAATGAAGGATGGGGGCCGGGGAAGGGGGAGAAGCTGGAAGATAAAACTCCAGCTCCTGTGTCTCTAGGAAGGGTAACTTGGGCTGTTTTTCACAAACTTTCATGTTTATGAATGTTTATGAGTCATGCTTATGACTCCCCTGGGAGGCTTAATAAAATGCAGATTCTGATTCAGCAGGTCTGGGGTGGGGCCTGAGAGTCTGCATTTCTAACAAGCTCCCAGTCAATGCCTATACTGCTGGTCTGGAGACCACGCTTGGTCCCTACCAGTGCTCTCTGCACTTCCCACCCAAACAAACTGCTTGCTTTCAAATTCTTGTTGGAGGGTATGCTTTGGGGAAAATACTTTTTTCTATCTCCCTTCTTGAGTTTTGTGTTCCTTATTCTCCGTTTTCTATAAGCCTGACCACTACTTTGCTATGTGACCCAGGGCAAACATTTCATTTCTTCATCTCCAGAATGACTGTCTAGTTTCCTTCCCACTCCAACATCCTAAAGAAGTTCTCGTTATTCTAGTGATTATCATACTTTCCACACTCCTCCCGATCTGCTTTCCTGCTCTTGTGCATGACCTTTAAAAAATCAAGCTGGCTTCACATTCTGCTCATCTTCAAAAGATGTTTCTAAACAGAAATGGAAAATGGAAGCCTTTTCTTTAAACATAATAGCAAAAATCCTTGACAGATAAAGGATACAGCAAATGTTCACACATGCAGATGACATTTTCATTGTGTGGGAGAAAAAGAGACCATTCACAAAAACATAAGAACAGTAGTTTCAGGCAGAGGCTGAAAATGAAAATCAGTGAGAAACCAACAAAAGATATGAAACCATAATCAAAGGACATCTAAATAGGAGATAACACACATATGAAAACACAATAGTGAGTTTGTGAACTTGTCTGCTTTTGGATCAAATATCCCCACACATATATATGCAAATACAAGCTATCCTCTTCCAGACAGGCACTCTGGAAAGCTATCTTCTCACACCTATGCTTAAAATATTTTGAAATTCCTCTAGTTTACAAGAAACCAAGTTAAAGAATATATACCTAATATTACAATTTTAGTTGCCATATTTTTATCCCAAATGAGAAAACCCTATTTCTAGTATGCAAACTCTATTTCTGGTAACTTAATAAATTTTCTAAAATAGTAATAAATGAAATTCATACACATAACCATCAGTTATTGCTGTGTAACATATAATCTCCAAATAACAGGGCATGCAACGAGTAGTTATGTCTCATGCATGAGTCTGTGAGCCTGCTGGGTGGCTTTGCTTCTGGCTACAAGTCTGCAGGTTGGCTGGGTGGTTCTGCAATAGTTAAGTTCAGTATAGCACCCAGATGCTGCCGGAGAAAGCTAACCAGGCACATCATTGTCCCATGGCAGGGGTCACGTGTTCCCAAGAACAGGAACAAGTGCTGCTTCAAAGGCCTGGGCTTGGAACTGATACTCTCTTACCTCCCCACATTCCATTCCAAAGCAAGTCATGTGGCCTTGCCCAACATTAATAAGTACCTCCCATGAAGTTATACATGGACGGAATGAATACATGCTGAACAATACTCGAATCTGCCAAAATGGTATTAAGAACTCCAGAGGCGTTTTCCAAAGAGGGGTGATATGAGTAATAATGCTGTTATTGAAATAAGGCTGTAATTACATATAAGGGCTGTATTGGAGGCATGAGTTTTACTTTGTTCTGAAAGTCATTTTTATGCTTTTATGCTTTTTATAAGAAACCAAACTTAATGTTTGCCTAACAGGCCATCCAAATTTGATTTTTGCTTGTATGGGACCGAAACCTACCCACAGAGGATCCTAAAAGTTGTTAAGTCCATGTTGCCGTCGTTCTTCTTTCATAAAACCTTTAAAAGGAGAAGCAAAATGAGTGGAATCTCCATTGTGATACCTCTAGGCTGGGGCTTGGCAGGCTGCAGAGGGGGTGAAAAAGCATCACCAGTTTGCTGGAGGTGATTAGGTTTTGTGGTAAGCTACTCTGGGCAGTCAGGAGCCCTGAATTCAACACAGATGCTCCTACTTCCTTAGCAGCTCCTATGATGTCAGCTGCATGCCTGACACATTGCCTTATCTCTCCAGGCTTCCGTCTCTTCACCTGTAAATGCTCTCCCAGGTGCAGCCCGCCCTAACGATACAGAACCTGGGAATGTATTATATGCTGGAGGTTTTCTGCTGTCACCATTTCCTTAATGAGAACTGCTTTGTAAAGTCACTGATTTCAGTCTCGTAAGTGTAACCACTTTTATGTGTTAACAGCTAAAAATGAAAATTCTCATTTAATAGTCTAGATTTTGTCTTCTGTAAAGATGAGAGTGTCTTGGGATTTGTTGGGATCATTCATAGTGAGGTGACAGTTTCGAATCTTAAATTCTCTAGATTAAAACCAAAAGATTGCCTTTCTCCGTTGAGTGACTCTGATGTGCCTGCAAACATCACTCTGTGTGTGTGTGTGTTTGGCAATGGGGTAATTTCATAACAAAGTGATCAATAACAAAGGGTTTGGGGGAACTATGATAACATGCTAAGAATCAGAAGGTGTATTTTGACCTAGGGCTTGAGAAGTGAGCGCCCACTCTACCTGGCCGTAAACCGCCAGGGGGGAGAAACGTAGTCAAATACCCGAAGGCCAGCTTCTAAAGCCAAAGTCCACATTCTCTGGACAGCATTTATTTAATCAATCCTTAACCTCCCACGACCGTCTTCAGAGGCAAGTTGACCTCACAACTTACTTAGCAAAACCTGCATCAGCTCAGCCAGGCACTGCTATGAGTTGCGTACGTGACCTCATTCAATTCTTTCCACAGTCCTCTGACATAAGCTCTGCTATCCTCCCCTCACGGGTAAGAAACTCGGGCTGTTGCCAGCTTTCCCAACCTGGGTGGCCCCGGGTTTGGCTGATATTCCTGGCACCCCCGGGTCCCACCTCCCCGTGCACCGGGCGGCCAGCAGGGAGCGGGATTCAGGGCCAGCGGGGCGGGCGGTGCCGGGGCGCTGCCGGCGGGTGCGGGCTGAGCGCGGCGCGACCCGGCCGGACGCGCGCGGCCCGGGGGCTTCGCTGTGGGCCGGGCCATGGAGCGCCCGGCGCCCGGAGAGGTGCGCATGAGCCAGGCCGTCCAGCCCGCGCACGCCAACCCGCGCGGCGAGCTGAGCGCCGGGCAGCTGCTCCAGTGGATCGACGCCACCGCCTGCCTGGCGGGTAGGGCTGCCGGGGCGGGGTGCTGTGGGGGGCTGGAAGGGGAGCGCGGGAGGCCGGAAGGTCCGGGCGGCGGGGGTGTCCGGCGCGCGCGGGGGCAGCCCGCTGTGGTAGGGGGCGTCCGGGAACTGGCGCGCGGGCTGGGAATGTGGGGATGCGGGGTGGCCGGGCTCGGGAAAAGAGAGGATCCCGAGGACCCGGGTGCGGGCCGACCCACCCCAGTGAGGGAGCCGACGCTCGGAGCCCCAGCCCGCCCAGGTGCTGGAGCCGGGAGCAGTGAGGAGAGAGAAGGAGGAGAGGGGATTTACAGTTGAGCCCTGGACAGCTGGGGACCTTAAAGACTGAGATAGTTCATCCAACACGAGAATGACCCAGACCAGTGATTCTCAAACGTTTTAGCCTTAGGACTACTTTACTCCATTAAATAAGTGAGGACCCCGAGAGCTTTTGTTTATGGGGGGGGGTGGGGGGGTTGTTGATGTTTACCGTATTGGAAATCTTTAAAAGTTAATTCTTTTAAAAAGAACAAGAATAAACCCCTGACATAGTTTTATTGAAAAAACAACTATATTTTCAACAATAGTAAAAATATACTTAGAGTCATGGTATTGGTTTACATTTCTACACATCTCTTTAATGTCTGGTTTGGTAGGAGATTACTTACCTCTCATACCGGCTACTGCATTCAGTTTGTGGCTACCACACCCTTATTTAAGTCTCTCTCAGGACCTTTGCACCTGCTTCTCATTTTACCGTTGTGCTCTTCTCTTGGCCCTTTCCGTCATTATATCTCAGCTTAAACATCCTTTCCTCAGAGAAGTCTTTCTTGGCCACCTGTTTACATTTGTACCCTTTCTTTTTTCTTTTTTTTTTTTTAAAGATTTTATTTATTCATTTGACACAGAGAGAGAGATTACAAGTAGGCAGAGAGGCAGGCAGAGAGAGAGGAGAGAGGAGGAAGCAGGCTCCCTGCTGAGCAGAGAGCCCGATGTGGGCCTCGATCCCAGGACCCTGGGATCATGACCTGAGCCGGCCGAAGGCAGCGGCTTTAACCCACTGAGCCACCCAGGCGCCCTACATTTGTACCCTTTCAACAATTTGATCACAATGCCCTTTTTTATTTCCTTCATACCAGTTAGCACAATCTGTAATTATTTTGTGTATTGATCTGTTCACCTCTTTATTTATTGCCTGGCTAATTAGCATGTGAACTAAAGCTAGCTCTCCATTGCTTAGTAAGCTCTAAATAAAAACCTCCTGCTTTTATGGATTGGTAGGTTGCTGACGGATGGGTCCAGACCTTGGAATCTCATTTCTAAAATGAACTCAGGCTTTGCAGATGGCACTTAACAGACTCAGCAAATGTACATTTTGAAAGAAAATATGTTAGGATAAAATACTAGAGCTGGAAGGAACTTAAGATCATGTATCTTAGGACTCTTATTTTACAGAGGACAAAAGTAAACCACGGATGATTACAGAACCTGCTTTTCTCACTGAGCATCAATAGGGTTCTAATCCCCCTTGTGCTAACCGCCCACAAAATTTAGTCATATACTTATGTCAGTCTGCTTGTTTGTTTTCTGTTTGTTGCTAGATCTGTTTGGTTTCTGTCTTAACAAGTTTTTATCAGTATTTGAGGTTGATTATAATAACATAAATATGGAAGCATGAATATAAAATTAATTCACATCTAAGAGAAACAAGTGTAAAAATCATTGAGGTTGCTAATAATAACAATGCCTGTTGCCAAGGCAACTGAATATATTATGTGAATCTTGAAGTGACATTTAATTACCTCACTTAGTGCCTCTGGATTAACAGTTGGCCTCCTGCAACTGTTCAGTTCTTGGGAAACTCAGACCATAGACTGATTCAATTGATAACCAATTATTCTGGGTGAATAGGTAGATTACTAACAATACAACATTAAAGAAACCTTTAAGATACAGTTGGTTTGGACACATGGAGATAACCTGTGTTAAGCACTCCATGGTGAGAAGCACCACATAAGCAAGGGACATTATTTAGCCAAGGTGTAACAGACTCTGTGGCAGAGAAATGTTGCACCATAGTGCTTTACTTTATATAATAAGGGTAGTGCAAAAACTGCATTTTCCCAGCCAGAGTTCCTTATTGACCAGCACTTCTTTACAGCGACTTACTATGATAAATAATGATCATAGGGCGCCTGGGTGGCTCAGTGGGTTAAAGCCGCTGCCTTCGGCTCAGGTCATGATCCCAGGGTCCTGGGATCGAGGCCCACATCGGGCTCTCTGCTCAGCAGGGAGCCTGCTTCCTCCTCTCTCCTCTCTCTCTGCCTGCCTCTCTGCCTACTTGTAATCTCTCTCTCTGTGTTAAATGAATAAATTAAAAAAAAAAATCTTTAAAAAAAAAATGATCATAGAGTCATAGCCCCCAAGGCACAGCCTTGACTCCCAGGCCTGGCTAGATTCCAGAATATCTTCTCAATATTTAAAAAAAGATTTAGGGCGCCTGGGTGGCTCAGTTGGTTAAGCAACTGCCTTCAGCTCAGGTCATGATCCCGGAGTCCTGGGATCAAGTCCTGAATCGGGGTCCTTGCTCCACGGGGAGTCGCTTCTCCCTCTGACCCTCTCCTCTCTCATGCTCTCTCTCGCTCGCTCTCTTTCAAATAAATAAATAAAATTTAAAATAATAATAAAAAAAGATTTAATATGTTCGCTATCATTTTGGCATTAACCCTCATTTCTGTCAGTTGCTCCATTTTTCTAGTTCCTTAAGCCTAGAGGATTGAAGCCATATCTGAGGCATCCTCCACTCTCCATATCCATTTCTTATTTTGAAATATCACGAACTCACATTTCCCTCTGTTTCATTTCTGAATCTTTTCCAGTGTTCGTTCACTCAGGAATGGTATGCAAGTCATCTAGTTGGGCAAGTCAGAAATCTAGGAGTTATCCATTCTTGATACCTCTCTCTACCTTGTTTCCCCCTCTACATATTCAACCCATGAATCAAGTCTTGTCAGTATTACCTTAAAGGAATCACGCAAACCCATCCACTTTGCTATGCTTCCATTCCCACCACCGACACCAAGCTACCACCCTTCATGTGAACTTCAGCTGTGGTTTCTAAGTCAATCTTTTCCATTCATTCTTGTCTCTTCTCCACCCTGCAGCTGAAATATTTTTTGAAGGTGCCAATCTGATCATATCATACGTTCTTTGTCTTCCCCCATTGTCTTCCTTATCAAGGGCTATAATTATCTAGCATGGTAAGTATCTCCTATCAAAAAAATATCACATAGATAACAACTATAAACTCTGAAAAAAAAAGCACTCAATAAAAGCTACTTAAAACAACTGACAAGTGAACAAAAGTGTATTTAGAACATTTGGAAGCCAACACTTAGAAGAAGAGAGTGGTACTAGCTAACTTTCTCTGTATCATTTTTTGAATTTTTTTAATGATTTTGAGTCTGAAGAAAGACTCCATTCTGTTGCCAACTAAATTTCTGATAGAAAATCCATGGACTTTCTTATTTGAAGAGCCAGAGGATTTGGGGAAAACAGCTACTGAAATGTGAGGAGGAAAATTCAAGAAAGGACTGAACCAGAGAGGCAGCACCCTAAGATCTATCTGTGTTTTTTGCTCAAATATCTGGTGAACCTTGCATTATATACGCATAGGAGAAACTCCAACCTTCCTAGATAATGCCAACAGAACTAAAAAGGGCTATCCCAACCTCTAGGGAGAAAGAGTTTTATAGTTTGATTTTAGTTAACTGCTTACTTAAAAAAAACAAAAATAGTACTGTTCAGAGGAACATGTAAGAACCCACAATTTCTACAGTGTATCACTCATAATAGCTATGATACAGTCCAAAATTACTTGATATGCAAAGAAACAGGGAAATATGATGCATTCTTAAGTGAAAAGATAATGGAGATCAATCCCTAGATGACCCACGTGCTAGAATTAAGATTCCGGGACTATGTAGCAGGTATTATAACTATGCTTGAGGATGTAATAAAAAGTATGTTAATAAAGAATGAAAAGATAATAAGTTTAAGTAGAGATATAGAAACTAAAAAAAGAACCAAGTGGAAATTCCCAAACTGAAAATTCAGTATCTGAAATAAAAAAAAATTCACTGGATAGGCTTAACAACAGACTGGAGGGGACTAAGAGTGAGTAAACATAAAAATGGACAATAGAAATTATATAGTCTGAAGAAAAGGGAAAAGATGAATTTCAAAAATGAACAGATTTATGAAAAAATACTTCCAAATGTTTAACATACTTGTCATTGGAGCCCCAAAAGAGATGAGAAAAAGTATGAAACATTAAACAAATATTAATAGTAGCTGCAAATTTTCCAATATGTGATGAAAGACATACATTTACAGATTGAAGAAGATCATAGGATACCAAGCAAGATTAATACTAAGAAAACTCACATCTGAGTACATCACAGGCAAACTGTGATGAAAAGAAAATCCTGAAAGCAGGCAGAGAAAAACACTATGCTATACCTAGGAGAATAATGATTAGAATTACTTCTGACCTCATCAGAAACATTGGAGTCCAGAAAACAGTGGAACAATGTCTTCAGTAATAATTATAAAACTGTCAACCAAGAACTTCAAGGCCCTATTGCATAGTCCATTCTCAGCCAACCCTTCAACCTTACCAGCTCTCCTTCTTGGTTTCTGCATTTTTTTTTCAAAGATTTTATTTGTTAGAGAGAGAGTGCATGCTCGAGTGGGGAGAAGGACAGAGGGAGAGGGAAAGAGAGAATCTCAAGCAGAGTCCATGATGAGTGTGGAGCCCAAGTCAGGGCTTGGTCTCATGACCCTGAGATCATGACCTGAGTTGAAATCAAGAGTCAGATGCTTAACCGACTTTGATCAGGATTTTTGTTTCTGTTGTTCCCTCTGCTCATTGTGCTCACCTTTTCTCTGTTCTTCCTCTCCAACACATCTCTTTCAGTCTTAATCATCCTTCAGATCTCTGCTGAAGCATCCCTTCCATATGCATCTTCCCTGACATCCCACCTATGCCTGGTTTCTCTGTTATGACTTCCATAAAAATCATGTTTTCCTCAGGGCACTGAATTCATTTTGTTGTTACTTATTCACTTTATTAATCCCTGCCTTCTCCACTAGACACCATGAGAACAGAGATCATGGCTGTTATATATTGCCAGCCCCTTACATAGAGGCTAGCATATCACGGGTATTTAGTCAACATTAGTTAAAGGAATGAATGAATGGAGATACCACCATTTAATCAATCATCATCTCATACCTGGATTACAACCATTTAGCTAGTCTGCTACTATTCCCAGCTTGTCTCAGTTTCTCCATGAAATCAGTTAATAGCTTTAGAGTTTCTCCACTTTTATTGGTGTACTGTGTGAAGGACAATCAAAATCAAAACTCAAGAGCAAGTTGGTCCTATTGAACTCATAGATGACACACTTGTAAACAAAATAAAACAATTGCATAGAAACACACATAAAAATTGTCCTATTTTGGTTCCCTATAGTTTTGTTTTTTGTTTTTAATGTAATGACCCTTAGAAGTCTGTAGTATAAACCATGGTTATTGAGCCTCTGAAGCCCATATTAGCCCATATTTAGCTAAATTCTTCTCTGAAGAGTGTTCCTTGACTACTCTTTTCAGAGAATTCCTATTGCTTCTGTAGTCAAAATCACTGTTTAGAACAATGGAATTGATCTTTCTAAGTCTAAATTTCCTCATTTATAAAATTAATAATAGTACCAACCTCATGTAATTGACATGCGTATATACACATATTAGTGCCTGGTCAATAATAAGTGTTTAATAAATGGTAACTATTATGATAATGTTTGTTCATGATCCCAATCTAGCATAGTGCTATAAATTATATATATGACATATATATTATATACAGTGCTATATGTGTGACATAAATTATATGTATACATATTAGATGCTTGATATAGACAATAAAAATTTAGCCTTGTTGATTTTTGTACTTTAGTTATCATTTAAATCATTCAAAATTGGTCACTTAGGTTGATATACATGGTAATACTTTATTAAGAATAGTTTAATAAACTCAAGATCCTGTTCCTTCATGTCAAGTAGGTGGAATGAATGTCCTTTAGGTACTCCTTAGTTAATGTTTTATAGCGTATATTTGCAAGGATCCAGTAGTTCTCTGAAAATATTAAGCTCTAAAAGGGCACCAACTCTGGCTGGCTCTCTAATTGCCCCCGAGTAGACTTGGTAAGAAATAGGACTGACTCAGCTCAGTGTCTGGAAATCAGTAGGAATTTAACAGATGTTTGATACACTGAATTCAGCTGAGCTCAACTTGAGTATTTCTAGAGTCTGATACTCTGACATTCCCTTCCTCTCACTGAACTTAATAGCTGGGAATCCAGTCATGCCCTCTCCATCACTCACACACAGAGTGCTGCTATGGTTACTTTTCTGGTAACTCAGTTTATGTGTATGTTTGGAAGAACAGTTCATTATTTCCAACTGATAAAACCAAAATGTCCAATTTTCTACAAACAAAATTATATGGAAGAGTGTCCTAAATACCTGCTCTCTGGAGTATTTTCTCACTTCTCTTTATCTTGCACTGTCAATTATTATCACAGTTAAAGTATCCACATGAAGAAGACAATGTTGGTGTAATTTACCTTCTCTTCCATAGTGTGGAAGCAGGAGCGATGCCTCCAAAATTAAATTGGGGTTAAAAGTTCCTAAAAAGCCAGTGCAATCTATTTGGGTTTTAACCGACTGTTCATCAGAATCAGATTCTGGCAGAAGCACATGTCCACATTCTTCTCAAAGAGAATAAGTTCTGATATTTTATATAAAACAAAATCAATAATCCAAAAAACCCTCAAAAAATTAAATGCAGATATGAAATATGGAAATAGCTAGAGTTCTTCCTTAATCTCTCTCCATCCTATTTACTACTCTCCTCTCCAAAATAATTAATGTATACTGAATTTGGTAATAATGAACAATAAACATTGACTAAATACCTAGTATGTGCAGAGTATTTCTCTGACACCCAGAGAAGTTGCTCTCTGATTTGGGGTATGATCTCAGGGTCTCCATACTGTTCAGTGCTTATACATGTTAACCGGTCTAAATATATGCAGCTTCTGGTTATGTGGGTTAATGGATACAACTTTAATGCACCGTTTTTAAAACAAAAGGGTCGTATCTGACAAAATATTTGAAGTTGGCACCAACTAACTAAAATTGCCATTTCAATAGCTAGATGTACTAGGTATCAGTATTGAATTTCAAATCAAAGACAGTATAAGTTAAAACTTAGAAGAAAGTACAGTAATTTCCATGCAGTAGAAGCACAAATTCCAGAGCTGAAGAACTGTTACTGATCCAGATGACCCACAAGTGTGGGCAGAGTGGTACTTACCTGAACCAGAGGGAAATTACTAGAATAAGCCCAGTTAGTTTTTATTTCTTTTCCCTTATGTTGAAATGTTTAAACATAACTATTAATGCAACATATTTTTACCTGTTTTTTGAAGCTGAGAAACATGCTGGGGTTTCCTGTGTTACAGCCTCAGTGGATGACATACAATTTGAGGAGACGGTGAGGTAAGTGGCACCTGTCTTCTGCACTTACTGGCTCATTTACAACATATATTTGTGGCACCTATGCTTATTTATTTGGGGTCAGTGATCCAATTTGTTAATAAAATCAATAACAGTTGACCTCATGTAAATCAGTAGAATAGGAATTGGAGGACCTACTTTTAGTAAAGACTTTTAAGTATAAATTCACAGTCCTGATTTCATGGAGAAATAGCTCTCTGAATGGATGCATTCTGGTACGAGACAGAGCAGGATTTCTGCAAGCTGCTTCTTAATGGCTTTTTCCTCTACTAGAAGAATAATTAATGATAATAAGTAGGTCTGTGATGGTGAATTTCATCATTAGGTTGTTGGGTAAACATTAACTCATCTGAGTACAGATGTTAAATTATGAAGAACATAATACGTTCTTAACATTTATGTTCACAACATATTATGTGGGAGTCTGTACGTGCTTTACCATCTCTTATTGCAGAAAATTCCAAGATCAACGAAGGTTTCAAACATACACAAAAGTAGAGGGATGGGTATAGTGTATCCCCATGGACCATCACCTAACTACAGCAATGATCAACTGATAGACACTCTTATTTTATTAGCATCCTCCCCCCACACACCTGGATGACTTTGAAGGAAATCTCAGGCATCATCTGTGAATATTTCATTATATATATATATCTATGTGATAAGGGCTCTTTGAGAAAACATGATAACATAATTACACCACCATTAACAGAAATCATTATTCTCAGTGGTCTCAAAAAATGTTTTTTTTAATTAAATAATTGGTTTCTTGAATCAGGATTCAGTATGGTTGATAAGTCTTTTCACATATAATTTGCTCTTCTTTCTTTTCCCTTAGTTTATTTATTAAAGAAACCTGTTCACTTGTCCTAGAGAGTTTACCACATTTTGTATTTGCTCATTGTATCCCTGTTGAAGATGTTCACCCATTCTTTGTATTTCTTATAAAATGATAGTTACACCTAAAAGTTGATTTAATGAAGTTTTGGTATTTTGGTAAAACCAGTTCTTATGAAGAGTACATAATGTCTGTGTACCTAGAGCGTTATTTCATTAGATATTGATAAAATGGAGATATCCCAATCCTACCATTTCTTCTTCGTTTATTTTCTCAAATATTTTTATAGAGAGAGACCCTTTATCTCATTAATTACTTGGTTATCCTTAGGTAAAGTTTGTCTAAGAAAGACAGACTTAATTCTTTTCTTTTATTTAATATCATTATAAGCCCCAGACTGTAACATAGTTGATACATTTCAGTTTGGATGTGGTTATTCTAGGGATGCTCAAACTGCCTTGTCTTTGAGGAGTGGGAGCTTCTTCAATATGGTTCCTAAGTTCTTTGGACATAATCGCAAAGTTACAAGTCTTTAATAACTGTTTTGCTTTCTGGTATGACAAGGTGGGCTCACCTTTTACAAAAACTTAGAGTCATAAATTTCTTCAAAGGAAATAGTAAGTAGAGGTCACAATTTGGGCAGAAAATGTACTCATTTATAAAGGGTTGGTCATAAAAAAAAATAAAGGGTTGGTCATTATTTTTAAGTTTTTTCCAGAGGACAGAATTAAGAATCATTTGTTTTTTAAAGGGTTTATTCTAATACTTATAATAAATTGGATTATATGGTTTTACTTAATTTCTTTGATTTTATGTTTGTATCTCCTTTTTTTGTTTTTCTCTGAATATCTTGATCCTTGAAGGCTTGAATGTAACTAACAAGCAAATGGAAGAGAGAAGGCCATCTGTTTCTGGTCTTGGATGGTTCTCAAAGATCACGGGGGTAGTTGCCACAGTTTTCAAGCCCTGAGTAGTCTTGTCCAGTGAGATGCTCAGTCTGTCTCTCCAGCCTTACTGTTCACATTTATCTATTTGACATGTATTTATTTAGATGGAAACAGAATTAAGTTAAATAAAACCACATACATGAAGAAATTACTTCTTCAAAACTGACACAGAAGAAGTTTTTGGCAGGAATTAGAATCACAGACATGGCAGGACCTTTACAGCTCAGCCCAACCTTCTCTTTTGTACCAATGAGAAACTGAGGCCTAATGCCCTGAGCAAACCAGGGGACAGAGGGTGCTTTGAGCCTGGATCTCCTTATGCTTAATCCAGTGGTTTCCCTGACCCACTTCTTCTGTGTTTGTAATCAGCAATTTTTATTGAACATTTCCCAGTGGTTGTTCTCATAGGCAGCTGGAGTGTCACTGATAGAGCTCTGGGCGTCCTAGAGTCTTATAAATGCAGATAAAATTCCAATGACTAAGCTCACATACTAGCTATGTGATTTTCCCTGAAGGAGAAAAAATTGACATGGGTTTGTATCTCAACAAAATTACAAATTACTATGAATCCAAACTTATTTAGGACTAGATAAAAGCACCATTATTAAATTTAAGAATACAAATGGTGTATTATAACAAAATATCTATTATATAGTTTCCAAACTTAAATTCTGTAAATTAGACTTAACTAGTGACCTCATCAGTTTTTGCGTTTTTGGGGGGGGGTTGGTTTTTTTTTGTTTGTTTGTTTTTTGCTCCATTTTGCTCCATTTTGCACCATTTTGTGTTTGTGTTATCAGAAGGGATTTGTGGCTACTAACATTCTGGAAAGGGACCTTCTTTTTTTTTTTTTAACATGGGAACTGAACCATTAAAATAAGTGAAAGTTACATATAGAAAACCATATAATTTGGTTATAAACCATATTGGATATTTTTTAAATTCTCAAATATTTATTGCCTATACAAAAAGTACTGCTCTGTACTCCATAGAATATATGAATGATTATGGTACAATTTTGGAGTGTAGCAGTCACTGAGTCTGGTGAAAGTCAGACAGATACATAATCATCAGAAAAAAAAGCATGACAGGATGCAAGCCTGGAGTGAAATATAAACTCCTTTCTGTGGGGTAGTTTAAAAGGTGCACATTGTGACTGGAGAATCAATGAGGTATAGATTTTATCTGGCGAATAGGAGAAGGACTTCACATAATGAGTTGTGTGTAAGAATCTAAGCATGAGGGTGAGAAGGAGCAGAAAGTGCTCAGGAAGAGCCTGGTCTGCAGAGAGGTGATGCTCCAGCAAGAGACTGGGGCCACATTACAGAAGACCTTGAATCCCATGCCGTGAAACTGGTTTTATTTAGTTGAAATTCTGGTCATTCCATTCATTTGACATTCAGTGTTGAGAATTTGGTTTGGTGGACAACCAGGTTCTTAGGAATTCCCCTACTTTTATTTATTTTTATTTTTTAAAAAGATTTATTTATTTATTAGAGTGAGCACACATGGGGAGGGGTAGAGGGAGAGGGAGAGAGAGAATCCCAAGCAGACTCCCCTCTGAGCATGGGGATCAACATGGGGCTCTACACAGGGTTTGACCTCACGACCCTGAGTTCATGACCTGAGCTGAAACCAAGAGTCAGACACTCAACTGACTGAGCCTCCCAGGCACCCCTGGAATTTCACTACTTTTAAAGGCAGGACAGGGTTCACAGAACAGACAAAAGTGGCCTGTGCTTTCCCCACCCCCCCACCTAGTCTGACTGACAGGCATGAGATTTTAGTAGTTGATGAGTACAAAGTGCTATTGTATCTTTGAAGAGGGACTCTAACTCTGCCTGGCACTATTACTGTGAATCCCTCCTAAAAACTTGACCAAACAGAGCTAGGGAGTTTACAGGGAAGAAATACAAGGAAAAAAAGAAAATTGATTTGAGTTTGGGTGTGCTGGATGTGAAGATTAAGATAAATTGAGTGATGTGTGTGGAAGTAGCTAACACTGAGCCTAGTAGAGCCTCCATGACTATTAGTTGAATCTGTCGAGAGAAATTTGGAAATATGGCTCTGAGTTTCAAGAATGAGGTCCAGGCTAAAGATGTAGGTTTGAGAATCATTTCTATAAAGATGACAGGATCATGGACAAGAACGAGGTCTTCTAGGAAGAGGGTGAAGTGAGAATAGGACAAAGGATAGCAATTTAGGAGATGTCTACACTGAAAGGATGGATTAAGGAAGAGAAATCAGTGAAGGACACTGAGAAGAGAGAACACTCTTTTGGAATCCAAGGGAAGATAAAGCATCCTGAAGAAAGACATTAAATGAAGTGAGACATTGGATTTAGTTGTTAGGAAGTGGTTGTGGAAGGATCAGAAGTGAGATGTGGAGGCAATAGCCAGATTCAGGGGGCTGAGAAGTGAATGGGAAATAGAGCCCTCAAACTTTGGCCCCTGGCAAAATCCTCATCTTTGAAGACCCATCTCAAATGTCACCACTTCTATGATCCTTTCCCACTTTCTGAATTAGCCTCCTCTTATGGGTGCTTTTGTAATACTTGATCCTTTCTTTTTCGAGAAATTTCATAGCATTTCCCTTCATCTGTCTACACACTGGTGTCCCAAGTGAACACTGGTCTCCTTGCAGTCAGCAGCCTTATCTTGTTCTTCACTGTGTCCTGATGTCTTAGCTTAATTCCAGGACTAGTAGTTACTCAGTAAACATTTCCTAAATGCATGAGTTAGAAAAAGAAAGTAGTATTTTAGGAAGTTTGAATATGGAGGGGAAGGGAAAAAGTTTTGAGATAAAATAGGCTTGAGAGAAAGATCTTTAGAAAGAGGAGGCCTTGAGCATTTTTGTAGACTGTTAAAAGTCAGGGAAGGGGCAGAGATTGAGGGTACAAAAGAGGAACGAGCTAAGCAGGCTGTGGTAGGGAGGACAGGTAATGAGGCAGTGGGTCAAGGGCACAGGTTCAGAAAAAGGTCTGGAAGAGACCTGCCTTTCTTCCTGTGAAACAGAAGAGTAAGAAAAAGAAAAGGGAGAGTGTAGTTTAACTTTGAAAGTAACGGAGAAAGATTGAGGAGGCTTACACTGGGTAGACCCTTAAGGTAAGGTAAAGGGGACAGGAAGTAACTGAGGGGCCTGAACACAAAAGGTCTGAAACATTTCCGATTGTATGACCAGGATTCCTGTCATCGTGGAGAGTGGATGGATCCTCCAGCCGTCCTGAGGGTCCATGTAAATCTGCTGAAGCTGATCAGTTTGCTCACTTGCTCATTTGTATCCCATTTATTTGTGAACAAACATTAAAAAGTAAATTCCAGTTGTATAGGTTGTCTTGTGTGCTTGTTTTAACTGCCCTTAAGGAAACAGCTGTGATATAATCCAAGTATCTGTTGCAGGTTTTGGAAGTCATTTTGTACACCATTTTGCAAAGGCCCTTTTCTGTTTGAATAGAAGTAGTCAGCTAACATACATGTGGCTTACAGAGATTAGCATCTGTTTTTACAGGTGTCTTTTTCTGTTATTAACCGGAGGTTTCATGTTTGAACATTATCAGCATGATACGGGGGGACTGCTCTATGGCACGTCCATTTAGGTGAATCTTTAAGTCTGAAATGAGATGTGCTAGGATTACTAAAGTCCCTCCCTCTCCTTTTAACTAGAGTTGGACAAGTTATAACCATCAAAGCAAAAGTTACCAGAGCATTCAGCACAAGCATGGAGGTAGGTGACCTTGTTTCTTCTGACGATTGGTGCCCGTCTCTTCAGAGGGCAGAGGAGGAGTTCTGGAATAATTTGGAGTTCATGAGATTCTGAATTTCAGAAGGCCCTTGAATCTGTGGTCAGGCTTATAGGTAAATAATAAGGGCCTTGTGTTTCCCGGTCAACTCTGCTACTAAAATTCAATGTGATGCCATGCACTATTTCCACAGAGAAAGATACACAGAAAGTAAACATACAAGGGAGAAGGGCACTCTCTTGGTTCTTTGCAAAGGATGGGTTTTATTTCTTAATTATTTTGACTCTCCTTGTTCTCCATCTCTTCACCTTCTATTGGAAACCAGCCCCATAATTAGCTAGTTTTTGAAAAGCAAAGTAACTGAAATGAGAAGGGAAGTTTAGAAGATTTCTCTTCCACATCCACTTGGTTTTATTTTCTTTACCATAGTTGTGAAAGCAACATTTTCAGAGGCTTTTGAAATCACTGTCCAGGTGAAACTAGCAGGAAAGGAGTTATGGGATCCTGTATTGCAACTTCTAGGTTGGCTAGTACCAGTCCCTTTGATCTCTGGACACAAAAGACAGGAAGGAACTTATATTTGTTGGTTATGCCCACTGTAACAGAGTCCCACAGACTAGGTGGCATAGCCAACAGAAATGTATCATGTCACAGCTCTAGAAGCTTGAAGTCCTAAATCAAGGCATCAGTAAGGTTGACTTTCTGAGGGCGATGCAAGAGAATGGGCCCCAGGGTGCTCTCCTGGCTTCTGGTGATTTGCTGGCTATCTTTGCTGCATCACCCCCCATCTCTGCCTTCCTCTTCACATGGTGTTCTCATGGTGTGTATGTCTGTGTCCAAATTCCCCCCTTTTATAAGGACATCAGGCACACTGGATTAGGAGCCTACCCTACTCTGGTATGAGCTCATCATGACCAATTACATCTGAACCACCCTATTTCCAAAGTAATGTCCCATTATAAGGTACTGGATTTGGTAGGGGACACAAGTCAACCCTTTATTCCTCTTCAATAGAACTGTTTGGCAATAGCCCACCCCATGGTGATGGCTTCACCCCAGTATCTATATGAACAGAATACAAAACACTTGAAATCAGAAGAGAAATGTCTGTGTTAAAACCAGCTCTCTCAACAACAGTTGTGATGACGCCTTCTCAGCTGTGGGCTCCTGACGTTTGCCACACGGTAGCCACAGGACTTGGCCTTTCTCCTGAGGGCTAGTGCTCTTCTTTATATTCAGCCCAAACATGGATAACAGCTCCTTTTCCTCTCTCCTCTTCCTTCTATTCCCAGACACAAGGTAAAGTTTCCAAAGGAAAACCTACAGATAACGTGATGGCATTTCGTCCACATTAACTTGGTTATAAAACTGAGAGACTAAAGATTTAAAAAAGTTGTGGTCCATCTCTCTAATGATCTACACGGTATTCATGAGTATCTTGTTTTCAAAAACATATTTAGTAACAATGGAATTAGAGCTTGTCAGATAATGCCAGTTTTTAAAATTAAAATATGAAACTATAAATACAGTATGATAACTTTATGTGTGTCTTTACACACACACACACATAAAACTGGAAGAAAATTCACCTAAACCTCAGTAGTCATTAGTCTGGGTGGTGGGATTGCTAATAATATTTGCTCTGGATAATCAGATTCCATTTTTATCTATTTTTATGTTTGCCAAACTCTCTGTGGTAAATATGTTTTTCTATAATCAGAAAAATTTATTTTTTAATTTTACTGATCACTGAATGAACAATGTTGCTTAAAAATAAATTAAAATGCTGATTTTATTCAAAAACAAAAGAATGATGAGGTACATCACAGAATCTTGATTGCTGCAATCTCGTGTGTTATCTGGATGGCTGACGTTTACTGATTTATTTTTCTTTTTGTTTTAGATCAGCATCAAGGTCGTAGTACAGGACACGTTCACCGGTATTGAGAAAATTGTTAGTGTGGCTTTCTCCACATTTGTAGCCAAACCAGTTGGAGAAGAAAAGGTAAATTTTCTCTGTGAAGGAGTATCTAGCTTGTTATTCAGGGACATGTTAATGATTGCACCAGAATTATTATGGAAAAAAAGACCTTTCTTCTTACTGTGATATATGCTTTCCCAAGATTTTGTCATCCACCCCTATTTCTGTAAAAGTTGTCATTGTGTGGTAATAAAGTGTTATGTACCTTAGAGAAAGGGAGATAGATGTAGCCAGTTGGTGAAAAAGGAAAAAAAAAAAAACTTTTAAATGATCTGAAGGGTCTATTGGTTTCTCAAAAACAGTTTACTGGTTTTGTTCTTTTTTGTGTGTGTCATTATATAACTCAAAATTGAGTTAAAATAACTTTTTTTTTTTTTTAAAGCAAGAGCAACTTAGTAAGCAGTTGCATGTTATGGTCCAATTGTTTGTTTCTATCTGAAGGAAGAATTTCAAAGAGGCTGAACGAGTAAAGGTTAGAAATAAGTTTCAGGGCATATGAAGTAAAAACAGCCTTCAAATAAATACGTTGTTCTCATATGTGTGCCCAGGGGGCTCGCCTGGCTATTGGCCAAGAGCAGTTGTCTGTAGTGTCCTGGGAATTTACTCGTTATTGTTTGTTGGCTTTCCTTTTTGGGGATAAGGTACCTGGGAGAGGATTCACATTTAGTCTAAGCATTTTTAAATGTAATAATCCAATTTGGAATTTAAATCTTTCACTACAAGGATCACTCCAGAGGTGGGCACAGTGGCTTCTTTCTCCTGGTTCCACTTTGAAGCGACAAGGAGTACTTCTCACTCTACAAAAGTGTTCTTCCTCACACTGTCTCCGACTCTAGAGCTGGGACAAAGCCAGTGTTTCCTGGGTACCCAGCAGAGCAGCCTCACTCCCAAGCTACTCCTCACCTGGGCCGAGGCAAAGAGATGGATGGGTGTGAATTAGTCCGCCCTGATGCCTGTGTGGTAGATGTCCCTGCAGACTTGTGTGACCAGGACACTTCTCCCAGTCCCTGTCTCATGAGACACACCACAAGATATAGTCACCATTGCCCAAGGGCATTCTTTTTCAAACTGAAGTTCATATCAGCTATTATTTAAAATGCAGCTTTCTGGGCTGTGTCTCAGACCTATTGAATGAGAATCACTAGTGGGAACTTGCGATCTGTACTTTGACAAAGCATCCCAGGTATCCTATGTTCATTAAAATCTAAGGCACTGAGATAGGTCTTGCAAACCATCTTGTCTTTCTGGGAGTGCCGCGAAATCTCCAAACCCTTGAGAACGAGAGAATATGGGAGTGAGTGCAAGTGACAGAAAAGAGCCTGCCTCACCATCCTGTTCCATGTTCTCATTCTGACCTCAGGGACTCGTGGAATAAGAATGTAATAGTCACACTTCAGTCCAGCCTCTGCTGAGCTGGAAGAACTGTTTTCTGAAAGTGGCTCTGGAAGGTTGGTGCCTTGTGGTGCTGCCATAACAGGTTGGCCCAGGTAACCTTTATTGCAAAGCACCTTTCCCAGACTTTCCAGCTAGTACCATTCTTGTTCAGTGGCACAACACGAAGAAAGCCATGAAAAATCAGTGCTTCGGTCTAAAACAACAGGCCTGTCTGGATCTCTGTCCAAAGTGAGTTTATTCCAGGATGAGATTGTGATGAGGCTAAGTTCTTCAGTTGCCCAGAGCGGATCACTGAAGGACTTACAAAACTCCATAGAGGATGCTCATGCAGGGCTTCACTAAAACTAAAAGAAATGGGACAGCAAGAGGGGTGCCTGGGTGGCTCAGTCGTTAAGTGACTGCCTTCAGCTCAGGTCATGGTCCCAGGGTCCTGGGATCGAGCCCCACATTGGGCTCCCTGCTCTGCGGGAAAGCCTGCTTCTCCCTCTCCCACTTCCCTTGCTTGTGTTCCCTCTCTTGCTGTGTCTCTCTGTCAAATAAATAAATAAAATCTTTTAAAAAAAATAAAAGAAATGGGATAGCAGGAGAAAGAAGGCACAAACATCAGAGAAGTTCAAGGCTTCCAGGCATAGTTTTCAGGGTCCTTTTCCTTTTTTTTTTTTTTTTAAGTTTTTATTTATTTATTTGACACAGAGAGAGAGAGAGAGAGATCACAAGGAGGCAGACAGGCAGGCATAGGGAGAGGCGGAAGCAGGCTCCCTGCTGAGCAGAGAGCTCAATTTGGGGCTCTATCCCAGGACCCTGAGATCATGACCTGAGCCAAAGGCAGAGGCTTAACCCACTGAGCCACCAAGGTGCCCCACTTTTTTTTTTAATTATTTTTTCATCATGATATGCGCTCTTTTTAATCCTTATCCTCTATTTCACCCATCCCCCCGCAACCTCTCCTCTGGTAACCATCAGTTTGTTATCCATATTTAAGAGTGTTTCTTATTTGTCTTTTTTCCTTTCTCATTTGTTTCTTAAATTCCACATATGAGTGAGATCGTATGGTATTTGTCTTTCTCTGACTTATTTCACTTAGCATTATACTCTCTGCTCCATGCCTGTAGTTGCAAATGGCAAGATTTTTCTTTATGGCTGAGTAATATTCCATTGTATATGTATATAACACATTCACATCTTCTTTATCCATTCATCTATCAGTAGATACTTGGGCTGCTTCCATAGTTTGGATATTGTAAATAATACTGCTATAAACTTAGGGGTGCATGTATCCCTCTGAATTAGTCTTTTTGTACTTTTTGGGTAAATAACTCATAGTGCTATTACTGGATCATAAGGTAGTTCTATATTTAACTTTCTGAGGAACCTCCATACTCTCTTCCAGAGTGGCTGCACCAGTTTGCATTCCCACCAGCAGTGCAAGAGTGTTCCCCTCTCTCCACATCTTCACCAACATCTGTTGTGTCTTGTGGTGTTGATTTTAGCCATTCTGACAGGTGTGAGGTGATATCTCATTAGAGTTTCGATTTGTATTTCCCTGATAGTTAGTAATGTTGAGCATCTTTTCATGTGTCTGTTGGCCATCTCTATGTCTTCTTTGGAGAAACATCTGTTCATATTTTCTGCCCATTTTTAAATTGGATTATTTGGGTTTGGGTGTTGAGTTGTATCAGTTCTTCTTGTATTTTGGACACAAACCATATCAGATATGCCATTTGCAAGTATCTTCTCCCATTCAGTAGGTTGCCTTTTAGTTTTGTTGATTATTTTCATTGCTCTGCAGAAACTTTTTATTTTGTTGTACTCCCAATAGTTTATTTTTGTTTTTAATTTCTTGCCTCAGGAGACATATCTAGAAAAATGTTACTACATCCAATGTCAGAGAAATTACTGCTTGTATTTTCTTCAAGAATTTTTGTGGTTTCAGGTCTCACATTTAGGTCTTTAATCCATTTTGAGTTTATTTTTTTCTATAGTGAAAGAAAGAGGCCCACTTCATCTTTTTGCATGTGACTGTCCAATTTCCCCACCACTGTTTGTTGAAGAGACTTTCTTTTTCTTATTGTATATTCATTCCTCCTTTGTCAAAAATTACTTGACCATCTAATTGTGGGGTTATCTCTGGGTTTTCTCTTCTATTCCGTTGATCTATGTGTCTGTTTTTATGCCAGTACCATACCGTTTTAATTACTAGCACTTTGTAATATAACTTGCCATCCAGAATTGTAATACCTCCAGTTTTGTTTTTCTTTTTCTTATTTATTTTTAGATTTTATTTATTTATTTGACAGAGAGAGGGACAACTAGAGAGGGAACACAAGCAGGGGCAGAGGGAGAGTGAGAAGGAGCCGACTCGGGGCTCCATCCCAGGACCCTGGGATCATGACCTGAGCCAAAGGCAGTTGCTTAACAACTGAACCACCAAGGTGCCTCTTGTTTTTCTTTGCTTTGGCTATTCAGGGTCTTTTGCGGTTCCACACAAATTTTAGGATTGTTTGTTCTAGCTCTGTGAAAAATGCTGTTGGTATTTTGATAAGGATTACACTATATGTGTAGATTTCTTCGGGTATTGTAGACATTTTAACAATATTTGTTCTTCCAATCCATGAGCATGGAACGTCTTTCCATTCCTTTGCATTGTCTTGAATTTCTTTCATCAGTATTTTATAGTTCTCAGAGTACAGGTCTTTCATGTCTTTGGTCAGGTTTATTCATAGATGTTTTATTGTTTTGGGTGTATTTGTAAATAGGATTATTTTCTTAATTTCATTCTCTGCTGCTTCATTATTAGTTTATAAGAACGGAACAGATTTCTGTACATTGATTTTGTATGCTGTGACTTTATTGAACTTATCACTTCTTTTTTGGTGGAGTTAGGGTTTTCTATATCATATCATCTTCAATTAGTGAAAATTTTACTTCTTCCTTACCAATTCAGACGCACCTTTTCCCCTTTTGTTGTCTAATTGCTGTGGCTAGGACTTCTAGTACTGTGTTGAATGAAAGCGGTGAAGGTGGACATCCTTGTCTTGTTCCTGAACTTAGGGGAAAAGCTCTTAGTTTTTCACTCTCAAAGTCCTTTTCAGTTATACAAAATAGGCTTCATCTGTAGATTGGAGAGCCAAGACCCAAGTTTACCAGGTGGACTTTTATACCTCACTGATCAAACAACTAAAACAAGGCTGTGGAGTTAAGCCAGTATAAGTTATCAAGTCTATATATCCCCAAACAAATTAGACAAGGCAGTCTACAGGAGTTTTAGATTTGAAAGCAACATATTATGAATCACTGGCTGCTTTGCCTTCTTGGCTAAGGGTCAGTACCAGCCCTCAAGTGTCCTGGAAATGAGCATGGAATTATCCCCATCCAGCCTCAAGGTGACTTCCTTATGCACAGAGGTCAACAGACAGGTATTTATGGGAGAGCTTGAGCCCTTGGTGCTGTTGCATCATATTTTTAGGTTTCTAAAGCTTTGTTCTGACCTTTCGATTCTTTTAGTTTGCTTATTAGATAATGTTTTCACCATGTGATGAAATTTCCAACTTAGAAATAATTCTCAGTACTTGACAGCTTTCTCTAGAAACATGTTTATTCCTTCTCTTTGAAATCTGAATTTTGCAAGAAGTAGAAAACATTTCTTGGTAGGAATTCAATGGACTCAAAGTCCTCCTCCTCATTCATTAATTTGAAGAATTTTATTTTGCAGCTCTGGTGAAAATTTTAAAAACCAGGGAAAATTAATATTTAGAAAACTCTTTAAAGCATGTATCTTATTGTCTGAAGAAATAATTAAGTCTATATTGATTTTTTTAGTTTAAAAATATTGTAAGAAAGAAAGTGAGTCAAAGTAATATGTGTAAAAATATCCAGAAATGCTCTATTTATTTCGAGTTAGAAAACAATGTAACATATCATTTGTTTTACAAAACTCCTGTTGTGCTCTGATAATTTAACAAGGTAATGAAAGAGAAATGTTTTTCTTTCTCTAGATTCATTTAAAGCCAGTCACACTTCTAACTGAGCAAGATCACGTGGAACATAATCTGGCCTCTGAGAGAAGGAAAGTTCGATTACATCATGAAGATACCTTTAAAAACTTGATGAAGGAAAATACCAAGTTTGATGGTCAGTAAACCTACTTATAGGAACTTTAATTATATGACTGTGACAAGTGAAAGGGTCCTTTCTTAGAGCACACTTCTTTTCACCTCATTATTACAATCGGCCCTGGCGATGTTAGATATCTTCCCCCAACAAACCCAGTGGCCGGATTCAAAATATAACTGCTGACACCGGAGACCTCTTTAAATTGGTGGTTCTCCAGGGGAAAGAAGGGTGACAGGGGCCAGGCAGTCCTTATCGGTAAGAATGCGCTCAGTAGTGATCGACGAATAAGGAATGACATGCGCTATATCCACCTGGGGCGTCACAGTTTACTAAGGAGTCTCTCATTCATTACTTCAGATGAGCTGATTATAATATCAACAAAGGAGGAAACTGAAATGAAGCAGTGAAGACCTTTGCTAAAGATCACAGGAAGCACTTTGGTTCTATTCTCGATATGAACAGAAGCGCTAAGATTTTATTCCTGTCTCCTGGCTCTTCCCCAGTAACACTGGGTTTGATGAACCGGAGTGTCTTAGTTCTCTGGCTGTGATCTCCCAGGTTCTTTGAGACCGTGTAGGGCCAGAATGGCAAGGAAAAGAGGGCTGCCTTGCCCCTCCCCTGCCCTTCCTTTTCTTCTGACCCCATCTCCTGCAGCCCCAGGGAAGATGACCTATAGGGAAGAGCAAAGCTGTGAGGTTGGAAGTGGAGTGGTCCAGCTCCAGTCCCTCTGCTCACCACTGCCAGAGGGGCCAGGAAGTTCACAGAAGGTCCAACTCCCCCTGAGCTCCGAAAGCAGACACATGTAGAAGAAGAAGGAAAGGATGAACACCTACCATTTACATTGACATAGGTGGAACTGGAAGGGATTATGCTAGGTGAAATAATTCCATCAGAAAAAGACAATTATCATATGGTTTCACTCATATGTGGAATATAAGGAATAGCACAGAGGATCATAGGGACAGGGAGGGAAAACTGAGTGGGAAGAAATCAGAGAGGGAGACAAACCATGAGAGACTCATGACTCTGGGAAACAAACTGAGGGTTGTGGAAGGGGAGGCGGGTGGGGGGAGGGGGTAACTGGGTGATGGGCATTAAGGACGGCATGTGATGTGATGAGCACTGGGTGTTAAACACAAATAATGAGTCATTGAACATTACATCAAAAACTAATGATGCATTATATGTTAGATAATTGAATTTAAATAAAATAAAATAGAAATGGGATAAATCTGTTTAAAAAGAAAAAAAAAGAAGAGGAGGAAGGAAAGGAGACGAGAAAGTATCAGAGGGAGAATATTGAAAGAGAGAAAGGAAGAAGAAGACACACAGACAACAGAGGAGAGAGGAACGGCAGAGGCAGGGGTGATCTTGGGGTGAGGGTGGGGCTTTATTCTGCCCTGCAGAACATCATCATGGTCCTGGGACCACCTCACAGATGACCTTTGGGCTGGAAAAAAAGTTTTTCAAAGGCTTCTACTCTTGTAGACCTTTAAAAGATAATGCCCATTACCAAGCTTCTTTTAAAGAAATGAAGACATCATCATTAAATTACTGTGCTGAGAAGAGTCCATCCTTTTGTAAAGATGGTCTTGGTACCAAACTATATTTAAAATACATTTCACTAAAGTAATGAAATGGCTGAACCATGAGAGCAAGGGCATACTAGAGAGAAAGTTCAAGGTGGAAGGAGGCAGGATGTAAAAATGACTGTGTCATGCAGGCTCTATTAGGCCAGGCAAAGAGGCTCAACCTTTCTGCTCTCCTTGAGGGATGCAGATGAAGTTTTGGACAGGGTCGCATGATAAGGCTGGCACTGAATATTGTCACTCTGCATAGAGGAAGGGAGACTAGAGGGAGGGAGACCAGGCAAGGGGTGAGGAGGGGCTACTCCAGGCAGTGATAGTAGAGAGGGGAGGGGGAATGGCCAAAAATCTGCAAGGGATAACATCAGCAGAATAGGGTCACTCATGTGGGGAGATGGGTGAGGAAGAAGAAGTTGTTCAGGGTAACTCTCAGCTTTCTGGTCTGAGCAACTGGTTAGCTGATGGTACCATGAACTGAGCTAATGCATATGGTGGGGAGGGAAGGGGCAGTTTTGATGAGGAGGATGAGTTTAGTTTAGTCTGACGTGCCTGCGGAACAACCAAAGGGACAAAACCAGGGCTGGGGAGATTTAGTTTGAGACACATCAGTTTGCAGATGGTAATTCAAATGAAACAGTGCCTACAGTCACCTAGGGAGGGCTCACAGTGGCACAAGGGTAGTGGGCCAAGAGTGAAACTTGGAGAACATGGCCACTTAAGAGGTGATTGGGGAGGAAGATGGATCTACAAAGGAGACCTAGAGGGACTCATGGGGAGGGGTGCTGTGAGAACCAGAGAGACTAAGCATCATAAGCCAGGGGAGCAGAGTTACATGAAGAAATGAGAAGTCAACTGTGTTCCAGAAAGTTGGGAATAAAAACTGTCCACTAAACTGGGAATACGGAACTCATTCTCATGTGCTACAGTCATTCACATATAGAGGTAAAATGACTGTAACTGACTTCAGTTTCAGTTTATCAGGAAGCTGGGCAGATCACCCTAGAGCTCTGGTTCAGTTTAGAATTAGAGATTTTTAGAAGTCTGTTTTTAGCATGTTTCCTCTGATCTTCCCTGAAATAGATTATTCTATATTCCTTTGCACAAAACAACTTTTAACCTAACTTCATTGATTTGCTCTTTTTAGAAAATTTGCTAGCTTTCATGCGATCGAGATACCGTAGAACCTAAAAGTGATTTCTCCTAGTGTCAGAGCCGGACCCCAGAACTTTAAGTTGCCATGAGTGCATGGTTTATGCACCTGCTACCTGCTGTATCTGGATGGAGTTTGTTTTGAACTGGACAACACCTTCTAAAGGAAAATAGCTAGATCATCTTTGTTATTGAACTGTGTTTTTAGAAAACCCAGGGTTCTACCTTGATAGTAATATCACAACTAATGGGAATCTCTTTCAAGATTTTTTGTGGTTGAAATGTATATTGTTAGAAAGAAATTTGAGTCAAAATCATATGCTTTCAGAAGAAAAGGGAAACAAGTGAGATTAAATTATGTAAAAGCAGGACTTCTTTGGAATGTGCTCTTATACCACTGGGTCATTGCTTGGAAGCTTTGCTTATAGGAGAAGACTTCATATTTGGAACATTTTAATTATTTTTTAGCAAGAAATCAAATCTTTGTGAGCATTATCCTGTGTTGATCCTTTCTGGTCATGAGAAGGAAAACTGGAATATCCTCAATTCAGGTCAAAGTTCCTGACCCAAAATTGTACGATGAAGGCAAAAGTTGTCCAAGCAGAATGATGACACAGTACTTAATGAACAGCCAAAGTCCAAGTACTGAAATTGACCTCTGGATAAGTATGCTCTTATTTGGAAGCCTGCAGAAAGGGTTAGGTTTGTTTACCATACTTAACTTGAGTACACAGCCAGAGCTGTGAGCCTGCCTTGGTCTCTGAGCCTGGGAGAGCCATATTTCTCCATTGATTGGCAATTACCTGCAAATAGGCATGCTTCAGCACCGAGGTCAACCGTACTCCGTCATTTCTGCATGCCTGTCATAGCTGGTAATTATGCACACAAGACCTGCCCTCGCACCCATCTCTGTGCGTCCCCCTGGGTGCCGTGGATGTCTTCGTAAGAGTCGAGGAGCTTTTTCTTTAAGAAAGTTCCCTTATATATAAGGAGTTCCCTTATATTTGAGTCTTTACAGTGTCTCTCATAATATAAGGCCTACTCAGTTTTTAATTTTATAATTATTTTAAATTATTTAAAAATAGGTAGTACACACGCACAGGGTGAAAAGTTCAAAAGGTATGAGGGGGCATTCAGTTAAAAGGTAGGACTTCCTACCATCAGTTATCTCCAGTTAGCCCGTTCCTATCATCATGGACTATCAATATTTTTTTTTATGTTTTAACTGAGGACTATCAATATTACACACACACACACACACACACACACACACACACACTTGGAGCACAGTATTCAAATAGCTCTGCACCTTACTTTTTTTCATTTAACATTGTATTTTAGAAATAGTTTATCTTGAACAAAAAAGTAAGAGATATTAACCTAAAAAAACTCAATCAATACTAGTTTGAGATATTAATAGGACATCATCTGACAAAGTCAATAATAGCAAAAAAAAAAAAAGAGAGAGAAAGAAAGAAGTTGAAAGGGATTGAAGATTTCACGTGCCTTTTATTTTTTTATTTTTTATTTTTTTTTTAATTTTATTTTTATTATTTGCCCAAGGGGTACAGGTCTGTGAATCATCAGGCTTACATCTTTCACAGCCCTCACCAAAGCACAAACCCTCCCCAATGTCCATAACCCATCCACCCTATCCCTACCCTCCCACCCCCCAGTAACCCTCAGTTTGTTTTATGAGATTAGAAGTCTCTTATGGTTTGTCTCCTTCCCCATCCCATCTTGTTTCATTATTTTTCCCTCCCTACCCCCCACAGCCCCCCACCCTGCCCCTCAAGTTCCTCATATCAGAGAGATCATATGATAATTGTCTTTCTCTGATTGACTTATTTCGCTCAGCATAATACCCTCCAGTTCCATCCATGTCGTTGCAAATGGCAAGATTTCGTTTCTTTTGATAGCTGCATAATATTCCATTGTATATATATACCACATCTTCTTTATCCATTCATCTGTTGATGGACATCTAGGTTCTTTCCATAGTTTGGCTATTGTGGACATTGCTGCTATAAACATTCGGGTGCACGTGCCCCTGAGGATCACTACCTTTGTGTCTTTAGGATAAATACCCAGTAGTGCGATTGCTGGGTCGTAGGGTAGCTCCATTTTCAACTTTTTGAGGAATCTCCATACTGTTTTCCAGAGTGGCTGCACCAGTTTGCATTCCCACCAACAGTGTAGGAGGGTTCCCCTTTCTCCACAACCTCTTCTGATGAGAGCAATATGGTGAACTTGGTGTCTAGAACAAGCTAAAATTTCTGGACNACTAGTTTGAGATATTAATAGGACATCATCTGACAAAGTCAATAATAGCAAAAAAAAAAAAAAAAAGAAAGAAAGAAGTTGAAAGGGATTGAAGATTTCACGTGCCTTTTAAAGACCACTTCGGGAAGCAGTTCAATTCTGATGAGAGCAATATGGTGAACTTGGTGTCTAGAACAAGCTAAAATTTCTGGATAAAATATTTACAAACATCTTTGCAAACACATCTCAGCAGGCAGAAAAACAAGAGAAGGGACACCTGGGTGGCTCAGTGGGTTAAGCCTCTGCCTTCAGCTCAGGTCATGATCTCAGGGTCCTGGGATCAAGCCCCACATCGGGCTCTCTGCTCAGTGGAGAGCCTGCTTTCCCCTCTCTCTCTGCCTGCTTCTCTGCCTACTTTTGATCACTCTCTTTCTGTGAAATAAATAAATAAATAATCTTAAAAAAAAAAGAAAAAAGAAAGAAAAACAAGAGAAAAGCTTAAAGTCCAGAAATGATTAGAAAATACAAATACACCAGTATAAGGAGGTAGAAGAGTTGGCATTTGCTCAGGACCCTGTCGGCACTCGAAGACCTAGAACTTGTGTTTTAATGGGCCTGCAAAGAATCAGGACACATAGCCAGCAGCCCATGTTACATGGAAGGTTGGATCAGGAAACATTATACATAGATGCAAGCCTAAAAAAAATGATACTTTAGTGAGGCAAATAGAAAAATTCCAATCCACAGAGAGCTCTCTTCGGTATTCTTTCCTATCTCAGCCTTAGCCCTAGGTTAGTATGGGAAAAATAACCAAACAGAACACCCCCCCACACACCAACTGTTTCCCTTTGAGAATTCAATCACAGGTGCATTCTCATGTAGATTTGGTTTCAGAATTCACATGACTTGTTTGGACTGAAACAGAGCACGTGAAATTTAGTAGGAAGTGGCACTGTTATATTTCCCCCAGCTGATCCACAGCCATAAATGCAAACCCCTGGAGAAATGCCTTTAAGCCCAGCTCTCAGGAATCCCTACACACATAGGTCCAAGGAATATGAACTCCTAGTCAAAAATCATAAAGTATAAAAATGAATGAGTGACCAAAATCCAGAGGAAGCACCAGACAATAGAAGAAGGCCCAGAAAGACTATGCATTTAGTTAGTTACTGCATTTATCATATAAAGAATATTAAGTAAGAATGTTAATGTATTTTAAAAAAATAGAACCAAAAGTATTATTCTGGAATAAAAAATTACCTAGAAAGTTTGCCAAAGAAACAAAGAGAATTTCTATACAAAAATATATATAATAATTTAAATTTAAAACTCAGTGAATGCATAAACCATAGATAGATAAGACAGTAACTGGAAGATAGATCTGCTGGAGGTACCTAGAATACAGATAGATTGGCAAAGAAATGGGAAATGTATGAAAGATTTGGAGACATAGAAAAAGGAGTAAGAAGTCTAACATGCATCGAATCAAAGTTCCAGAAAGAATAAAAAGAATGCGAGAGAAGTAACATTTGAAGCAAATGATATAGACATTTCATTCAGAGGTAACAAGAAAGTTTAATATGCATGTGAAAAGATGTTGGACCTCATTAATCAGGAAAAGGCAAATTATAACCAACACGAGATATTTCACACCCACAAAATTAGAAAAATTTGAGGCATCTACAATATTGTCTAAGTGAAAATGCAGAGCAATGGGAACTCTAATAAACAACAGAAATGTAAATCAGTACAATCATTTTGTTACCTAAAAAAAACTTGGTTGAAAGCAAGGACTGTGAATGTGAAATAAATCAGCACAATTAAGTTTACTAGTTCATTCATTCATTCAATAAATATTTACTGAGCACCCATACTCAGGAATTATATTAGGATTTAAAAAGAAAACCAGTTCCTGACCAAAGGAGCTTAGGATCTAGTGGGTCAGACAATCAAAGATCACACAAATAAACATAAAACTGTAATTGAAAGAAAGATATGTGTGCAGGCCGCTAACAGTGGGAATTAGCTATTAGGTCTGGGAAGGTTTTCCTGAAGACAAGATGCCTGGGATGGGCCAACAGTATTGAGGAGGAAAGATTTTCCTCTACCCTATAAACTACTTCTAGCTGGTGTAAGAATTAAATTGACATGAGACAGATTAACAGGAGAAAATCAAACAAAAGTTCACTTACGTGTATGCTGCCTGTACACATGGGAGAGACCAAGAAAAACAGTAACTCACTGAAGTGGCTGAAGCCATCACCTTAAACACTATCTTCAGCCAAAGACAAAAGATGACATCGGGGGTGGTGAGTCCATTGTGGGAAGTTACCAAGAAAAGCACAGGAAACAAGAATAAGGCTATTCGGTTGTAAGCCATTGTCTTCTCCACTGATAGGCTGCTAGATTTCGAGTCATCCCCCTCTTTCTGGTACAGCAAGGGAAACATCCTAACAGATGGAGATTTTTCTTATACACATAAACGTCTCTTACCAACGGGTAACTTCTACTGGGTTTTCAGAGTGTCTCTTGTATCTATAGTTTCTTAAAAATCATGAGCCTGAAGGAAGCAACATGCCAAAGAGGCACATCTTGAGGTGGCATAATTTGCTCTCCTACAAGAGAATAGGAGGCAAGGGGAAGAAGGTGGTAGTGGCCGGGGGAATTGCCCCTGACAGAGGGAACAGCATGTGCAAATGCCTGGGTGTTGAAGACAGTACTTAGTTATTGGACTGGAAAAAGGTCTCATAGCTGAAGCACAGAGAGAGACTGAGAGAGAGTATGACGCAGGGAGGGTGGAAGGAGTGGCCATCCGACTCACTGGGGATGGAAAGGTAGGCCTAGGCCAGGCAAGGAAGGAAGGGCTTAGGACCAAGGGAAGGATCTGGGCTTTTATACTAGGATATTATGGGATCTTTCTGACATGCTTATAAGTAGATGACTGAAATGATCAACGGAATGAAGGGGGATAAATGAAAAGACGATCAATTAATTATAAATCTAAACATTTCATGAGAAAATGCACGTCAAAGTCTTTGTGGCCACACTTCTCAGTTACATGTGACTGTGCCGAGAATGGCCCCATACCCAGTTCCCAACAGCTGGCCAGTCTGTGCCCTTGGGCAGCAAGCTCAGCTCTGGCTCTGCAGCACAACCAGGATGGCACTCCTCATTTGTAAATCCTCCCCCAGCCTCCTCAGCACTGGCACCTGACGTTTAAGCCTAGCTGATGAGCCACTAGATGACACAGGAAGCATAATTGAATACATTTTACTACTTTGCCACCAGAGTGAATGATTTCTCCATTGCTGAGCATAAAAACCAATTTGTCAGTAAATGAAGCAGATATGTTTCAAAGGAAGCAGGAGGACCCGAGAAGTACTCATTGTGTCTTTTCTGTTTGTGACTGCATTCATTGCAAAACAGTAATCACGGGAGGCCACGTTCCCATTCTGAAGTTTATACTAGAACAAACTTTCCGGATTCTCAGCATCGGTGGCCCATTATAGCTCCGAATCCTTTCATTTTAACAACCTTACGGAGGTATAATCGACGTACTGTGAATGATAATTATTATAAATAATTATGAATAATAATTATAAATATACTTATAAATAATTGACATATCATAAATTTATGTGCTCATATTTGAAGTGTACAGCTTGGTAAGTTTTGAGACATGTGTCCCCCCACAAAACCACCACCACAATCAAGATAATAATATCTCCATCAAGCCCCAAGTTTCTTTTTGCCTCTCCCCACCCTGATCTGCCCCTCCTCCACCCCAAACAACTCGAGTTTTTTTTTTTTTAAGATTTTATTTATGTATTTGAGAGAGAGAATGAGTGAGAGAGGTCAGAGGGAGAAGTCCCCTCCCGATGCGGGACTCGATCCTGGGACTCCAGGATCATGACCCGAGCCAAAGGCAGTTGCCTAACCAACTGAGCCACCCAAACACTCCAACAACTCGAGTTTAAATGTGATTATTCTCTTAATCAAAATTGAAAAATAGTTTGGAATACAATCCCTAAATGGGCCTTTTGGATCCGGTATCTTATCCAGTTCACTGTAAATACCCACCATTCAGGTGAAAGTCACTCTGTAGTACGAAATCCACTTACTTCCTCAGGAGATTTAAGTCTTTGGGAATATTTTAATTTTTCTAACAATCCCCTGGGTTCAGTGTGCTGCTAGGAAGGAACAGCCATAGTCCCCGGTTATACAGTTCATTCCACCAGTATTAATGTTTACATTTACCTTTCAGACCCCATCTGTGATGAAGAGGAAGGAATGGTTTGCACGAGTGGCACATCTGTTCAGAGCACTGAACTTGTCCTCCCACCCCATGCAAACCATCACGGAAACACATTTGGTGGCCAAATTATGGCTTGGATGGAGACCGTGGCTACTATTTCTGCAAGGTTCTTGGTTTTGACCTTTGGTGTGTGAGGTTGGGTTACAGTGGCAAGAGATTAGAAAGGGACTAAGTCCTGGTTATAGAGCTAGTCAAGGGGACAAGGGGAGAAGAATATTGCCTTTATCAAAGTGAAAAAACAAGTCATTTACCCTTTTACCCTAGGATTAATCTGTCCTTTTGTTTGAAGGTGAATGTTTATGTTCCTGGTTCAAAAATAAAAATGAAATTACTGTTCTGATACTTTATTCTGAACTGTAAATGTTGATCATGTAACCCTGAAACTTCCTGTAATGATAGTTATGGCACAGTGGATGCAGAACAGAAATAGAGGACAGCCTTTACATTTAAAAATAGTCAAGCTGCAAACTTTTTTAAAGGAAGTTTACCATTAAGGTTGACCTTTGACGTTTCTGGTTACAATCATTATGGCCAGAGGATTAACTGAAAAATTAGAAGAGAAAGAGAGGAATTTGGAAGAAAACTTTTAAGTACTCTTCAGTTTCAAAAAAAAAGGCATTTTATTCTTTTTTTTTTAAATAAAGATTTTATTTATTTATTTGACAGAGAGGGAGAGAGAGCAAGCACAAGCGGGAGAAGGGGCAGAAGGAAAGGGAGAAGCAGAATCCCCGCTGAGCAGGGATCCTGATGTAGGGCTGATCCCAGGACCCTGGGATCATGACCTGAGCCGCAGGCAGACGCTTAATCGACTGAGCCACCCAGGCGCCCCAGCATTTTATTCTTAGTGGAACCATGTAGGCAACTGAGTAGCTTTAAGGAACACTGTGTATTCTGAAAATGCATTTGAATAGGAAGTGTCCTACCAACAGTTTTTGTAACTGTTGAAAACTGAAGATTTTATGTTTCCAAAGTTAAAAGAGTTTTATTGTGACTATGTCTATAATTGTGAGACAATAGTTAGAAACCTGTAGAAATCCTTTTTATAAGTTATGCACAAATGAGAGAGCTTGTTTTTAAAATGAGATTGTCATTCTCAATGACAGTAAAGTATTTGAGCCTGTTCTACTGTAGAGGCTTACAATATAATTACGGCAGAGTGTTCACTCGGTGTTGGCACAATTCCTTTGAGTAATTGAATGACTACAGTGGAAATCTGAAATGTAGAAAATTACAAAAGTAACTCTGAGATCAAATATACTTTAAAAATGTTTCAAAATTTCATACACACACACACATTGTAAAATGTGTACCTTGTAACCCTTCAGGCTTTGTGTAGCAATCCAGGTAATTTTCCTGTAGGGGAAAAAAATGAGTCTTTTGCTATATGAGTAAATCCAGTTAACTATGAAGGACGGGACTAGTGTGAACCGTATGAGCTGGCATTTCCTTCACTGTGCCCCCTTCCAACCTGGGAACCACAACTCCCCATGATTGTGATCATGAGCTATCAGGATGAACAGACCCCTCAAATGAGAACAGAGACACTGGTTTGTTTTTCAGGGGGACTTTTGTAGGGAACAGGACAAGAGCAGGGCTGTCGCCGCAAAAGCAGCGCCTTGGTGAAGACCCCACGATATTTGCGGTCTTTCCCAAAGTATTTGCGGGGCGTGTACAGACTCACTCTCCACATACATCTAGTTATTTATTTCACTCTTAAAAGAGTTAAAAGAGACGTTTATTTAGAAAGCACATTGAATATTTGTCCATTGCATGTGTTAAGCAAGTCAACAGTTCATGAAAATCCTTCGAGAGTGAGTGCTGGCTCCTCTCTCTCTCCCCTTTCTTTCCTCAGCCGCCTCTGTCCGGCACACCCCCTTCTGAAGTCCGTGGACATGTTTAAGTTCCGGGGACCATCTACTGTTGGAGACCGGCTTGTTTTCAATGCCATTGTCAACAATACATTTCAGACCTGGTAAAGTCCATCTCATGCTCTTAGGCAGCTATGAATGAATTCAAACTTGCACATGAATAATTTTTTATTTTTCTTTCCATCTGGAGGTGAGCGTAGGGACTCCTGCAGAGTAACCATGTTCCTTCTAATTGTTTTTGAAACTTCACTCAGTCATCCACATCTGTACACACTCATTTTCACCTTCTTTGCTGCTTGGAGCGTCTTTGTACTTGATAAATTGTGATGGGTTGGTTTTTGTCTCTTAATAAGGGTGACTCCCAGCTGGCCCAGTATGGTCTTGCTGTGTCCCTGTCATGATTATTAACTCTTCCTTTCACTCTCAAAAGAGTCCCAGTGACTTCATGGTCAACTGATTTCATAATGGACTTGTTATTTATCACCAGGAAGTCCAAACCACTTCCCAGTTACTTTTATTATTCTTCATACACAATGAAAAGACTTATTTTCATATTTTTTCTTTTAAAATGTGAAAAAGAGTATGTATGTTTCCTATCCAGTTTTAGTGTCTGATGGTTTTTAATGTAGAACAGTTGTTTTTAGGGAGAGGACTTGACTGTGGCCCAATTAACTCCCCCCCACCCCCGCGTCCCATTACCAAAATATGTTCATGAATGTGTATAAAGTCCTAACTGGCCTTTTTCTCACTCGATGGTGAGAAAGTCAAGCAGAAATGCTTCCAGAGGCTAGTACCTCAGATTCGTCGAGCTGATGAAGTGGATTTATTTTTTAAGATTTTATGTGTTTATTTGACAGAGAGAGACACAGCAAGAGAGGGAACACAAGCAGGGGGAATGAGAGAGGGAGAAGCAGGCCTCCCGCTGAGCAGGGAGCTCCATGAGAGGCTCTATCCTGGGATCATGACCTGAGCCGAAGGCAAACGCTTAATGACTAAGCCACCCAGGCGTCCCTGATGAAGTGGATTTTAACAGTTGCATAGATTTGCAACGACAGAGAGAAAGCCCAGGGCCTCCTTCTTCTCCCTTGGAAGAGAACAGTGGCAGCGGCTGCGAGGAGAGGAGGCCTGGCTCTCTCGTGTTCTTAGCCCACTGCCCTGTGTCGCCCTCTGCAGTGTGGAAGTGGGAGTGCGTGTGGAAGCCTTCGACTGTCAGGAGTGGTCTGAGGGCCAAGGCCGTCACATCAACAGTGCTTTTCTCATTTATAATGCTGTTGATGATAAGGAAGAACTGGTCACATTTCCCCGAATCAAGCCCATGTCAAAGGTCAGTTTTTAGCACGTGAGTTTCAGTAATCAGATCACATCTTGGGTGGAAGTGGTGGGTACAGAGCTCCACCCAGGGTCTCCTCACACCAGTAACAACTTCCAAGGCTAGTCCTCTTTGGATTTTCTTTTCTGCCCTGTGTTGCCATTTCTACATCACAAAGTAAAATGGACTTTTTCTTTTCTTTTTTCTTTTTTTTTCTCCAACTCACTCCAATCATCTGTCGGAATGACAGAGGCCCCGGAGACTTCACCTCTGCTCGGCCACGTGCTGCTGTGGGCAGCATATCATCTTCTGGGTCATAGTTCGGACTGTCCTCTCCCACCTCTTTACCTCCAACCCTCTCCGCTGCCCCGCACGCAGTGGAACTCTATCTTCCCCTTAGTGCCAACTCTCACCTTTTCTACAGACTCTGCAGTGAGATATATGTGTCATTCTGGGAACAGAAATGATAACAACCACTGCTTTAAAGGAAGGAACAGGGCTGTAAAGATTGTGTTTTTATCCATGCACCTGCCCTGTGTGGGTGATGAGGACAATTCACACAGAGACACTGCGTGTGTCCCAGCTAGCCCTTTCAACGGAGTTAGGAGAGAGACTTAAGGAATACAGCACTAAAATATGAGAAACTTATTGATTTTCCTTTGTCTTTTATAAAAGGACGATTTTAGACGGTATCATGGAGCTATTGCACGCAAGAGAATTCGCCTCGGCAGGTAAGGATGTGGATGTAAGGATTTTATGCTATCATCTCTTATCTAACAAATTACATAACAAAGGGCTCCTCTCTGGGTCTGTGTTCCCACATAATATCAAATGAGAAGGTCTGATGTTTCCTGGCTGCGGCTAACTGTGACGGAAATTGTTTGTTCTTCCTGATTGTTCCACTACTAAAAGCAGCTTTTAAAACTGCTGATTTCGGTTCAAGAAAGTGTCACAGTTACTGCTGTGTGCTAAATGCAGGGAAGAAAACTTATTTGTTATTAAACATTATTATTATAACATGTTCTTAACATTGTAATTTTTTTTCCAGAAAATACGTTATTTCCCACAAAGAAGAGGTGCCACTTTGCGTACACTGGGACATAAGCAACCAGGTAACGGTTTTATTATTGGGAGCTTTTCACCTAAAAATCGCCTCATTATAAAAATGGAAAATGACATCATTATAAAAATGACAGTTCCTATGTTTGACTGATTCGAGTTGTGCCTGCACAGGTTAGAGGAAAAGGTGAATTATATCAACCAGTCATTTCAAAATGAAACAAAACCAATCAGTAAGCAGTTACCAACTATTTGCTTCCCTGTCTTGTTTGAATTGCATGCACAGTTTCCAAAGTACAGAGCCCGAAGCCCCTGCCATCGGATGCATTCAAGCAGTGTGACGCTGCGATCTGGCACCTCAGGGATTTGTGTTGAATGCCATGCCTTTCAGGTTGCATTTTTATGATATAACAACCAAGTTTTGGGCATTTTGAAGCTTTTGACCATAAAATAGAAAGGGAAATCCAAGTTTACTGATTACATGTTGATTCCACGTCATATGGAAAGTAATGTCTTTGCTCAGGACAGCAATTGATATGACACTAATTTGCAAAGCACGCAGGCCTCTTGTTATTTTGTCTGAATTCTGAATGAAGAGTTAGAGACAGAAATTATGTTACCTTTAGCTTAGTTCTAAGCTCAGCATTACCACTTTGGCTCTAATGTTTCCCATTTTCAAAGCAGAAACTGTTTGATCACGGGATGCCTGTATGGCTCAGTCGGTTAAGCATCTGCCTTCGGCTCAGGTCATGATCCCAGGGTCCTCAGATCAAGTCCTGCATCAGGCTCCCTGCTCAACAGGGAAGCCTGCTTCTCCCTCTCCCTCTGCTGCTCCCCCTGCTTGTGCTCTCTGTCTCTCTCTGACAAATAAATAAATAAAATCTTAAAAAAAAAAAAAAGAAAGAAAGAAACTCTTTGATCCCATATCTCTGGTTGAACTGTCGGCTTTTACAATATTTGTATTTTAGGGAGCCCTGAGTAACGCCAATGTGGAGGCCCTCAAGAATCTGGCGGCCAGAAGTGGTTGGGAGGTTACCAGTGTGGTGGAAAAGGTAGGAGACATCCGGGTATATGCACAGCCTGCTGTCCCTCACAAATAAGAGTGCTCGTGGTGGTGGTGGTTCTGCTCTTCTGCTGCTGCTTTTAAGAAGGTAAAAAACCTTTCTGGGAAACTTTTTCTAAGAGCCAAATATCTTTCCAGCTCTGTCTCTAGTCCTCCATGCTGGTGGATTTGGGGTCCTTCAGTGCACCTAGCACATTCCTACCTCTGTACTTAGTTCTCATATTCCACTTCTTTCTCCTTCTCCTCACCATCAGCCCCCATCCTGTCTGGTCTTTAAGCCCCGGGACAAAATGCTTCTGCATGAAGCCACTTCCGTCACCCCTGACTGAAGCACTCCCCCTGTAAGAACCTCTTAACAATTACTTCTTCAGAGTGAATTTGTCAATTAATTATGCACCATCTTGTGACCTTGCCTCCACAGCTATGCTGAATTGATGTTGAGGTCTTACATAGTAATTTCACTTTTTACACATGGTCTTTTTCCCTACCGAGATGATGAACTTTTTAAGAAAGAAGCCTTGTCTTGACTTCTTAGCGCCTTTTACACTGCTTTGCGGGTCATCAAACTTAAATACACGTGTATCATTTGGATTCTGATTTTATCAAATTTCAGAGGTATGTTAGGAGACCCGTGGCAGCTGGTGCCCACACTAACTAGACGGTAAGGTCATCAGCATAGACAATCCCAGATCACACCCAGGAGGGGCTCAGTCACACTAGCCCTCTGTGCTCACGTCCAGTGTGTACAGGTTTTCATCAGTGAAGAAGCAGCCTCTACAGTGGGGTGTCCTGCTTTTCCTGGGACAGTTCTGGTTGTCTCAACTTAATTAGTGTTTGATCCATCATCATCTGTTGTCTTACCATAATTACTAATAAGGCCTCCATGCCCCAGTCTGGACAATAAACCACATGGTCACTTACCTTAAAACTGAAGCAAACTCAGATGCTACTTTACTGATTCTTTTCAACTTTGACGTCTTGTCAGTGTTTGGTTCTGGGTTGTTGGCTTTTATCGTCTTTGTCTTCACTTCTGAATCCTTTCAAGATCTCCCTTTACCTTCTTTGGATCTACTTCTGTTTCCACGCATGCCTAATTCAGTGATGCAGAAACATAGGTTTCATGTTATAAAATGATCTTTTTCTCTTTATCCCACATAAAAGATGCTTCAAGACTTTGTTTTCTTTTACTAGTATGAAATCTGCTTCTTGCTTCTAAGAATTCTAATCTGCTTCTTGCTGGCTTCTAAGCAGCCCCTGGAAAGGGCAAACATGCGTCTGGAATAAAGGAAGACAGCATGTTTTGTGAAGCCATATAATATATAAAAACTTCAGTTCTTTGGGAGCTTGGGGCCAAAATAAACCTAAACAAAGAAATGCTGCATTTGTTAGTGTCTAAGAAGAGCCATCAATATTTAATTCTTAATTTTTGTACAGATACTTATTAGGAGGTATTGTATAATTAAAGCAACATTCTTACATCATTTCTGTTGAATTTGAAGCCCTCCAGTGTTTTAGATTATATTTATGATAAAACTTGGATTTTTTTTTTCTTTCCAGGCTATCCTCTTCTCTCTTACCTTGTAAAGCTTTTAGATTGTTTTAATTTTAAAATACAGCTCTTTTACTTTTTTCTGTCACCTTTTCATTGAATAATTCTTAAACTGTCTGTTATAAGTCATACTTACTTCAGGTTTTAAAATCCATACTCATTGTTGGGCAACCATCTCACGTCCCCTCCCTCCTGGTGAACTTTGTACTATCACCTTGCTATCACTCAGTACACCCTGCTTTGCTGCCCCCCCAAAAAAAAGAGAGAGAAAAGAAAAAGAAAAAAGAAAAGAAAATCTATACTTACTGTTGATACAAATTAGTTAAATGTCAAAAGTCTATGATTTCTGGTATTTGTAATTAAATTGGGCAATACTTACTCTTTAACTCATATTTCATTTCTATATACAGTGATGGAATTAATAATAGTATTAATACAAGGGACAAAAGTAATACATACAGAACCCTCACCCTAAAGGAGCTTGTAGACTGTTTTGGCAGCATTACACATAGCCATGAAACTGTGGAAGATGATTTTCAGGTTCATGAACAAGTGAGTGTTTGTAGTATTTAAGTCATGAAGGTCAGCTCTTAGGCAGTTCAAAGTAAAGCAAGACAGTTACTTAGAATTTTGGAGAGGGGGTGATTCTGTCCTCCTTGCAGATAGCTTATGCAGATGCTGGAGGGTGGAAGGGGCTATCCAGGCAGTGAGAAGCTCCAGCCAAATCCTCAGGGTAGGAATCAGCACGGGGAGGAGACTGACTTGACAGAGTGATGATGATGAAAGCCAGAATGGTAAGGACTGCTTGAAAACTTTTCCGCGGAACAAAACCCAACACAGGAAACAGACCAGAGGGCGTTATTCTCACTGAAACTGGGGAGGAGCGGATCCCAGGGCTCCATTCCCCAGGGGTCATTCCCCAGGGGTCATTCCCCAGGCACCGCCAAGGAAGGTTAGCCTACCCTCCCCACCTAGACTTCTGTATAAAATGGTTTTGTCCTCCTTCCCATAATAATGTCTCTAGAATAACAGATAGTATAAAACAGATAGTATAAAATTCTAAAATTAGATCCTTTTCTCTTCGGCTGTTTGTATAAGATATCCAAATCCATTAAACAGAATCTTATTAGAATGAAAAAACAAGATCATTATGAACTGTTAGCAATTTCAAGCTTACTCACTTTAAGCTTCATTTCATAGAATGAAATTCTCCAGGCATCAAGTGATAAAAATGTTTGAGTTGGTTACAGGTGGAATTTAACCTGTATTCTTCTGAGTGTGAAAGAGAACATGTTCTCTTGAAGAGTTTGTCTTGGAGAATTTTTTTCACTCAGTGGAAGTTGGCTTTTCTAAAATACTAGGATTTAAAGAGATCAGCACTAATTGCCACCCTCCTTGTCAGCTCTGTCCGCATCAGTGCCATTGTTTCTCACAGCACGACAATGAGAAGGACTTTCTGTTACCTTCACCTTCTGGGAGAAGGATCGAGAAACCGTTCACTCGTCCAATGACGAGAAACCATTCACTCGTCCAATGACGTACTCAGCGCTGGATAGGTTTAGCGAGCTCTGTGAGGGGAGAGGTTAATGGTGGCTGCTCAGCTTGGTGTTTGCTGTGGCTTCAGGAAGCAGGAAGTGTGTGTCTCCACCCCCGGGAGCAGCTTCCCAGGAGAGTGCTGTGATAGTTTCCTAGGGCTGCTGTACAGTACGGAGGACTGGGTGGCTTAAACCACAGAGAGGTATTGTCTGCAGTCACGGAGCCTGGACGTGTGAAATCAAGGTGTTGGCAGGCTTGATACCTCTTGAAGAAGTGAGGAAGAATCTGTTCCAAGCATCTCCTCTTGCTGCTCCTGCTTTGCGGGCAATCTCTGGCAGACCTTGGCTTGTCAATGTGTCACCTGATTTCTGCCTTCATCTTCATATGGTGTCCTCCCAGCGTGCACGTCTGCCTCCAAATTTCCCCTTTTCATCAGGACATCAGTCGTTACTGGATTAGGGGCCCATCCTCCTATGGTTTAACCTCATCTTAAGTAGCCACATCTGCAATGACCCTATTTCCAAATAAGGTCACATTCTGAAGTACTCAGAGACCTGTAACATGCATTTGAGGAGAACCACTTCAACTCTTAGCGAATGCTCAGCCCTATATTCCGTCCCTCTCCACCCTGATTCCATTAGTGTAGACCATGGCTGCCCCAAGGCCTAAATCGGACAGAAGGTAAGGAATTCACCCAGGCCACCTGTCCTTGCCTCCTCTGAGACTCCAGAGTCCCAGACTCAGGGCCACAGGGCCTCCAAGTGAGACCCTGGGAGGGTCTCAAGGTAAGATGACATCCTTCAGGATTTACACCAGGCAGCGTCCTATTGCTCCTGTCATACAGGGAGTAAAGTTTTGTCTGTGCAGCATGTCTGTGCTGGGGTTGAGTCTCAGCCACCAACAGGAGCCCCATTCGTGGTTTGATACACGTCCACAGCCCAGGACATGTCCTCCTTTGTGGGCTTAGTTTAAAGACAGTCTTGGCACAAAGGTCAATCGGGAAGGTAGAATGGTGTAAACAGATAGCCACTCCTTTTCTTTCTAGGCTGCCTTTAGTCCATTTCTTATTTCTTCATTCTCCTCTTGAAGATGTTTATGTTTAAATAAAGGTTTTCTCCCTCACAGCCTGACTTGTCCATCTGCTTGATTCCTGCAGTGAAGTCTTAACCCTCCTGTTTGTTTGTCTTCTCACAGCTTGTTGCCATGGGGATGGTTATAAGATGGCACATTTCAACACGAACTTCAAAGCACCCTGAAAGAGATGGAGAAAATGGGCAGGATAGAAATGTGCTCTTCGCTGAGCACATATCTCTGATTATTAACAAAAGTGCAATAGCAGGAGAGTGTGGGGTAATAGGGGATACGTTATTATGTCAAATGGCTCCCAAGACAGACATCCTCTCATCTAAGGAATAACACGAGAGACCCAGGAATTGACCTCTCAGGAGAATGGGCCCTTGTGATTCACAAATGCAAGAATGCTCTGTGCTGAAGAAACATGGTGCTTTGGCAACCCTTTTGAAAGGTTGAGGTGGTTCTAGAGGTGGCGGCTTGCTTCCTGGGTCCCCTCGGCATGCTTGACATCCTAGGAAAGTGTCCAAGTTCTCAGAGGGAGATGAAGCACTGATTTGCCTATCAGCCTAATGCTGTTTCTCTGTTGTTGCTAAGTAGAGGCAGGGAAATCAGAAAGAGAGAAAAAGAGAAAGGCTTACATTTTTTTTATTTTTCAAGAGAAAACGGTTGCACAATAATTAAATAACCCAAGTCCCATATTATTTAGAGGACACAGAGGATAACATCCTGGTCCAAGCTCTAGACGTCTATGTGTTTGAAGTGAAATTGCCATTGTCTGGCTTCATTGTTATTCAGGTGTCAAGATGCCTTAGCTAGGACAATCAACATATGACTCTGTGTGTGATTTTTAAGTCAAGATATCCATTTTTCTCCTGTAATTTGTTTTTTTCTTGTTATTATCTTTTAGATAAAAATATATACCCTGGAAGAGCATGACATTTTATCTGTTTGGGTTGAAAAGCTTGTGGAAAGACCAGCACATGTGACTTATCATCTCTTGTCTGACTTTACCAAGAGACCTTTGTGGGACCCCCATTATGTGTAAGAATACATTTAAAATATTTGCTTCAAGAATATCATGTAAATGACCTCATGTCAAGGGTGGCCTCCATATTGCAATCCATCTCCGTTGCCCAACGTATGACTCATTGGTTATTAGTTAAAGAGTGTGTTTTAAAACTTGTTCTGCACTGAAAACTGCATCATGTGCTACTGAGAGACATAAAACAAAAATGACTTCAATAATTTATTTACATTCCTATCAAGTTGACATGCTTTACCCACATCTGTTGTCATCCTACCAACAACTCCACACTTTGTATTATTCCCACTTAACAAGAGAGAGGTTCCAGGGCCTGCTAATGTTGCTTTCCTAAGCAACTCAACCTGAATTGGAACCCAGATCCATCAGGCTCTGAATTGTACACCTTTGTACTTTAATACACAGTTTCATTGCTCTTGAGGAAGTGTTCATCTAATTGTCCTTCCCACCTCCCACTCTTGGTATTTGAGGAATGGTTCCTCCTTTTTCTGTAAAGTAGCATTCCCTGGTGAGAAGCTGAGGAGCAGCTGGGTGATACTGAAGTCAGAGAGCCTATGTCTCTTCCTGCTGTTACTTCCTGTCTCCTGCAACTCAATCCAATCTCTGCCACTCTCACCCCTTTCCTGGAGCATAAGGCTGTGTGACTCATCACCTGCACCAGCTGGGTCTGACTGCACTAGCCCCATGCCCCTTCCTCTCCCGAAGAGTCCCAGCTCCGGGGCGATAGCACCTGGGCCTTCACTGGGCGTCTTGTTGAAAGGAGGGGACTGGTGAGATGGGCTTCCTATTACATTAAGCATTACCATTTACTTCCTAACCTTGATGAGTTAGAGGCTCATCTTTAAAATGGCTAAACTTGATTATGACTGATATCCTGTAATAGACAAATTAATATCACTAAAGTGAAACACCTCTGGGGTCATGGGTTACATTTGTGTAGACACCAAAATAATACATCATGGTTAATGCTATCATAATAGAACACTCCAAAAGAAGAGGAAATACTTGGCAGTTTTCTTGCATCAATATTTGTAGATACTCTATAAGTACAAAGCTTTTAGCAGGAACAATGGCTAAACTTTGATGTTAATTCACTTCACGTGTTTCTTGCACTGTTTTCTATGTCACCTGACTTTCCAGCCAAACTGAATTTGAATGAATGGAGGAATGAGTGAATGAATTCTAATTCAACTTACTTTTCTTGTGTACCTATCTTGATTCAGGTACTGTGCCAGGTGTTTTCATTTAATCCTCACATTAACCCCATAGGTATTATCTACATTTTACAAATGAAAAAAAAAGTGACTTGCCTAACATAACATAGATATGAAGTATACATTTGGGATTCAGAGACAAGTTGTTTGACTCTGAACTTGGTGCTCTTTTCAGAATACCATATTCCTTTATCTAACAGTCCTTGTTTGATGACTATCCATATAATTCACTATTCCCTAGATATTATTACCTCATCTTAGAAAAAATTTTGTGGAAAACAGCTATAAATGCCTTTCTCCGAAGTGTTGAGGGCAGTGACCCTAGAATCACACGGCCACCATCCTCTCCGTTACATGTGTAATTATTTCTGTGGACCAAACAGCTTTCTAAAGACAGACTTTGAGAAATAATGCTGGCTTTGGCAGGATGGTTAGGGGAGCAGCAGAGGGAATGTAGGCCTCAGTAATGTAGTTCTGCAAACAAACAGGGGAAGGCAATGCCTTACTCATAGCAGGTGGGAAAGTGTAGCCTTTCTTTCACTGCTGTATTTCCCCAGGTCCTGTGAAGTCATAGACTGGGTGAGCGAAGCTGATCAGATATATTATATCACTTGTCCTGTAGTGAATGGTGACAAACCCAAAGACTTGGTAGCACTTGTATCACGAAGAAGGCCTCTCAAAGATGGGTGAGTATAAGCAAAGCAGGCATTATAGTGTTCTGTAGAAGAGAATGAAAAAGTTGATATGAAAATAAGGAAGGGAATATTGGCATTTCTGGTCTTGAATGATGTTCGTCTGAATTTCTTCTGGGTGGGTCTTTAGTTGTTTAATTTTTTTT